>OX451740.1:754483497-755018497 GCA_948472305.1 Vicia faba | reverse complement strand
TTTGACTGAGAAGGGGCAATTTCTGATTTTTGACCTAGAAAATGGTCAATTGGTTTAAGGCATAATCTAAAGAGTCCAATTGCATCATTTTGACCTAATGGCATGGTTCAAAACATTGCAAATCCTTTTGATTGACAAATGAATTTTTCAGTCAACTGATCAAAAGTCAACTGTATACTGAAAAGTCAAACTTTGACTTTTTGGTCAAAATCAAGTGCCAAAGATCATAATTCAGCAAAACATGTCAAAATGTGAAACTTTTTCATCAAGAAATAAAGGATTCAAGATTTTGTTTTGAAAAGTTAAAATTTCTTAACTTAGAAATTTTTCTAAGTATTGAAAATTTCTTATTTTTTCTCAACTTCGAGCCAAAATTTCACCATGATGCAAGATGATTCAAAGGAAACTTCCAACATGAAAGTTGTAGATATCCATGAAATATACAACTTTTATTCATACAATTTCTCCTAAAAATTCTTGGATCTCAAGATGTAATTTTGTGAATACATGCTCATGAACTAAAATAACTTAGTTAAATTTTGCCCTAGTTAGGCAGATTTTTGACCTAACTTCATGCCATTTTTTCACATAGTTCCAAAGGGAAATTTCAAAATCAATTCAAAGATGAGTTGTAGAGCATATTGCAAGCTTTCCAAAATGTCCAAGAACTCCTTGAGATCATTCCCGAGTAGGGAGAATCAAAGATATGAAGTTGGTAATTTATCACTTTGATTTCAAGCCATTTCATGATGAACAAAAATTCAAATCCAAGCCTAGACTATATAATCTTTGATTTGAAGGCCTCAAACTTGTTTCCCACTCCATGATTAAATGTTTACTCAGCTGCTAGAGCTTTAATCCAAACACTTGAGCCTTTATCCAAGTTATAATTCCATTTTTGGCACAAAGTTGCCATTTCCATTTTGATAAAGCATTACTTTTGCAATTTTCAACTTCTTGAGCCTCTCAATTGTTTTCTCTGCACACAAGCAAGTTCAAAACCAAAAGCAACTTGCCTAAAGCCTCTACCAACTCATATCAGACTTGTACCACACTTAGAGACTTGTCTCCTCACTTTTCTTCAAAAGCAAGTTATAGAGCCAAAAGGCTATAACTCAGAAACCTGGAGTGGAGTTGATCTCTAACCTTTTCCATACATATATACAAGTGCATTGCAACATAAGACACGGATGCTAAGACTCCAAAATACTCCCAAACACTTTGCAACTGAAAATCTGCCATAACATGACAGTTTTGAACCTTACACAACCATCTCCAAATCCACTCGTACGTATTGAGTTTTAACCACCCAAACACTTAATACACTTCATATCTAAGTGATCCAGACCCATGTTCCCTCACTGTAACTCCTCCTCCATCCACCATTTTCAAATATCAAGCTTGCAGGTTAACTTGAGTAGGGAGATTCAGGGACTTTCAAGACAAAGTAAGGATTGGAATACACTCAGGGAGGTCCAGGAAAGCTAAACAGATCCTCAAGCCTTCTCAAAACTTGCTCAAACTCCATTCACGATCCCAACTGCAAGAGGTAAAAACTCAAACTTCTATATCTTCATACAAGCATCATTTGGTCATGATTTGTGAAAGAAAAATGTAGATATCCTTTCTCTAAAGCTAACCATGTTCATAGTTTTTATTTATTTTAGTTGTGCATAGAGAATTTTGGATTTGAAATTTTTGCAAAAATTAGGTTTCAAATTAGGGCCAGTAAAATTAGATCTTATCTTTGATTTTTAGTATACATGAATTATATGGTTGAACTCGTGGGAAGAAACACTATAAATTTCATGTTTGAACTTTCCATTTTTATGGAGAGATGAAGAAGATACAGGTGATCCGGCCATGGCTCAAGGTTGAAGATGAAGTTGCCTTCAGGAGGCGTTTTCTAATATATATTTATGCTTTTGTTTATATAAATGGATGTACAGCCACCCCAGTGGTAAGGCAACGCGCGTAAATGCTAGAGGTCATGGGTTCGAGCCTCAGTGCACTGCCTTTTGCAATTTTCTCACATTTTTCCATCTTTTTTGTCCCTCTGCAGCGCACGGGCTTCAGTTTCATGGGCCTGTTGATTTTTTCTAACATCCTACCCCCTGTTTGCTTGTGACACCCCTGACCCATATCATTTTATTTATTTTATTTTCTTAAATATATTTTTGTTAATATTAAAAAAAATCATAAAAATACAAAAAATGATAAATTTACATTTTGGCTTGTTTTATTATATTTTTCTCACATAAAATATTTTTATTTAATTATATATTATCTATTTTTATTAAATAAACTTTTAAATTAAATTATAACTAGTTTAATATTTATTTTTTATTTATCCCCATTAAATATTTATTTTAATATAAAAAGGACCAAAAATACCTCATAATGCCATATATTATTTTCAAGACAACAAATACTTTTTTTCATAAAGAAACTTATTTTCTTTTAAATAAATAGAATTAGGGTTTATTCAAAAACCTTTTCTTAAATAATTCCTCTCCTTAATTAATTTAAATTTAATCTTGATTTGCTTACTTT
The DNA here is from genome assembly GCA_948472305.1 of Vicia faba. Lineage (NCBI taxonomy): Eukaryota > Viridiplantae > Streptophyta > Magnoliopsida > Fabales > Fabaceae > Vicia > Vicia faba. The sequence continues at coordinate 755,015,944 of OX451740.1, read as the reverse complement.
TCTAGTTAGGTTTAGGTTAAAACTTTTTCACATGAAAACCAAACAAAAATCTTCTTTGCATTTACATATCTTTGCATATTTAATTCACCTTGTATATTATTTATTTCAATATTTGTACATATTCAATTTGGTTGTAATAGATTAATTAGGTTTATATTATTTCAATCCCCATTCATAAATTGTATACCCCCCTCCCACAAATATTTGTAATAGCGTAGTAACTTTAAATTTCGCAATTTATCGCTTTTACATAATATGCTAGTAATTAGGGTTTGTATGGTAAGTTAAAACCAATCAAATATAAAACTCTAATTCAAGACAAAATCAAGTATGAAAATGACACACTTGCACACAAGCACCCCTAGGGTTACTCCACTTGGTTGTCTTATACAAAATGGCCATATTACGCATGTAAGGTGTCTTAGCAAAAATAAACAAATACAAGATCATAGTCCCTCGATGACGCTATTCTAAGTTGCCTTACAAAATGATCTTAGTCCCTCAAAAAATGCTAAGATACCTTGCAACATTGCTAATCATGACTATACAATGACCCACACCCGTCCCGTTTATATCTAAAGTTAGGGTTGCTTACCAAATCAATGGTAAAACAACAATATCAAAGGAAAAGAAAATGAACAAGAAAGACATTTGAGTAGGTAGATTGCTCTTAATTACTTGCTCCATTTCAAAATAAAACATCCTTGCTATTTTTAAAGCCAACACCTGCACATTTCAAAACATCTTACAAAATTGAAAACATTTTCAAAAAGATCAACATCTTTGTATACATTCTTACAAACGAGAATCATTATAAAGATTGCCTAAACAATGGCCTCTTTACAAAATACTTTCAAAAAACCACACAAAGCACACATTCAAACAAAATAAAGTGATATAGCAAGTAACTAAGAGCCCATGGATAACCATGGATGAAAAGGGTGCTAATACCTTCCCTTTTCATAATCTACCCCCCGAACTCAAGAAACAATCTCAAAGGTCTTTCCTGTGCTTTTTCACCTTTCCTTTTGGATAAAAGAAAAGTCGGTGGCGACTCTTGCTAACCGCAACATTTGCGATCAAACGCAAAACCTTCAAGTCAATTATCCCACCAACTTTCAACATCGCCAGTTTCGAGCTGGGGAGCAGCAGTGGAAGAACCTTTATTAAGGGCTGCACCACTAGGATTGAGTTGAGGCAGAGCATGACCAATTTGAGTTTGGATTTCAAAATTTGCAAAAGAATCCAGAGCATTTGTTTGCTTACTCTGTAAATAAATATAGTTAGTTCAAATAGTAAAGCATTCGAAAGAAAAGCTTGTGAAATTCAATCATACATTTAGATCATCATCATTTGAAGAATTGCTTCCAATATGTTCCAGAGTAACTTGAACAATAGGTTGAGTTTGAATTTCTTTTTAGATTAGGGGCAAGGTTGTTGTTTCAGGAGCTTGTTGATTGGATTGTTTGGGACTGTCAATAGATTTCTTAGTCTTATTTTTTTCTTCTTGGTTTTGAAAGGAGTAGGAGGAATATATTCATTATTCTCTTCTTTGTCTTGAACAGTCACCAGATCTTTGTCACCGGCCTTCCTTTTTCCTAGAGATTTTGGTGGAAGACCACTAGCCTGAAAAATGTCATAGTTAAGCATTGTGTAAGGGATTTCGAGGAAGTTTTGTTTTCTGAAAATCATACCTTAATTTTCTTCGATTCTGGTTTGTCTGAGGATTTATCTTGTGTGAAAGAAGGCTCTTTGGTGGTTGTAGTAGTAGTTTGATTGGAAGTCGAACTTACCTTCGATCTAGGTTTTTCTTTCTTGACTATTTTCCTCTTGACTTCTAACAATAGACATGCATTTGAGAGTTGGTTAAATGAATAATATTGAGTAAATTTTGAAAGGACAATCGAAAGGATCAAGGAATCCTTTGGTTCCATACCTTCATATGTATCAGATACAATAGAGACTTCTAATAAGTCATAGTGAAGGAAACCTTTGAAACTGTCCAGAGTATGCTTAGTCGAAGCCACTCTCTTAGTAGGTGTTTGAGCATCATTTTTTAGGATGTTAAAAATATTTCCACAATTAAACCAATTTGGATAAGGCGGAAAAAAATGCTAAACCAAAGTCAGCATTTGGTAGTTTTGGAAATTTCGGTGGTTGTAATTGAAAAGCTAGTTCATATCTATGTTCAGGCTTTATAGAAGATGGGATTTTTAGGCTTGGAATTTTTTTAGTAAATTTATCTTTCAAAGTTTTTGCTGCGTCAAAAACAGTTCGACTAATATTAGTTGGATCATAGACAATTTCAAAGTATCTCTGGAACGCTTGGATTTCTTTGATGTGTGTGAACTTACCTTTTTGAATATTTTCCTGCACAAACAAAAAGTTTTCATTAAACGTTTGCTTATCTGAGTAGTGTTGAACATGTTCTTGGTATAAAATTCATCCACCAAGAGTAAAAAGTTTTAGTTGTGTAGAAAGCTGGTTGAAACGAAGTAAGTTTAAATCCAGTAAAATTGACATGATAGTTCTGACACTTTGCAATGTCTTGAAAGACATAGTCCACTCCTTCTACACAAATCTCTCTCTTTCGATTAAAGATAGGTTCCAGAACAAGTTGACATAACCCAAACTAGCGGGATACAAAATTGGGTTGATAAGCCAATAAACAAACGTGGCTCTTCACTGGCATAAACCTGGAGATTGGAAGCCTTGGTAATAGGAATGCATGCCATATATCTTCAATTTCTGAATCACCATTCTCTAAAGCATCTTTGATGCATGAGGTAAACCACGCAGGACCATGCGTTCGATGAGCAAAAGGAGCCATGGTTGGGACAAAATCATGATAATTCGAAAACATCATCATATAATTGGTGAAACTTTTTTGGAGATTTTCTGCCTCTTCGTTTGGGGTTAATTGCAGAAGTCTGATTCCTTCTATGGTCCGATTGGAAATATCAAGATCTTCTTCATCTATGGTCTTAAAGGTGCTAAGTGATGGCTTGAAAGTGGCGTTTAGCCACAGCTGAAGAAGCCAATACGGGCCAACAAGGAGCAGGTTGGTACTAGTTTCGCAACTTTTTAATTTGGAAGTAGCAGACCCTAAGCTCTCATAAAGACCAACTAAGAGCGATTCACTCAAATATATCTTTCGACCAAAATGAAATTGGTTGACTATGGTTAAAAATCTCCTAGCGACTTATAGTGATTTGCAACAAAAAATGTACCTTGACAACCATAAGGCCAGGAAAGCTATGTGTTCAACATCTGTGACTTCATCCCCCTCAGTATGCTACATATTCTTATAAGCAGTGAAACTAGCATTTTTAACTTGGAAGTTAATGGTGTTATATGATTGCAAGTAAGGGTCAAAGGTTTCTCCATTTGGAGGAAGTCCAATTATTGCAGCTATGTCAAAAAGAGTGGGAGTCATCATCCCACAAGGAAGATGAAAAGTATTACAGGTGCTATCCCAAAAATATAAAGACGCTAATAGCAAAGGTTGACAATAACTGAATCCTAATTTTGACATTTGGATTAAGTCGAAGATACCCATATCTTTCCAGTCTTGAGATTTTTTCTTTTTGATTTTGGAAAGCCAAGACATATAAAGCTTATCTAATGAGGGGCATGATTGAAAGGGTTTAAAGTTTTCAGTTATGTAATCTAATTGAAAAACTTCCCTCTTTATCTTAGAAATTGAGGTCTCCTCGGAAGTTTTCTCTTTGGAAGTTTTTGTGGGTTTCTTAGCAGAATCATCATCTACCCCTCGAACTCAAGAAACAATCTCAAAGGTCTTTCCTGTGATTTTTCACCTTTCCTTTTGGATAAAAGAAAATTAGGTGGCGCGCTTGCTAACTGCAACATTTGCGATCAAACGCAAAACCTTCAAGTCAGTTCTCCCACCGCATCACAGAACTGGCGACTCTGCTGGGGAGAATTCTAAAAGTGGGGTTACCTTAGGGCTAGATCACATTTATTTGCTTACATTATTTGACTTGTATGCTTTACATTATGGTTCTTTGTTTGGGTTTGAATCCTCTACCCGGATTTGGGATACATTATAGGTGAGTAGCAATATGTTGTGGAAACTGTGCGGGGTATACCAACATGGTCTAAGCAATAGCTACGTTAATGAAACATATTTGTGGGTATGGATAGCCTTTGAGTTAATCAAAGAGAATACAGGGCCGCTGAGTGATGTCATGAAGCACTAACGAACTTCTAGAACCTTTACTTGACCAACTTGGCCTTTAGGATGTAGTGAGATGACCAGCTTTGGTGCAGTCCTAAGTTGGTAGATACTCGATACTAAACTCATTGAGGTTTGGGTTTCTTGGGATATTTCGGTCGCCATTAAAGAGGCTTGAGCTGAAACAATGACCAAGGAAACAATACAGTGATATTGAGCTCCTTAGAACCTGGTTACTATTACTATGACAAGTTTAAGCCAACTAAACTTCAAGAGGGTACTTACCTATAAAACTCCATACAAGCCTAAACCTAAGGACTTGTTTGCTTTGTTTGTATATGCATACTTGTACATAACATCATGAACATCATGAACATCATATGCATCCACTAACCATTTCAAGGATTTTTGGATTCATCTTTGTTCTTGTTTTGTAGGATATGGATTCACTTCGCATGAAAACTATTCAAGTCAACCTTGTGAGAGTCCCACCACAACTTAAGGAGCTAGTTTCAAGGATTCCTGAAAACTCTCCGTTCACCGAGAGACATGGTCGCCTACTCAACTTGGTCACCTCTAACACAGATGAGGACATGATGAAAGTGCTCTTTCAATTCTTTGATCCTTCACACCATTGCTTCACATTCCCCGACTATCAACTTGTGCCTACTTTGGAAGAATTCTCCCAACTCTTGAGGATTCCCATTCTCAATCAACTACCTTTCAACGGTACGGAAAGAGATCCAAAGCCAGAAGAGATTGCTCAAGCTCTACACTTGCACTCATATGATGTCACAACCCATTGGGAAACAAGGAGTGGTGTTAAAGGTTTCCTAGAAAAGTTTCTGTTTGAGAAAGCCCAAAGCTGTTGGAATTCCTTGGACTTGCAAGCCTTTGAGGAAATTGTGGCTCTCCTCATCTATGGGATGGTTTTATTTCCAAATCCTGACCAACTCATAGATGTGAACGCCGTCAAAATCTTCATATCACGTAACCCGATGCCTATATTGCTAGGGGATATCCTACACTCTTTTCACACTCGCACAATGAGGAAAAAAGGTGTCCTTATGTGTTGCACTCCTCTCTTGGCAAGATGGTTTATTTCTCATCTTCCCCAATCTGTATTAAAGAATGAGCAAGGTTCAAGGTGGTCACAAAGGTTGATGACGCTCAAACATTCAGACATTCATTGGTGCTCTCGATCCAAAGAAAATGTTATCATTGTCGACCGTTGTGGAGAATTCCCTAATGTTCCTTCGCTTGGCATTAGAGGAGGTATCACCTACAACCCATGCTTAGCCTTAAGACAATTTCGTTATGCCCGGAGGGATGGCCCGCATGAGATGCTGATTCAAGGTTTGGTATTTGACTACGACAACGACGATCAAGGTCTTCGCCAGAAATTTATCCGTGCTTGGAGGATGTTAAACAAGGTGGATAGAAAGACTTTGGGGCACAAGAATTCAATACCTCTTGAGCCTTACCTCAAATGGGTACGAACTCACGCTCAGAGTCTTATGATGCCTTACCCCTCCATTCTCCCGGTAATCATTGAGCCTGTCATGGAGGGAGACGTTCCATACACTATCCTACATCCCGACATGCCCACATCCTTTGAAGACCTACAAAGGGATTGGATACAACTCAAAGGGGAGCGAGATACTTTCGAAGCCCAATTCTATGCAAGCGAGAAGAAGGTTTTGGAGCTCACTAGGCTACTTCATGAGGAGCAGACTCTGAATGCCTACATTGCACCAAAGAGGATGCACACTACTTTTCTATCTTAGAGCTTTTGTATTATTTTTCCCAAGGGGCATTGATGTATTCAAACTTTATCTTATTAATATAAAGTGTGTTTCCTTTTTTGTCTAAAGCGAATTTGAATCTTTGAAATCCTTGAAAACATTGCATATGCATATATCATTCATCATAACATAAACAAGTCTTTTGCAACAAGTCTCCTCATCTCTCTACTATTTATTTCAGTAAGATGGATCTCGAGCAAACAGTGAAAGATCTCCAAGCTCAGAATACACAGTTTTAACAGTTTCTCATGACCCTAGACAAGGGGCAAGAAGAGTTGAAGACTCCGCTGGCTGAAGAGAGGAAAAAGAAAACAAAGAAGGTAACCAGAGTTTTAAACATGGGAAGAAGATTTCATGGGAAGATAAGAAGGACTTTGGACTTTGCAACAACATCCAGTGAAGGATAAGGGAAAGGCAAGGAAACAGTTGTCCCGTCAGAATCGGAAGAGGAGGAACAAGAAGAGGACTACTCTGAGGAACAATACCCTCCAGCTGATGATAAGTATAAACATCTCGAAGAGAGATTGAGCGTGATGGAAATCCAAAAGGTATCAGGCTTGGAATTTGAGGAATTGGGTTTGGTGTCGGGGATTGTGATTCCTTCGAAGTTCAAAGCACCCGTATTCGCTAAATATGACGGAGTTTCATGCCCTAAGATGCATCTCCGATCATATGTGAGGAAAATTCAACCCCATATCACTGACAAAGACTTATGGGTGCATTTCTTCCAAGACAGTCTGTCTGGGACTCAACTTGACTGGTTCTACCAACTAGAAAGGGCTAATGTTCATAATTGGGAAGATCTTGCTACAGCTTTCTACAAACAATATCAGTACAATGTTGATCTGGCACCTACCCGTACTCAACTCCAGAATATGGCCATGGTGTCCAATGAAGGTTTCAAGGACTATGCACAAAAATGGAGAGATTTGGCTGGAAGAGTTCAACCCCCTCTATCTGAGAGAGAATTGGTGGACATGTTCTTGAGCACCTTGTATGGTCCCTTCTTCAATCATTTAATCAGAAGTTCATCTGCAGGCTTCACTGAACTAATATTGACTGGAGAGAGGATAGAAGCCGGTATTAAGAATGGAAAGATCCAGAAAGACATATCTTCTTCAGCAGTTGTAAGGAAGCCCTTTATCAGAAAGAAAGAGGTGGCTGCCGTATATCCACAAAGAAACCAAGATAAGGCCGAGCGCTTTCCAATGGTGGGGGCTGTTATGATCCCAAAGCCTACGTCTGATCAGCAAAGAAATAATCAACCAAGGATAGAATGGCCAATCAGGCAGTTTACCAGAATCAACATGACCCCGTCTCAAGTATTACCTCATCTACTAAGATCCAACTTGGTGACCTTGAAAGAAGCTTTGAAAAACCCCAATACAACATCCCCTTATTATCATCCCAATGCCCGTTGCGCATATCACTCTGAAAGTCCTGGTCACGATACTAACAACTGTTGGGCTCTAAAGAACAAAATACAAGACCTCATCGAAGCTAAAGAAATTGAGTTCGATGCGCCCGAGAAGCCAAATGTCATTTCTGCTCCTATGCCTAGACATGGCCACAATACTAATGCCATTGAAGAAGGATTAATTTTTACTTCAGTTAATGAACTTATGACCCCACTTCTGACTGTTAAAATGAACTTTTTGAATGCCGGTGTGTTCCCGGGATGTGATGAAGATTGCCATTTCTGTTTATCGTCACCAACTAGCTGTCCTTTGTTGAAAGTAGGCATTCAGTGCCTAATAGATAAAAAAGAGATATTGTTCAAAAAACTCCTATTCCACCTGTTTCTTTTGAAGATGTTTCTATCATTACCATCTCCGCCAATTCTTCCAGGGTCTCCACCAAAAGACCCGTTAGAATTACATCAGTTCCGAAAGCAGCTCCTTTAATAATCACAATGCCTGGGCCAGTCCCATATACACCAGACAAAACCATACCATGGAATTATGGAGTGGATGTCAACTATCATGGTATCAAGTAGGACTGGCCGGCCGCCGAAGAGATAAATTCTGAGAAAGAAGACTCCGACGTCAGTAATATTGTCGGAACTAGCAAAATTACCCAAAGTGGTAGGATCTTTTTTCCAGAAATTGCTCCCTCAAAAGCAATTTCTGGACCCGTGACTATCCCTGTGGCTGCTCCAAAGGTTACTCCTACACCCATAGTCATCTCTGCAAGTACTCCAATTGACAAAGCCGTTACAACCCCTGTAATCATTCTTACTGACACTCCTACCGCCAAATTAACTGAGGCTCGAGGAAAAGGTGTTATGGTTGAGCCTGTCCGGACGAAGGCTCAGTCATTGACTATCCCTGAGACCTCTAAGAAAGAAATGGAGGAGATCCTAAAAATTATAAAGAGAAGCGACTACGATGTAGTTGAACAACTGGGGAAAACTCCCTCTAAGATCTCCATGCTGGCATTACTACTATGTTCCGAGGCACATGCAAAAGCCTTGGTGAAGTTCTTAAAAACCGCCCATGTACCTCAAGAGACATCTGCTGATCAATTTCAAGACTGCGTAGCCAGCCTAACTGCGGATAATGGTTTAGGTTTTTCAGATACTGATCTGACACCGAGGGGAAGAAAGCATAATGAGGCATTCCATGTCTCAGTGGAATGTAGGGGCACCACTCTGGCACACGTTTTGGTGGACACTGGCTCAACTTTGAATGTAATACCCAAAAAAAGCTCTTGATAGACTTGACGGTGAGGGGTTGAATTTGAAGCCAAGCAATATAGTGGTAAGGGCTTTTGACAGTTCGAAGAGGATGGTACATGGGGAGGTAGACATTCCCATAAAGGTGGGAACCCAAACTTTCAATTCAACTTTTTATGTGATGGACATCCGCCCTTCATACTCCTGCCTGTTAGGCCGACCATGGATCCACGATGATGGCGCTGTTACTTCTACGTTGCACCAAATGTTGAAGTGTCCAATTCAAGGGAAGATTATCACTGTTCATGGATAGGAAGAATACATGATCAGCCATCTCATTTCCTTCAGATATGTGGAATTGGACCGTGAATTCATTGAAACTCCATTTCAACACTTTGAAGAGGTCCCTCAAGAGGTGGCAGTGACTAAGGCTGTTCCCAAGATTACAAGGCCTCCACTATGGATGTCGTCACTGAAAGATGCTAAAGCAGTGATGGAAGAAGGTGGATGCACTATTAGGGGACAACTGCCAGATATCCCATATAAGTCTGACAGGTTTGGCCTAGGTTTCACTTCAAGTGCTCAAAAGGCTTACGTCGTGCCCGTGCTGGAGAGCCACCCTTGAAGATCAGCAACCGTGAAGTCAACATAGTGGAAGATGGTGAAGATGGTTGCAACTTGGAGGAATGGATCTTCCTGACTGTCAATGGAGGGCTCAACAATTGAGAGGCTAGAGACTTCGTCCTAATCACTTTCATCCCTCAGTAATTTGTCTTTACATTTTGTTGGATCTGTAATATTCAAAACAATTCGCACTCTTAAAACCTTGTGTCTTACCCAAGGCACAATGGTCCATTTATAAGGGTTATTATCTCATTTTTCATATGACATCAATGAATCATGGACATTTTTCGCATACAAACTTTTATGCTCATTGTTTTTCTTTTACATTTTACTTTCTTTCAAAGATAACTATACCCTTACACACACCCACACTCACAATGCAGGTATACATCCATTCTGGATCCCATAGATAACGATACTGCTATGGCCTTTCGTGATTATGAGAATCTAATATACCAAGCCGAAGAAGAAGGTAAGGAAGATTGTGAAGTACCATGGGAACTTGCCAGACTGCTACAACAAGAGAAGAGAAACATTCAGCCTCACGAGGAACCCGTGGATACGATCAACCTAGGTACCAAAGAAGACAAAAAAGAGGTCAAGGTGGGTGCCAATCTGGAACCCAGTATCAAGAAGCATCTGATTCAGTTGTTACATGATTATGTCGAAGTCTTTTCCTGGTCGTATGAAGACATGCCAGGACTTGATAAAGATATTATGGTACATCGTCTACCTACAAGAGAGGATTGTCCACTAGTAAAGCAAAAGGCTCGTCGAATGAGGCCGGATATGTCAGAAAAGATTAAAGCAGAGGTCATGAAGCAATTCAGCGCTAGATTCTTGGCTGTCACCTCTTACCCCCAATGGGTTGCCAATGTTGTTCCCGTACCCAAAAAAGACGGCAAAGTGCGAATGTGTGTGTACTACAGAGATTTGAATAAGGCAATCCCTAAGGATGACTTTCCACTCCCCCATATTGATATCCTAGTTTACAATACGGCACAACACAAAGTGTTTTCCTTCATGGACGGATTCTCAGGTTACAACCAAATCAAAATGGCGCCTGAGGATATGGAGAAAATAACATTTGTCACACAGTGGGGCACATTTTGCTACAAGGTGATGTCATTCGGAATGAAGAATGCTGGGGCAACCTATCAGCATTGTTGTACCCCAAAATTTGCCCTCCCATATTTCTCCAAACATTTCAAGAAAGATCCTCAAGTTGCTCAAGGAAGTCCAAGGGTTGGCCAGACAAGCCCTCTCCTAAGGCAGTCTACCTCAAATTAGGGTTTCATGTTGCATTAAGATACTTGAGTACAAGGGATCCCAAATGCTCACCAATTTCCTAATATTTTCTCAAGATCATCCATGTCAAGTTTCAATCCCTACAGAGAAAGTTTGCTCAGTCAATTGCTCAAAGGCTTGAAAATCGACTGTGCTAGGGCAAAAGTCAACTGTGGCCTACATACAGTCAAACTTCAAGATTTTTGGTCAACTTACTCATTTTGAAGTATAATTCATCATTTGATCAAGGGTTGATCATAATTCATCAAGGATTGCTCATAATTCATCAAGAACCAAAAGTTGCTAAATTAGGGTTTTGTAGGAAAAGTCAACTCAACTTTGACCAAGCATAACTTTCTCATACTTTATGAGAAATGACCCATCCAAAGCTCATTTTTAAGAGGATGCAATTATATAAAATCCATCTTCATCTCCCAAGTTCAAAATATGCACTCACAAGAAGTTATGAATTTGGAAATTATAGGTCATTTTGAAAAGTCAACAAAAACACCTTTTTTGTCAAAGCTTCATACATGAGCATGGAATATCAAATTGAGATGAGACCAAAAGGGTTGCTTAGAGGACATATCAATATTTCTAAAAGTCCAAGAACACCTTCAAATAGTCAAAATTGAGGAAGTTATGCATTGGTGAAGTTGACCTTTTTTGCAAAATTGCCAAAAGTTAACTATGCCTAAAACTTCAATTTTTGCCCAATGGGCCCAATCTTTTTCACTTGTTTTGAGTTGGCAACATGGTCCACGAGCCTTAGACTTTGACACTTGTCAATATCTTGTTTTTATTATTTATTTTTATTTGAGTTAAATCAATTTAAATCAAAACAAATCATAGAGAATCCAAAATATTGAAAACTCAAGATTTCTTACATGTTTTAGGTCTTAATGTCCAGCTAGCATCAGATCAAATTTGTGTAAAGGCATGAGGTGCACAAAAAGATTAGATTTGGACTATTTTTGGAATGGTTTTCAAAGGAATCAAATCAAAATCAAATGCATTGATGGAAGAAGATTATGATCATTCTTTTAACCCTAATTCATTCCTCAATACATAAGGATGATGTGCAGACCAAAAGAGGCTAGAGAGAGAGGCGCAACAAGGAGAACCAAACTTGAAAAAACACAAAAAAAGTGCAAACTTGAATTCATTGTTCTAGGCAATTTCAAAGCTTCCTGATCATTCCAATCGTTTCCTGGGATCATAAGCAACATATACCAATCAAGAACAAGCGTTTCCAGGCCCTATAACGCACTGTAAGTCAGTCACGATATTGCATTTTTCTTGAATTCAGTTTACATAATTCTTACACATTCATCAAATTCTAATCATATATTCTTGTTCACCATCACATATGCAAGCTTTATGTATCGTTTAAATTCATTTTCATGGCCTGTATAAGATTTCACCATTGTTAGGGTTTTATGGCTCGATTTAGGATTTCTTCACATAATCAAAATTGGGCCATGAAAGGGCCACCATTGAACTCAGCAGGTCTAGACGGATGCATCCATGGCTTTGGTTTTTATTTATCACGCTTGTATTGAGTTTTGAGATTTACAGGACTTGTAGTGATAGACAAACGTCCGTAGGTAAAAGTCTGGGACTTTTACCCATGGAGAAGGGAAGAAGATGACTAGCTGGCGCCTTTCCATTGGACCATTCGAATACTGGTGCGCGTTTTCATTGTTTTCCACTAACTCACTTTATTTTGCATATTATTTATTATTGATATTGGATGTACAAATAAGACAGCCAGCACAATTGGTAAGGGGAGTGTTGGAAAGTCCCATGGGGCCTGGGTTCGAATCCCAGGTTCCCCCTTTGCTTGCATATTATTTTTCTTTTCAGGTTCAGGTGCGCTTGCAAAGCTAAGGTCCATCATGGGACCTCATCATCCAGCCTGCCAAGTGGCCAGATGGCCAGATCCGAAGGCCATCTATGAAGGAGTACAATAGACCATGGTCAATGCATCATGGGGAATCTGGAAGGTCAACGTGGACTTCCTTACTTTGGGCCCAGAAATCTGATTCTTGAACCCCCTCAAACTACTAATTGCAGGCCCAAGTTTCTATTCCTTTTCTTTTTTATATTTTATTTAATTTAATTTATTTATTTTATTTTACTAACCAATTAATTATTTTCTTTTTATCAAAAAATCATAAAAATATTTTTCACCCAATTAGACTTAGGTTTATTTTTTTTATCAATAAATTTATTAATTTAATTAGATTTTAATTTTAGGTAAAACTGTAATTATTTTGTAAATAACTTAAAAATAAATTAGAAAATTAGGATTTTATTTCTAACTTAATTATATTTTATTTTTCTTAAAATAACCAAAAACATAAAAATATGCCATTTATTTATTTTTCATTAATTAATTTAATTAACTAATTAATTGTGCATTTAATTTAAAACCTAATTCTTTCTTAAAAATATTAAAAACAACAAAAACAATTTTCTCTTTTAATTAGGTTAGAAGGGTCAGAACCCTAATTTTTCATATCGATCTAATTTCATCGCGCGCGCTTTATTGTTTTATTATTTACCATATTGATGTAACTGCCTACAAGTTGTAATAGTTAATTAGGTCTTTTATTTTCATTTATCGCTTTATTTCACAAGGGTTTATTTTTGGCTATGTAAATACCCGAAGCCTTGTAATAGCGTAGTTTAATTTCCGCATTTTAAATTCCGCAAAATATTAACTGTTAGATATATGATATTAGGATGCATGACAAGAATGTATGAAAAACTTTAAAACAGTTAGATAATCCTAAAATGTGCAAAGATAAATAATCTGAAATTGAATCACTTGCACATGCGCACTCCTAGGGTACACTCCGACTTGGTTGCCTTTGGTAAACGGTCATTAAGTATAGGATGCTTTAGTGGTCGTCCTTTTATCCAAAGATCAAAGTTGCCTCGGAATGGTTGCCTCGGATAATTGATCTAAGACATTAGGGTTACTACTAAGACTTCCTAACATTGCTTTAGTGACCGTACATCCCTTTCGAATTGACCCTCAAAACTCCAACGACGATGCTACCTACTCATTAGTAGTAGGATAGCACTGTCTAAAGGAAACGAACATAGAACAATTCTCTTTTTTCGAGTAGATAGATTAGTTCTTAAGTATTTGCTCAATCAAAACAAACTTTTTTCGCACTTACACTCCTTTTCAAAACAAAGTTTTCAAAAACACTTCATTACACTCTTGAAGACAAAAGCAAGAGTTAAATCGAAGTCAAAACAAAAACTTTTCAAATCATACAAACACACAAAGAAGCAATTTTGAAAATGATGAGCAAGTTCCTAAGAGCCCGTAGATAACTACGGATAGAAAGGGTGCTAATACCTTCCCTTTCTATAATCTACCCCCCGTACTCAGAAAATCTCGAAAAAAGGAATTTTTCTGTGCTTTTTTCCTTTCCTTGTTGGATAAAATAAAAGTCGGTGGCGACTCTTGCTTACTGCGTCATTTTGCGAACACAAACGCAAAACACAAACCAGCAATTCCTAAAAAAGGAAAATAGTCCCGGTTCTGGCCACTGTATCACAGAACTGGAGACTCTGTTGGGGAATAAATAAGTGGAGTATACTTTAGGATTAGTTCATCATATTGTTTTCTGTTGTTTGATTTGATTACTTTATCTTTGTGGGCTTTGTATTGGAGTTACTATAGATCCTAACCCGGATCTGGGGAATACCTTTTAGGTAAGTACCAATAGACTGTGAGGGAACTGTACGACGTAGACCGATATGGTTGAAGTAGTAGCTACATTGATGTGGAACATTAGTTGGTACCGATATCCCTTGTGGATCAACAAGGAGAGTATGGGGCTGCTATATTGGTCATTAAGCATCAACTGACCTTAGAACCTATAATTGACCAAGTTGGCCATAGGAAGTAGTGATATGCTACACTCATTGAGACCATACTCTCAAGATGGTTCCGGCCGCAAGAAAAGATTGCGTGACTGGAATTATGACCGATGGAGGATGGTCAGTGATATTGAGAACCTCTAGAACCCGGTTACTATTATTAAGACAGGTTGAACCAACTAAACTGCAAGAGGGTAATACCTAAACTCCATGCCAGCCTGAAATTTAAGGGCTCTTGTGTGACTTGTTTGCCTTTACCATGTTTGCTATCTGTGATACCTGTTTTGTGTTATTATCATGACATCATGCATCATGACATCACATGCATATTTAATTAGACTAACCATTTCAAAAAAACCGAGGGGATTCATCTTTGTTCTGTTTTGAAGATTATGGCTTCTATGCGCAGAAATACCATTCGAATCAACTTCGTGCAAACCCCTGCTCAGCTCAGAGAGTTAGTCTCAAAGGTTCCTGATACTTCTTCATTTGTTAGAAGACATGGTCACCTCCTTAGCTTGGTCACTTCAAAGTTGGATGAGCAAATGATGAGTGTGTTATTCCAGTTCTTTGATCCATTGCATCATTGTTTCACCTTCTCGGATTATCAGTTAGTCCCTACTTTGGAGGAGTTTTCTGATTTGTTGGGTATATCCATTCTCGAGCAGACACCCTTGACCGGTTTAGAGGAGATTCCTAAACCTGAGGACATTGCTTTAGCTTTACACTTGACAAAAGCTGATATAATGTCTAACTGGGAGACTCAGAGTGGGGTTAATGGTTTCTTAGCTAAGTTTTTGATCGATCAAGCTCAACTGTTCTGGGATAACTTGGATTTTCAAGCATTTGAAGACATCTTGGCTCTCCTCATCTACAGCTTGGTTCTTTTCCCAAATCCAGATTCTTTCATAGATGTGAACACAGTCAAGATCTTCATGTCTCGTAACCCAGTGCCTACTCTTATAGGTGATATTCTGCATGCTCTCTATACCCGTACTGTACGGAGAAGGGGAACTCTCATGTGTTGTACACCGCTGCTGGCGAGGTGGTTTATTTCGCACCTCTCCAAGTCTGTATTGAAGAATGAGGAAGGTGTAGGTTGGGCTTATAGAATCATGTCCCTTGCTCATACAGACATCCTTTGGAGTTCTAAAGATATGGAAAGAGTAGCTGTCATTGATCGATGTGGGGAATACCCTAATGTTCTGTTGCTTGGAATTAGAGGGGGTATCACCTATAATCCTTGTTTGGCTTTACGACAGTTTGGACGCGCTCAGAGAGATGGTCCCCATGAGCTGCTGCTTACAGGCATTGTCTTTGACTACAAGGGGGATGTTGAGGGACATCGCCGCAGGTTTATATGAGCTTGGGGCATGGTGAACAGGTCTGACCCACATGAGCTAGGACTGAAGACTTCTCTCCCGATGCAACCATATCTCCAGTGGGTTCGATCCCGTGCTCAAAAACTGGGGATGCCTTATGAAGCTGTTTTGCCGGTGATCATAGAGCACACTAATGAAGAAGGTGTTCCTTATACGGTCCTCCATCCATACATGCCTACTGATCTCGGGGCATTGAAGAGATCTTAGATCCAGTTAAAGGAAGAAAGGGATACCTACAGGGAGAAGCATCATGAACAGGAGAGGAAGATCTTGAAGCTTACAAGGCAACTTGAGAATGAAAGGACAATCAACGATTATGTCAGCACGAAGGGAAAATGACCATGGGATTTCTGATGTCTTTTATTGTTTCTAGTTTAGATTTGCTTTTCAGTATTTCTTTTTGTAATGCCTTGAAGGCATTGTTAAACATTGTTACCAGTTTAATCTAATAAAGTGTGTTTATTTTGATTTACAAATTTGAATCTCCCAAAAGTTTTCGAAATCATTTCATACGCATTTCATTCCCATGCACCCTCATCACAGGTACCATTACAGGTTTCTCATCTTCTTCGCTGTTTATTTCAGCAATCATGTCTTCTGAAACACCTACTGATCAAGCCATCAAGGCTCTTCAAGCTCAGAATGTACAATTCCAAGAGCTGTTCCCGAATTTGGCCAAAGGACAGCAAGATTTGAAGTCTCTCATCTTGAAGGAAAAGAAGAAGAAGAAGAAGAAGGTGGTCATCCTGAATATGGGTCGCATATTCGGGAACAATTTGCGACAGGAAACTGATTTTTCCCATTCATCTGGAGGGGGAGAGAGTCAAGAGGAAAGAAAGGGTCCTAGTCCTGTGGTCTCTGATAATGACACAAATTTTGATGAAGACCAGTATCCTCTTGCTGAGGATAGATATAAGCAACTCGAAGACCGGTTGAGTGCAATGGAGATCCAGAAGATACCTGGGTTGGATTTCAGAGATTTGGGTTTGGCATCTGGGGTGGTGATCCCACACAAGTTTAAAGCTCTTGTCTTTGCTAAGTACGATGGGGTATCCTGCCTGAAGCTACACCTCCGCTCGTATGTCAGAAAGATTCAACTGTACACTACTGATAAGAACCTGTGGGTTCATTTCTTTCAAGATAGTCTGTCAAGGACTCAACTTAAATGGTTCTATCAATTAGAAGAAGCTAATGTCCGTAACTGGGAGGACCTTGCTGCTGCTTTTTATAAGTAATACCAGTATAATGCTGACCTTGCTACCACGCGTACTGAACTTCAGAGTATGTCTATGGGTACAGGCGAAGGCTTTAAGGACTACGCTCAAAAATGGAGAGATCTTGCTGGAAGAGTCCAACCCCCTCTGTCTGATAGGGAGTTGGTGGATATGTTTCTTGGGACTTTGTCTGGTCCATATTTCAATCATTGGATCGGAAGTTCATCGTCTGGGTTCACTGAATTAATTTTTACTGGGGAGAGAGTTGAAGCTAGTATTAAAAGTGGCAAGATACAGAAAGGTGCTTTGTCAAGCACAGAAAAGAAGCCTTTCAGAAAAGAAGCTAGTGCAGTTTACATCTCGAGGAGCCAACCTGAACGCCACCAAGCAGTTAACGTGTTAGTAATATCAAGACCAACTGTTGCCCCACAATGCAACAATCAGCAAAGAGTAGAGAGACTACAAAGGCAGTATACTCGGCTCAGTATGACCCTGTCTCAAATTCTTCCGCAATTGTTGAAGACCAACTTGATAACCCTGAGGGAAGCTCCTAAGAATCCCAGTACTACATCACCACTCTATAATCCAAACGCCCGATGTGCTTATCACTCCGATAGCCCAGGGCATGATACGAACAACTGTTGGGCCTTAAGGAATAAGGTGCAAGATTTGATTGAAGCTAAGGAAATTGAGTTTGACGCGCCGGAAAAACCCAATGTCATAACTTCTCCTATGCCCAAACATGATCAGGGAGTGAATGCAATTGAAGATGATGAAGAAGAGTCTGATATTGACAGCTAGATTTACCCGACTACCGACGGTGGCTTGAGCAATTGGACGGCGAAGGACTTCGTGCCCATTTCTTTTATTACACAGTAATAAGACTTTTGTTTTGAGATTTGTAACAGACAGTTTTAAAACTTTATGGCCCGGTGCCTTGCCCGAGACACCGTGGCTTTGTTTGTGAGGGCTTAATATTTGTCATTTCCATATATCATCAATAAAGCATTGGACGTTCTCTTGCATTACAAATTTTGCGCTCCTTGTTTTTCTATCTTGCACTTTATTAAAGTAGCTATAGTCTTACACACACTCACATATCATAATACAGGTCCACATCCACTCTAGATCCCACTGATAACGACTCTGCTACTGCCAGTTATGACTTCGAAAGTCCGATCAGCCAAGCCGAGGACGAAGGTGAGGATGATTGTGAAGTACCTGGGGAACTTGCTAGACTGGTACTACAGGAAGAGAGGGCCATACAGCCCCATGAAGAGCCAATAGAATCAGTAAATCTGGGTACAAAAGAAGACAAGAAAGAGGTCAAGATCGGTGCAAATCTGGAGTCTAGTGTCAAGCAACGGTTAATACAAATGCTGCGTGACTATGTTGAGATCTTTGCTTGGTCTTATGAAGATATGCCTGGGTTGGATACTGATATTGTGGTTCACCGCTTGCCAACTAAAGAAGACTGTCCTCCAGTGAAGCAGAAGGTCCGCCTAATGCGCCCAAAGATGTCTGAGAAAATCAAAGCTGAGGTTATGAAACAGTTTGACACCGGTTTTCTAGCAGTTACTTCTTACCCGCAGTGGGTTACCAACGTGGTCCCCGTACCGAAGAAAGATGGTAAGGTTCGAATGTGTGTTGACTATAGAGATCTGAATAGGGCAAGCCCCAAGGACGATTTCCCTCTGCCTCACATCGATGTTTTGGTCGACAACACCGCACAACATAAGGTCTTCTCCTTCATGGATGGTTTCTCCGGTTACAATCAGATTAAGATGGCTCTCGAGGATATGGAGAAGACAACCTTTGTTACACAGTAGGGTACCTTTTTCTACAAGGTCATGCCGTTTGGTTTGAAGAATGCTGGGGCAACGTATCAGCGTGCCATGGTCGCTTTGTTCCACAACATGATTGCAAGATCCCAGACTAAAGAGGAACATCTTGACCACCTCCAGAAGCTATTTGACAGGTTGAAGTTATACAAGCCGAAGTTAAACCCGAACAAGTGCACCTTCGGGGAGAGGTCTAGTAAGCTGTTGGGTTTCGTCGTTAGTGATAAAGGTATTCAAGTGGACCCTGCAAAGGTGAAGGCTATACAGGAGATGCCAGCTCCCCGAACAGAAAAGGAAGTCAGAGGATTTTTGGGACGTTTGAACTACATTGCCCGATTCATTTCGCACCTGACTACTACTTGTGAACAATCTTCAAGCTATTGAAGAAAGATCAAGTGGTAAGATGGAATGATGAATGTCAAGCCGCTTTTGAAAAGATCAAGGAATATCTCCAAGAGCCACCCATTCTGATGCCTCCAGTTGAAGGGAGACCTCTGATCTTATACTTGACAGTACTCGACAATTTGATGGGGTGTGTGCTGGGGCAGCATGACGAGTCTGGACGAAAAGAGCATGCTATTTACTACCTTAGCAAAAAGTTTATCGACTGTGAGACCCGATACTCACTGCTTGAGAAACCTTGCTGCGCTTTGGCATGGGCTGCTCGCCGGCTGAGACAGTATATACTGACTCACACTACTCTATTGATATCGAAGATTGATCCAGTCAAGTATATCTTCGAGAAGCCTGCCTTGTCCGGAAGAATAGCAAGATGGCAGATGATCTTAACTGAGTAGGACATCCAATACACAACCCAAAAAGCAATCAAAGGGAGTATGTTGGCGGATCATTTGGCATATCAGGCTGTGGATGATTACCAATCTATGAATTTTGAGTTCCCGGATAAGAACATCAAGAAGATTGTGCA
This sequence comes from Vicia faba, assembly GCA_948472305.1. Classification (NCBI taxonomy): domain Eukaryota; kingdom Viridiplantae; phylum Streptophyta; class Magnoliopsida; order Fabales; family Fabaceae; genus Vicia; species Vicia faba. The sequence continues at coordinate 754,996,091 of OX451740.1, read as the reverse complement.
GAAGATGACGATGACATACAAAGATTGGCACGAGATGTTACCATTTGCTCTTCATGGGTACCGAACCCCAGCACGAACTTCAACTGGGGAAACACCCTACTCTTTGGTGTATGGCATGGAAGCAGTCTTACCCATTGAAGTTCAGATACCCTCTCTTCAGATTATGAAGGATGCATGTTTGAGCAAAGACGATTGGATTCAGACCCGGCTTGATCAACTGAACTTACTCGACGAAAAGAGACTTACTGCTATTTGTCATGGTCAGACGTATCAAAAGCGAATGATCAAGGCATTTAACAAGAAGGTTAGACGACAAGAGTATCAAGTTGGGGATCTGGTGATCAAGCGCATCATATTACCTCAAGGTGATCCCAGGGGCAAATGGACCCCTACGTACGAAGGGCCATTTGTGGTTAAGAACATTTTCTCAGAAGGAGCTATGATTCTAACCACCATGGATGGTGACGACCTTCCTCACCCCATCAATGCAGACATAGTGAAAAAATACTACGCATAATCAAAGACCCGCTAGGTTGACTGGCCTAGGCAAAAATAAGGGCTTCCTGGTGAACCAAAAGGGTTCGGGCAAAAATAAGGGATGAAAATGAAAAATCTGTACACTCGGCAAGTCGAAAACCTAAAAAAGGCGGCTTGGGAAAAAAGGGTATCTCGGTGGACTGAAAACCGGAAAGGGCGGTCCAGGCAAAAATTAGGGATGAAAGCGTAACACTATGTCTCGTTGGTTCACCTTGCAACCAGATTTCAATATAGACTATCAAGCTCGGACGACACTAATCAATCTGATCTACCTTCAACCAAGTAGCAAAGTGATTAGATGCTCGAGGATATACAGGCAATAGAAGAGTTGGAACCCAATTGGATTGTTCACATAACTGTTTTTCTTTGTCTTTCACAAATTGTATAAACTCTATTGTTCGGCGGCGTTCTCTCACTAGGACGTCAGCCTCTTGTACAAAAAACGCCTATTTATAGGCTAATTTCAAAAATCAATACGATTCGTTTTCACAAAGAAATTTCAAATTGTTTTCTTTTTACTGTTTTGTTTTGCAAGAACGTCCAATGTTCATTTTTGATATATGCATTTGACAATAGTTGCTGCTCATAAATAGTCACATGCGAAACAAAATACGATTACTCGTAATATCAGAAATAGGGGCAAATAAGAAATGTCCAAACCATATAGTTGCTCTGTCCACCAGGTATAGGGATATGTCTAGTTGGAGAAAATGATTGAAGGTACATTCACTCCATGCAGAGTAAGAAAAAGACAGTGATATTAGCGGTCCCGAACAGGACACCACTCTCCCCAGCTGAGGCTCACAACTGCAAATGAGTCGGCAAGATTCTCCCCAAGCAGAGTTTATCTATCATCAGCACTAGAAGATTATCCCCAGTGGAGTTTGGAGAATTATCCCCAGTAGAGTCTGGAAGACTGTCCCAGTAGAGTCTAAAAGATTATCCTTAGTGAAGTCACAACTGAAAAATCATCCCCAGCGGAGTTCATTCCTTTCAAAAACAGAAACTCGATTCCCAATAGAGTTCATCATCGCTAACAATGGTAATTCATCCCCAGCCGAGGTTATTTCTTCCAAAATCAACAGATCTTCTAGCAGAGTATCTCTCCTCCCCACAAAGTCATTTCCTCGTCAGTTTATTCCCAAGTGGAGTTATTCTCTCCTGCAGGATTATGCTCACAATCATCTTCATTCACTATCCCCAGCGGAAACGAAGAATTCAATTCTTTTCTCCAACAGTAATTCGGGATTTATTTTCCCCCAGCTAGAAAACATTACATGTCCATACATCATGAGATACACATACGCATCATACAACACAATCTCATTTATTTTGAGAACATCATTGCTTGATACATGTCATGCATTACATGCAATTAACCTTTACCTTTCAGGAAAAGATACAATCAAATTCTCACAAAAGTTCAAGCTATGAAGCCCGGATCCGACCGGATAGTACCTTGATTTCTACAGCATATTGTGAAGCCCGGATTATAACCGGATAGCAGTACAAACATCGCGAAGCCTGGATTCGACCAGATAGTGGTTTATCTTTAAGCTATGAAGCCTGGAGAACGACCGAATAATAGTTTAAATCCCCAGCAAGCCGTGAAGCCCAGATTACGACCGGATAACAACTCAACAAGTTATTGTGAAGCCTGGATTACGACCAGATAGCAATACAAGTTTCTGTGAAGCCTGGGTTACGACCAGATAGTAGCCAAAGACACCGCGAAGCCTGGATTACGACCATATAGTGGTATATCTTTAAAGTTATAAAGCCCGGATAATATCTTAATTTCCTCTGAACACCATGAAGCCTGGATTTCGACCAGATAGTGGTATGAGACGTCGCGAAGCCTGTATTACAACCAGATAGCGGTAAAAGACATTGTGAAGCCTGGAATACAACCAGATAACAGTGAGGGATACTGTGAAGCTTGGATTACGACCAAATAACAGTTCACCCGACCAGATACTATAAAGCCCAGATTACGACCGGATATTAGTAGGTCCAAAGCCAAAGGGAAGCCCGGATTATGACCGGATAACCATTTGATCTCTTCTGAAGCCTGGATTATGACCAGATAAGAAGTAAGGTATTGTGAAGCCTTGATTACGACCGGATAGCAATACAGAACACCATGAAGCCTGGATTCGACCAGATAATGGTATAAAGCATCGTGAAGCCTGGATTACGACCAGATAGTGATAAAAGGACTGAAGCCTAGATTACGACCAGATAACGGTACAAGACGCTGTGAAGCTTGGATTACAACCAAATAGCAGTTTACCTGGACAGTTACTAAGAAGCCCGGAGTCGACCAGATATTAGTGTGCCCTAAGTTCAAGTTGAAGCCCGGATGCGACTGGATAACAACTCATTTCCTTCTGAAGCCTGGATTACGACCAGATAAGAATTGAGAAATTACGAAGCCTGGATTACGACTAGATAAGAATCGAGAAATTGCGAAGCCTGGATTACAATCGGATAGCAAGTTTAATCTCATCTCCCTAATAAGTCACTGTAAAGCCTGGATTACGACCAAATAGCAGTCGGTCTTATCACTATGAAGCCTGGATCACGACCAGATGATAGTTCGCTTTCACCTCTTCGACGAAGAGACGATTCCTCAACAAGAATAACGGACGACTGAAGTTCCTAAAATTCAACCTTTCTCAAAACAGGGATGATTTCCCAGTAGAATAACGGACGATCGAAGTTCCTAAAATTCTATTTCTCTCAAGACATAGATCAACATTCCCCAGCGGAATCTTTCTCAATAACAGGTATACAAGCTCTCGCTAAGGAATCTCTTATGCGATCAACACTCCTTCGGATGGCATCTTTAAGCCCATTCCCCGTCGGCAATTTCCAAATGTCATCTACAAGCCCATTCCCGACATCGCAAGACGGACACCACTTCATGCGAGTGCAAATTTCTGGGCACTATAGTGTTCAATCATCTTCCACCTTCGGATCACGAAAGGCAGAAAAGCCAATCTATATCCTCAGGTTTAAGAAGATGGAACAGGGGCAGATGTTGTACCCCAAAATTTTCCCTCCCATATTTCTCCAAACATTTCAAGAAAGATCCTCAAGTTGCTCAAGGAAGTCCAAGGGTTGGCCAGACAAGCCCTCTCCTAAGGCAATCTACCTCAAATTAGGGTTTCATGTTGCATTAAGATAATTGAGTCCAAGGGATCCCAAATGCTCATCAATGTCCTAATATGTTCTCAAGATCATCCATGTAAAGTTTCAAGCCCTACAGAGAAAGTTTGTCAGTCAATTGCTCAAAGGCTTGAAAATCGACTGTGCTAGGGCAAAAGTCAACTGTGGCCTACATACAGTCAAACTTCAAGATTTTTGGTCAACATCCTCATTTTGAAGTATAATTCATCATTTTATCAAGGGTTGATCATGATTCATCAAGGATTGCTCATAATTCATCAAGAACCAAAAGTTGCTAAATTAGGATTTTGTAGGAAAAGTCAACTCAACTTTGACCAAGCATGACTTTCTCATACTTTATGAGAAATGACCCATCAAAAGCTCATTTTGAAGAGGATGCAATTATATACAATCCATCTTCAGCTCCCAAGTTCAAAATATGCACTCACAAGAAGTTATGAATTTGAACATTATAGGTCATTTTGAAAAGTCAACAAAAACACCTTTTTTGTCAAAGCTTCATACATGAGCATGGAATACCAAATTGAGATGAGACCAAAATGGTTTCTTAGAGGACATCTCAAGCTTTCTAAAAAGTCCAAGAACAATTTCAAAGAGTCAAAATTGAGGAAGTTATGCATTGGTGAAGTTGGCCCTTTTTGCAAAATTGTCAAAAGTCAACTATGCCTAAAACTTCAATTTTTGCCAAATGGGCCCAATTTTTTTCACTTGTTTTGAGTTGGCAACATGGTCCACGAGCCCTATCCTTTTCCACTTGTCATTATCTTGTTTTTATTATTTATTTTGATTTTTATTTGAATTAAATCAATTTAAATCAAAACAAATCATAGAAAATCCAAAATATTGAAAACTCAAGATTTTTTACATGTCTTAGGTCTTAATGTCCAGCTAGCATCAGATCAAATTCGTGTAAAGGCATGAGGTGCACAAAAAGATTGGATTTGGATTATTTTTGGAATGGTTTTCAAAGGAATCAAATCAAAATCAAATGAATTGATGGAAGAAGATTGTGATCATTCTTTCAACCCTAATTCATTCCTCAATACATAAGGATGATGTGCAGACCAAAAGAGGCTAGAGAGAGAGGCAACAAGGAGAACCAAACTCGAAAAAACACCAAAAAAGTGCAAAATTGAATTCATTGTTCTAGGCAATTTCAAAGCTTCCTGATCATTCCAATTGTTTCCTGGGATCATAAGCAACATATACCAATCAAGAACAAGCATTTCCAGGCCCTATAACACACTGTAAGTCAGTCACGATATTGCATTTTCTTGAATTCAGTTTACATAATTCTTGCACATTCATTAAATTCTAATCATATATTCTTGTTCACCATCACATATGCAAGCTTTCTATATCGTTTAAATTCATTTTCATGGCCTGTATAAGATTTCACCATTGTTAGGGTTTTATGGCTCGATTTAGGATTTCTTCATATAAGCACAATTGGGCCATGAAAGGGCCACCATTGAACTCAGCAGGTCTAGACGGATCCATCCATGGCTTTGGTTTTTATTTATCACGCTTGTATTGAGTTTTGAGATTTACATGACTTGTAGTGACGGATAAACGTCCGTAGGTAAAAGTATGTGACTTTTACCCACGAAGAAGGGAAGAAGATGACTAGATGGCACCTTTCCATTAGACCATTCGAATCCTGGCGCGCGTTTTCATTGTTTTCCACTAACTCACTTTATTTTGCATATTATTTATTATTGATATTGGATGTACAAATAAGACAGCCAGCACAGTTGGTAAGGGGAGCGTTGGAAAGTCCCATGGGGCTTGGGTTCGAATCTCAGGTCCCCCCTTTGCTTGCATATTATTTTTCTTTTCAGGTTCAGGTGCGCTTGCAAAGCCAAGGTCCATCATGGGACCTCATCATCCAGCCTGCCAAGTGGCCAGATGGCCAGATCCAAAGGCCAACAATGAAGGAGTACAATAGACCATGGTCAATGCATCATGGGGAATCTGGCAGGTCAACGTGGACTTCCTTACTTTGGGCCCAGAAATCTGATTCTTGCACCCCCTCAAACTACTAATTGCAGGCCCAAGTTTCTATTTCTTTTCTTTTTTATATTTAATTTAATTTAATTTATTTATTTTATTTTACTAACCAATTAATTATTTTCTTTTTATCAAAAAATCATAAAAATATTTTTCACCCAATTAGACTTAGGTTTATTTTTTTTATCAATAAATTTATTAATTTAATTAGATTTTAATTTTAGTTAAAACTTTAATTATTTTGTAAATAACTTAAAAATAAATTAGAAAATTAGGATTTTATTTCTAACTTAATTATATTTTATTTTTCTTAAAATAACCAAAAACATAAAAATAGGCCATTTATTTATTTTTCATTAATTAATTTAATTAACTAATTAATTGTGAATTTAATTTAAAACCTAATTCTTTTCTTAAAAATATTAAAAACAACAAAAACAATTTTCTCTTTTAATTAGGTTAGAAGGGTCAGAACCCTAATTTTTCTTATCGATCTAATTTCATCGCGCGCGCTTTATTGTTTTATTATTTACCATATTGATGTAACTGCCTACAAGTTGTAATAGTTAATTAGGTTTTTTATTTTTATTTATCGCTTTATTTCACAAGGGTTTGTTTTTGGCTACGTAAATACCCGAAGCCTTGTAATAGCGTAGTTTAATTTCCGCATTTTAAATTCCGCAAAATATTAACTGTTAGATGTATGATATTAGGTTGCATGACAAGAATGTATGAAAAACTTTAAAACAGTTAGATAATCCTAAAATGTACAAAGATAAATAATCTGAAATTGAATCACTTGCACATGCGCACTCCTAGGGTACACTCCCACTTGGTTGCCTTCGGTAAACGGTCATTAAGTCTAGGATGCTTTAGTGGTCGTCCTTTTGTCCAAAGTTGCCTCAGAATGGTTGCCTCAGATATTGTTGCCTCGGATAATTGATCTAAGACATTAGGGTTACTCATAAGACGTCCTAACATTGCTTTAGTGACCGTATGTCCCTTTCAAATTGACCCTCAAAACTCCAACGACGATGCTACCTACTCACTAATAGTAGGATATCACTGTCTAAAGGAAACGAATATAGAACAATTCTCTTTTTTCGAGTAGGTAGATTAGTTCTTAAGTACTTTCTCAATCAAAACAAAATTTTTTCGCACTTACACTCCTTTTCAAAACAAAGTTTTCAAAAACACTTCATTACACTCTTGAAGACAGAAGCAAGAGTTAAATCGAAGTTGTGATACGGTGGGAAAGAACTGACTGTTTTTTGGAATGTTGGTTTGCGTTTTGTGTTTGTTTTCGCAAAATGTCGCGGTAAGCAAGAGTCGCCACCGACTTTTATTTTATCCAACAAGGAAAGGAAAAAAGCACAGAAAAATTCCTTTTTTCGAGATATTTCTCGGGTTCGGGGGGTAGATTATAAAAAGGGAAGGTGTTAGCACCCCTTCTATCCGTGGTTATCCACGAGCTCTTAGGTACTTGCTCAATTGTTTTCAAAATTGCTTTCTTTGTGCTTGTGGGTTTGAAAAAAAAGTTTATGTTTGAAAACTTCGATTTAACTCTTGCTTCTGTCCTCAAGAGTGTAATGAAGTGTTTTTAAAAACTTTGTTCGAAAAGTGTAAGTGTGAAGAGTTTTTGTTTTTAAGAGAGCAAGTATCTAAGAACCATCTACCTACTCGAAAAAGGAATCGTTCTATGCTAATGTCCTTTAGACAATGTTATCCTACTATTAATGAGTAGGTAGCACCATCGTTGGAGTTTTAAGGGTCAATTCGAATTAGGGACTTACGGTCACCAAAGCAATGTTAGGATGCCTTAGAGGTAACCCTAATGTCTTAGATCATTTTGTTTTGAGGCAACAATATCCGAGGCAACCATTTCGAGGCGACTATGATCTTTAGACAAGAGGACGACCTCTAAAATGACCTATACTCAATGACCGCGTACGAAGGCAACCAAGTGGGGTGTACCCTAAGAGTGTGCATGTGCGAGTGTGTCGTTTTCAGTTAATTTTATCTTTGTACATGTTAAGGGTGATCTAATTTGATTTTAGGTTAGAACATTCGGTCTTGTCATGCATCCCTATTATCAAACATCTAACAATTATAATTTGCAGAAAATAAATTGCGGAATTTAAATTACAAGGCGTCGGGTATTTACATCGCCAAAGACAAACCCTTTAAAAGTAAATAAAGCGATAAAAAGTAATAAAAGTCCTATTAAGCTATTACAATCCGGAATCAGATACATAAATGGATAAAAGAAAATAAATCGCGTGCGGGAAATTAAATCGAGTGCGAGCTCTAGGGTTTTGACCCTTTTTTGTTAAAGAAAAGATCTCTTTGTTATTTTTTATTTTATGAAAGAAATTAATATAAATTAATTGCTAAATTAAATAAATAAATAAATTAATAAAAATAAATTATTTTTGGATTTTTGGTATTTTAAGAAAGAAATAAAAATTAATTGAATTAGTAAAACCTAATTAAGTCTAGTTAATTTTAATTATTTACAAAATATGTTAAAATTATTCTAGAATTAAAACCTAAATTGATTTATTAGTATTTATTAAATAAAAAAATAAAAGTTAAAGTTTAATTTGATAAAAATATTTTTTGTGATTTTGTTTTATAAAAAGAAAAGAATTTTTCAATTGGTTAGTAAATAAGCAAATAATATAATAATTAATAAAAATAAAATAAATGAAATAGAAAGAGAGAAAGGGGGTATGGGCCTGTATTGGGTGGTTTGAGAAGCAATCCGAGGCCCAATAACACACTGGCCTTGTTGACCTTCCTGGATTTAGTGTGTGCGCGTTGACTGGATCTATGATGGACCCATACTCCTGGATCACCAGATTTGGCCATGGGCCATCTGGCACTTTGATATGTGAAAGTATATGGTGAGCTGCACGCTTGGACTATGCATGTGATTACCTGAAGAAAAAAATATATTGAGAAATTTGGAGGACCTGGGATTCGAACCCAGGTCCTGAACGTGATTGCCAGCTCGCCTTGCCACTACGCTGAATTAACTTGTTTATTAATAATATACAAATAATACATAATAAAAGAAAACAAATTAATGGCAAGAAAAGATAAAAAGCACGCGCGCAACATTTGAATGGAGAAATGGTTGAGTTCCACATATTGTCTTCAACCCTCGTCTGTGGCTAAAAACCTGTAAAACCTATAGCCACGGACATAGACCATAACTAAAATTCATGCATACTCCAAAATCTGCTGTGAGCCATGGAAATGAATTCTAAGGGCATGGTTGTGCTCGTCTCATCATCCCAGTCACAACCATACCCTTCTTGATGACCAATTATCCCTGAAACAAAAACACCCAAAACTATCCACGAAACCCTAACTATGGTACTTTGCAGTATAGGTTAGATAAACAAAATTGAATAATACCAATAGTTTGGAAATGTTATGAGGATTTCAAATATACCAACAATTTACTCAAATGATGCAAGAATGATGATTTGCGAATTCAAGAAAGAAGCAGATTATCGTGGTACTTACAGTGTGTTGTGGTGTCTGAGAATGATTGCTTTTGATCCAGGAATGTTGTGTGATCACCCAGGAATCGATTGGGATTGGTCTCTGCTTCTGAAAACGCCTTTAAGTATGATTTTGATTTCACCCTTTTTAGTGAATTTTGCAACTTTTGTATTGCCTGTTCTTGCATCCTCTGTTGTACCCCAAAATTTCCCCTCTTATATTTCTCAAGACAATGGCAAGAAAAATCTCCAAGTGTCTCAAGATTGCTCAAGAATTGGACAGTCAAGCTATCTCCTAAGGCAGTCAACCCCAAATTAGGGTTTTGTGTTGCATCAAGATCCTTGAGTCCAAATGACCTCAAGTTATCCCCAATGTCCTAATATGTTCTCAAGGTCATCCATGTCAAATTTCAAGCCTTGCAGTGGAAGTTTGCTCAGTCAATTGCTCAAAAGGTCCAAAAATCGACTGTGCTAGGGCAAAAGTCAACTGTGACCTACAAATAGTCAAACTTCAAGATTTTTTGTCAACATTCTCATTTTGAAGGATATTTCATCATTTTATCAAGGGTTGATCATGATTCATCAAGGATTGCTCAAAATTCATCATGACTCAAAAGTTGCTAAATTAGGGTTTTGTAGGAAAAGTCAACTCAACTTTGACCAAGCATAACTTTCTCATACTTTATGAGAAATGACCCATCCAAAGCTAATTTTTAAGAGGATGCAATTTACTACAATCCATATTCATACCCCAAGATCAAAAAATGCACTCACAAGAAGTTATAAATTTGGATATTATAGGTCATTTTTGAAAGTCAACAAAAACACCTTTTTTTCCAAAGCTTATAACTTGAGCATGGAATGTCAAAATAAGATGAGACCAAAGGGGTTGGTTATAGGACATTTCAAGATTTCTAAAAAGTCAGAGAACACCTCCAAAAGTTCAAAATTGAAGAAGTTATGCATTGTTGAAGTTGGGCATTTTTGCAAAATTGCCAAAAGTCAACTATCCCCAAAATTTCAAATTTTGTCAAATGCGCCCATTCTTTTCCACTTGATTTGAACTTTCCACATTTCACACGTGTACTATCTTCAGCCTTGTGTCCATTTATCAATTTTATTATTTTATTTGATTTTTTATTGAATTATTTTATTTTAAATCAAATTAAGTCAAATAAAATCCAAATATTGATTACTTGATCTCTTTTTGGCTATTTCAGGACTGAATCATCATCATCAAGGGTATCAAACTCGTATCAAGCATTCCATGTGCAAAAAGATTGAGTTTTGACAATTTTGAAAGGTTTAGTAATGGTGAATCAAATCAAATCTCATGGTATTGATGTGGAAAATTTCAAAGCACAATTGTTAACCTAATGCATTCTATCATACATAAGGAGGCTAGAGGGCACGAAAAAAAATCTAGAGGCTGCAAGAACGAACCAACCAAAACTTTAAAAAAAGTGGTAAAAAGTGTGAAACCAAAATCATACTTTGAGGCATTTTCAGAAGCAAAGCTTGACACCAATCGATTGCTGGAGGTTCACTGAGTCAGAACCAATCCCTAGAAAGCCTCCATACACGCTCAAACTCACTGTAAGTGTCACAGAAAACCGCTCTGCATTTGAATTCGAAAATCTTTATTTCTGCATCTTTTGTACAAACTATTTGCATATTCATGATCCTCATCAAGTTTCTAATCTTTTTACATTATCCAATTTTGTTTATGTGACTCATACTGTGAGGTACCATATCTAGGGTTCGTGGTTTGTTTTTGGAAATTTCTTTTTCAGGGAAAGGTGGCTGATGAGAAGGGCATGGTTGTGACCGGGACGATGAGACGAGCACAACCATGCCCTTAGATTTCATTTCCATGGCTCACAGTGGATTATAGGGATGCACGACCTTCAGTGACAGGAGGTGTCCGTGGCTATAGGTGTTGCAGAGTTTTAGCCACGGACGCGAGGAAGAAGATGGAGACGTGTCGCCCCTCCAGTGGCCAGTTTAAACCATAGCGCGCTTCTTTTTGTTGTGCTGGCATATTAGCGCATTATCTCTTATTATTATTATTGCTTAATATATTAACAAATAGAACACAATGGCTGAGTGGTAAACATGTGCATCCAAACGCCTTCAGGACCTGGGTTCGAATCCCAGGTCCTCCAAATTGCTCTTTGCATTTTTTCTTCAGGTATTCTCATGCAAATCCAAGCGCATAGCCCACCATACTCCCTCACTCAATAACGTTCCAGATGTCCCAAGGCCAGATCTGGTGATCCAGGATGAGAGTCTACCATGGGACAAAGTCAAAAGGCGCACAGGGAATCCAGAATTTCAATACAGGGCCAGCTCGTTTGGGCCACAAAACTGCTGATCAAACCCCCAAAACAGGCCCAAACCCTCTATTCTCTATATTTTATTTTATTCTTGTTTTATTTAATTTAATTATTTTCATTATTTTCTAACCAATCAATTTTTTCCCCTTTAATAAAATTAAAACCAAAAAATATTTTCTTTATTAAATTAAATTTCAATATTTTATTTTTCATTAACAAATATTAATTTAATTAATTTAGGCCATTAATTAGGAATAACTTTAATATATTTTTCAATAATTAAAATTAACTTAGACATAATTAGGTTTTTATTAACATTGATCAATTTTATTTTTCTTTCTTAAAATACCAAAAACCCAAAAATATTTATTTTTATTAATTAATTAATTTATTTAATTTAATATTTAATTTAGATAATTTCTTTCTTAATTCAAAAATAACCAAAAAATATTTTTTCTTTAACAAAGGGTCAAAACCCTAGAACTCGCACTCGATTTAATTTCCCGCACGCGATTTATTTATTTGATATTGTATTTGTTCCTGGAATGTAATAGATAATTAGGACTATTTTTATCGCTTTATTTATTTTCCGCATTTAAATTTCAAAGGGTTGCTTTTGGCGATGTAAATACCCGACGCCTTGTAATTTAATTTCCGCAATTTATTTCCAGCAAAATATAACTGTTAGATGTTTGATAATAGGGATGCATGACAAGGTTGAACGTTTAAACCTAAAATCAACATAGATCACCATTAACACGTACAAAGATAATATAACTGAAAATGACACACTCGCACATGCGCACTCTTAGGATACACCCCACTTGGTTGCCTTCATACTCGGTCATTAAGTATAGGTTGTTTTAGAGGTCGCCCTCTTGTCTAAAAGATCATAGTCGCCCCGAAACGGTTGCCTCGAATATTGTTGCCTCAAAACAAATGATCTAAGACATTAGGGTTACCGCTAAGGCATCCTAACATTGCTTTGGTGACCATAAGTCCCGCATCCGGATTGACCCTAAAACTCCAACGACGATGCTACCTACTCATCAATAGTGGGATAGCATTATCTAAAGGGAGATAGCATAGAACGATTCCTTTTTCGAGTAGGTAGATGGTTCTTAAGTACTTGCTCTTTCAAAAAACAAAATCCTTTTCACACTTACACTTTTCAAAAAAAGTTTTCAAAACACTTCATTACGCTCTTGAGGACAGAAGCAAGAGTTAAATCGAAGTTTCAAAATAAAAACTTTTTCAAACCCACAAGCACAAAGAAAGCAATTTTTGAAAACATTGGAGAAAGTACCTAAGATCCCGTGGATAACCACAGATAGAAATGGTGCTAATACCTTCCCTTTCTATAATCTACCCCCCGAACCCGAGAAATATCTCGAAAAAGGAATTTTTCCTTTCCTTGTTGGATAAAATAAAATTCGGTGGCGACTCTTGCTTACCGCGACATTTTGCAAAAACAAACGCAAAACGCAAACCAGCATTCCAAAAAATAGTCAGTTCTATCCCACCGTATCACAGAACTGGCGACTCTGCTGGGGAATATTAATAAGTGGGGTATACCTTAGGATTAGATCATTGTGTTTTCAATTGTTTGCTTTGTATGATTTATCTTTGTGGGCTTGAATTGGAGTTACTATAGATCCTAACCCGGATCTGGGGGATACCCTTTAGGTAAGTAGCAATAAACTGTGAGGGAACTGTACGACGTAGACCGATACGGTTGAAACAGTAGCTACGTTGGTGTGGCACTTTAGTTTGTACCGATATCCCTTGTGTTGGAACTAGGAGAATATGGGTCATCTAAGGGGTCATTAAGCACCAACTGACCTTATAACCTTTAAATTAACCAACTTGGCCATAAAACAGTAGGAGTATGCTACACTCATTGAGACTAAACTCTGGCGATGATTCCGAATGCAAGAAAAGGTTGCTAAACTGGAATTATGACCGATTGAGGGTAGTCAGTGATATTGAGATCCTCTAGAACCCGGTTACTATTTTTAGGACAGGTTTAAACCAACTGAACTGAAAGAGGGTAGTACCTAGACTCCTTGCCAGCCTGAAATCTAAGGGCTCTTTGTGTGACTTGTGTGCCTTTACCATGTTTGCTATTTATGGATACTTGTGGTGTGCTTTCTATCATGATATCATGACATCATAATATTGCATACATCTTGCATTGGACTAACCTATTTCAAAGACAGGATGGATTCATCTTTGTTCTGTTTTGTAGGTCATGGAACCTATGCGTAGGAACACCATCCGGATCAACTTTGTCCAGATTCCCACTATGCTTAAAGATTTGGTTGCAAAGATGTCCGACACTACTTACTTTATCAGAAGACATGGGCATCTTCTTAGTTTGGTCACCTCCAAATTGGACGAGAAGATGATGAGTGTCCTAGTCCAGTTCTATGATCCACTGTACCATTGGTTTACTTTTCAGGACTACCAGTTGGTCCCTACCTTGGAAGAGTTCTCTGATCTGCTTGGTATCTCTATTCTGGAGCAGACCCCGTTCACAGGTTGGGAGAAGATCCTTAGGCCAGAAGAGATTGCTTCAGCCCTTCATATGACAAAGGATAAGGTAATGGCTAATTGGGAGACTAGAAGTGGAGCAAAGGGCTTTCTGACTAAGTTCTTGGTTGGTAAGGATAATCATTTCTGGGATAGTCTGGACTTCAAGGCATTCGAAGATATTCTGGCTCTTCTAATATATGGCTTTGTATTGTTTCCTAACTCTGACTCCTTTGTTGATGTGAGTGCGGTAAAAATCTTCATCTCTGGTAATCCTGTACCCACTCTTCTGGGTGACATTCTTCATCAGCTTTATGCCCGTACTGCTCGGAAGCGAGGAACCTTGATGTACTGTGCTCCTTTGTTGGCGAGGTGGTTTATTTATCACCTCCCCAAATCAGTTCTGAAGAACAAAGAAGGCATGGGCTGGGCCTATAGGGTTATGTCTCTCTCTCACAATGACATCATTTGGACTATTAAGGGTATGGAAGAGGTGGCCATTATTGATCGCTATGGGGAATACCCCAATGTTCCACTGATAGGAACCAATGGAGGAATCACTTATAATCCATGCTTGGCCTTACGTCAGTTTGGGCGAGCCAGAAGGGAAGGACCTCATGATATGCTAATGCCTAGTATCATCTTTGATTTTCAAGGGGATAGTGACGAGAAACGCCGCAGATTCATAAGGGCTTGGGATAGAGTTCACAGATCTAATCCACACAAGTTAGGTCCAAAGACTTCTCTTCCGATGGAGCCATATCTCATATGGGTTCGCATCCATGCCCAAAAGCTGGGAATGCCGTTTGAAGCCGTCTTGCCTATCATTGTTGAAGTTACTAATGAAGAGGGGGTTCTTCCTACCATCCTCCATCCTTACATGCCTACTGACGTTGGGGCATTGAAGAGGTCCTGGATGCAGCTAAGGGAAGAGCGGGATACTTATAGAGAAAAGTATCACGAGCAAGAGCGAAAGATCCAGAAGTTGACTAGGCAGCTGGAGAGGGAGCAGATCATCAACGACTATGTCAGCACTAAAGGCAAACGACCATGGGAATGCTGATGTCCTTTTGATTATTTCCAGTTTTTATTTACTTTCCAGTATTTCCTTTCTTGTAATGCCTTAAGGGCATTTGTTGAACAATTTGAATTTCAAGTTTATCTAATAAAGTGTGTTTCATTTCTTGTTTACGAATTTGAATCTCTCGATGTCTTTGAAATCATATCATACGCATTTCATTCCATGCAACTCATAACAGGTACCCTTACAGGTTTTCTCATCTTCTTCGCTGTTTATTTCAGCATCATGTCTTCTGAACCATCGACTGAACAAGCAATCAAGGCTCTGCAGGCTCAAAATGCCCAATTCCAAGAGTTATTCATGAATCTAGCTAAGGGTCAGCAAGATCTGAAGACCCTTATCCTGAAAGATAAGAAGAAGAAGAAGAAGAGGACAATCATGTTTAACACAGGTCACATGTTTGGAAACAGGCTACGAGATGAAGTTGATTTGACCACCTCATATGGAGGGAAAGATAGTCAGGAAGAAAGGAGGGTTCCTAGCCCTGTGGTTTCAGACAATGAGACGAACTTCGATGAAGACCAGTATCCTCCGGCCGAGGATAGATACAAACAATTGGAAGACCGTTTGAATGTGATGGAAGTGCAAAAAGTGCCTGGTCTGGACTTTGGTCATCTGGGTCTATCATCTGGGGTGGTGATTCCCCACAAATTCAAAGCACCAGCCTTTGCTAAATACGACGGAGTTTCTTGCCCGAAACTTCACCTCCGGTCGTATGTAAGGAAGATTCAGCCGTACACCACTGATAAGAATCTATGGATCCACTTATTTCAAGACAGTCTCTTGGGGACTCAGCTTGAGTGGTTTTACCAGTTAGAAGGAGCCAGTATCCGCAGTTGGGAAGATTTGGCTGCTGCTTTCTACAGACAGTACCAATACAATGCCGACCTCGCTCCCATGCATACCCAACTCCAAGGTATGTCGATGGGAACAGGCGAAGGTTTCAAAGATTATGCTCAAAAGTGGAGGGACCTTGCTGGAAGAGTGCAACCACCCTTGGCTGATAGGGAGTTAGTTGATATGTTTCTGGGGACCTTGTCTGGTCCGTATTTCAACCATCTGATTGGAAGTTCATCATCCGGGTTTACGGAGCTGATCATGACCAGGGAAAGGATTGAGGCTGGTATTAAGTCTGGTAAAATACAAAAGGGTGCTTCATCAGGCACCGAGGAGAAGCCTTTTAAGAAAGAGTCCAGTGCTGTGTATAGTTCGAAAAGCCATAATAGACCTGAACGCCGCCAAGTTGTTAATGCGGTTGTTATTTCAAGACCTGCTGGTGCTCCTCAACACAACAATCAGCCAAAGGCCGAGAGACCGCGAAGGCAATTCACTCAACTCAACATGACTTTATCCCAGATTCTGCCGCAGTTATTAAAGACCAATCTTGTGATTCCAAGGGAAGCCCCGAAGAATCCCAACACTACATCATCAAAGTATAACCCTAATGCCCACTGTGCTTTTCACTCTGATGGCCCGGGGCATGATACAGATGATTGTTGGGTTTTTAAGAACAAAGTACAAGACTTGATTGATGCTAGAGAGATTGAGTTCGAAGCACCTGAAAGACCTAATGTTGTGACAGCTCCTATGCCCAAGCATGGAGTGAATGCTATAGATGAAGACTCGTTTGTGGTTTCTGTGAACGACGTTGTTACCCCTTTAATGACTGTGAAGAAGAACCTTTTATTAGCCGGTTTATTTCCGGGCTGTGATGAAGGTTGCCGTAGGTGTTCTTCCCTGACTACCGGTTTCCATCTTTTGAAGTCGGGTGTCTAACACCTGATGGATAATAAAGAAATTTTGTTTGAGAAGACTCTTGTTCCTTTGATCCCTACTGAAGAAGTTGCCATTATCACCATTTTCGACAATTCTTCCAAGGCTCCCTCGAGGAAGCCTGTTAGAATTACATCTGTTCCAAGAATCGCGTCGTTGATCATCACTGTTCCAGGGCCTATCCCCTATACATCTGATAAAGCCTTCCCTTGGCACTACGGGGCTGATGTTTATTTTCACAGAGTTAAACAAGATTTGGATGCTGATACTGACTTCAGCAACATCGTTGGACCTGCCAAAGTCACCCGCAGCGGAAGACTTTTCTCCCCTGATATCTCTCCACCAACTGCCTGGAAACCTGTTGTTATTACACCTGCCAATGTACCTGCTGCTATTCCTGTTCAAGTTCCCATTCTTACCCCTGTTGCTGAGTCATCTAATACTCGGGGCAAAGAGACCACTGATGAGCCTGCCCGGACAGAGGCACCTAAAACAATTACTGTTAAAGCCTCTAGACAAGAGATGGAGGAAATTCTGAAGATCATCAAAAAGAGCGACTACAATGTGGTCGAGCAACTGGGGCAAACCCCATCCAAAATCTCCATGTTGTCATTGTTGCTATGCTCAGAGGCCCATGCCAAGGCTCTGATTGCATTCCTGAAGACTGCACACGTACCTCAAGAAACATCAGCTGATTAGTTTAAAGATTGTGTGGCTAGTCTGACTGCTGATAATGGGTTGGGTTTCTCTGATGCCGACTTGACTGCTAAGGGGAAGAATCACAACGATGCCCTGCATGTCTCTATTGAATGCAGGGGCACTACTCTTGCTCATGTATTGGTGGATACTGGTTCCTCATTGAATGTTTTTCCTAAGAAAGCTCTAGACCGGTTGGACTGTGAAGGGTTGGAGATGAAACCAAGCAACATTGTTGTTAGGGCCTTTGATTGGTCTAAGAGAATGGTGCATGGAGAAGTTGATATCCCGATTAAGGTTGGTTCTCAGGTTTTTGCATCTACATTCTATGTGATGGACATTCGGCCATCTTATTCTTGTTTGCTGGGTCGCCTATGGATCCATAAAGCTGGGGCAGTGACGTCTACGCTCCACCAGAAGTTAAAGTACCCAGTGAAAGGGAAGATTATGACAGTGCAAGGAGAAGAGGAGTACATGGTGAGCCACCTCAACTCTTTCCGATATGTAGAGATGGATGGGGAGTTCATTGAGACCGTGTTCCAACATTTTGAAGAGGTTCCCCAGACACTGGCATCAACTGAGACTGTTGTTGAAGATCCTCCTATGAAGATGGCTTCCTTCAAGGATGCCCGGGCTGTTGTCGAGAAAGGTGGGTGTGCAAATTGGGGCCAACTCCCTAATTTTGCACAGAAGACTAACAAGTTTGGTTTGGGTTTCACTGCAGAAGCTCAAAGGGATGTTCGGAATGCACGGATCGAAATACCTACCCTGTTCATCAACAATTCAGGAGTGAATGCCATTGAAGACGATGTGGAAGAGTCTGAGTTTGACAGTTGGATCTATCCTACTACTGATGATGGACTAGGCAACTGGACAGCAAAGGACTCCATCCCAATTTCTTTTGTTACCCAGTAATGAGACCTTTTGTTTTGAATTTGTAACAGACAATGTTTTAAACTTTACGGCCTGGTGTCTTACCCGGGGCACCATGGCTTCATTTGTGAGGGCTTTATGTGTGTCATTTTCATATATCATTAATAAAAGCATTGGACGTTTCTTGCATTTCAAATCTTGCGCTCCTTGTTTTTCTTTTATTACATATTTCAAAATAGCTATTTTACACACACTCACATATACAGGTTTGCATCCACTCTGGATCTCACTGGTAATGACTCTGGTACTGCCAGTTATGACTTTGAAAGTCCGATCAACTTAGCCGAAGACGAAGGTGAAGATGATTGAGAAGTGCCTGTTGAACTTGCTAGACTGCTACTTCAAGAGGAGAGGGCCATTCAGCCGCACGAAGAGCCGGTGGAGTCAGTAAATCTGGGTACAGAGATAGACAAGAAAGAGGTCAAGATCGGGGAAAATATGGAGCTTAGTGTGAAGCAACATTTGATTCAGATGTTGCGTGACTACGTTGAGATCTTTTCCTGGTATTTTGTAGATATGCCTGGGTTGGATACCAATATTATGGTTCACCGATTGCCTACCAAGGAAGACTGCCCTCCAGTGAAACAGAAGGTCCACCGAATGCGCCCAGATATGTCTGAGAAAATCAAGGCTGAAGTTATGAAACAGTTTGACGCCGATTTTCTAGCAGTTACTTATTACCCACAGTGGGTGGCCAATGTGGTTCCTGTGCCGAAGAAGGATGGTAGGTTCAGATGTGTGTTGACTATAGGGATCTGAAGAGGGCGAGCCCTAAGCATGATTTCCCTCTGCCTCATATCGACGTTTTGGTTGACAACACCACACAACATAAGGTATTCTCCTTTATGGATGGTTTCTTCGGTTATAATCAGATTAAAATGGCTCCTGAAGACATGGAGAAGACAACCTTTGTGACTCAATGGGGTACCTTTTGCTACAAAGTAATGCCTTTTGGATTGAAAAATGCTGGGGCCACGTATCAGCGTGTCATGGTTGCTTTGTTCCATGATATGATCCATCATGAGATTGAGGTATACGTCGAAGACATGATTGTAAGATCTCAGACCGAGGAGGAGCATCTTGGCCATCTTCAGAAGTTATTTGACAGGTTGAAATTGTACAAGCTGAGGTTAAACCCGAACAAGTGCACCTTCGGAGTGAGATATGGTGAGCTGCTGGGTTTCGTCATAAGCGATAAAGATATTCAAGTGGATCCTGCAAAGGTGAAGGCTATACAGGAAATGCAAGCTCCCAGAACAGAAAAAGAAGTCAGAGGCTTTTTAGGACGTCTGAACTACATTGCCCGATTCATCTCGCACCTGACTGCTACTTGTGAACCAATCTTCAAGTTACTGAAGAAAGATCAAGTGGTACGGTGGAATGATGAATGTCAGGCCGCTTTCGAAAGGATCAAAGAGTATCTACAAGAGCCACCCATTCTGATGCCTCTAGTTGAAGGGAGACCTTTGATCTTATACTTGACAGTACTCGATAATTCAATGGGGTGCGTGCTGGGGCAGCATGACGAGTCTGTTCGAAAAGAGCATGCTATTTATTACCTTATCAAAAAGTTTACCGACTGCGAGACTCGATACTCGTTGCTCGAGAAAACTTGATGCGCTTTGGCATGGGCTGCTCGCCGGCTGAGACAATATATGCTGACTCACACTACTCTATTGATATCAAAAATGGATCCAATCAAGTATATCTTCGAGAAGCCTGCCTTATCCGGAAGAATAGCAAGATGGCATATGATTTTGACTGAGTATGACGTCCAGTATACGACCCAAAAGGCAATCAAGGGAAGTGTGTTGGCAGATTATCTTGCACATCAGGCAGTGGATGATTACCAGTCTATGAACTTTGAATTTCCGGACGAGAATATCATGTTGGTAACTGACTATGAGACACCTGGACCAAATGAAGGACCTGAGGAAGGATCCCGATGGTCTATGTACTTTGATGGAGCTTCAAACGCTTTAGGTAATGGCATTGGCGCCATGATCATATCTCCTAAAGGCTCTCATACTCCGTTTACCGCCCGACTATGTTTCAACTGCACCAACAACATGACGGAGTATGAAGCATGCATCATGGGTCTTCGAGCAGCAATTGACCTAAGGATTAAGTTTCTAAGTGTCTTTGGAGATTCTGCTCTCGTGATTAGTCAGATCAAAGGTGAGTGGGATACGATACACCCAAATATT
Source organism: Vicia faba (assembly GCA_948472305.1). Classification (NCBI taxonomy): domain Eukaryota; kingdom Viridiplantae; phylum Streptophyta; class Magnoliopsida; order Fabales; family Fabaceae; genus Vicia; species Vicia faba. The sequence continues at coordinate 754,975,282 of OX451740.1, read as the reverse complement.
ATTCCTTACAAGGAGTGTGTGTTGACTTTGCTTCCGCACATTGAGGAGATAACCTTCGAAAACTTCCCTAGAGAGGAGAATCAGTTGGCGGACGCGCTGGCTATGATGTCTTCTATGTTCAAAGTCAATTGGGACAACGAAGCTCCCCGGATTATCATTGAAAGATTGGAAGAACCTTCACATTGCCGTGACATTGAGACTGAGGAGGTAACAGATAAACCCTGGTTTCATGAGGTGAAGAGATACCTTGAGGCTCAGGAATACCCTGAGGGTGCATCTGTTAATGACAAGAAGTTCCCGAGGAGGTTCGCGACGAAGTTCTTCATCAGCAATGGTATCCTTTACAAGCGTAACCATGATTCAACCTTACTGCGATGTGTGGATAAGAACGAGGCAGATAGAATCATGACAGAGTTGCATGAAGGTACTTTCGGAACTCATTCCAGTGGACATACCATGGCAAAGAAGATCCTTCGGGAAGGATATTATTGGTCTACCATGGAAGCCGACTGTTATCAGTATTCTCGGACATGTCACAAGTGCCAAGTCTATGCTGATAAGGTGCACATACCTCCAGTACCTCTGAACGTCTTAACAGCTCCGTGGCCTTTTGCAATGTAGGGCATTGATATGATCAGCGAGATCAGACCTACGGCATTCAATGGGCATCGTTTCATCCTGGTAGCAATTTATTACTTTACGAAGTGGGTTGAAGCAGCTTCCTTTGCTACTGTAACCAAGAACGTCGTGGCACGGTTTATTCGTTACAATCTGATCTGTCGATACGGTGTACCAGAGAGGATCATTACGGACAATGGTACAAACCTAAATAATAAGATGATCACTGAGCTCTGCAAGCAATTCAAGATACAACATCACAACTCTTCTCCCTACCGGCCGAAGATGAATGGGGCTGTTGAAGCTGCTAATAAGAATATTAAGAAGATTGTGCAGAAGATGACAGTGACATACAAAGATTGGCACGAGATGTTACCATTTGCTCTTCATGGGTACCGTACCTCAGCGTGAACGTCAACAGAGGAAACCCCCTATTCCTTGGTATATGGCATGGAGGCTGTCTTGCCCATTGAAGTTCAGATACCCTCTCTTCGAATCATGAAGGATGCAGGCTTGAGCGAAGATGACTGGATCTAGACCCGACTTGATTAGCTGAACTTAATCGACGAAAAGAGACTCACTGCTATTTGTCATGGTCAGACGTATCAAAAGCGGATGATCAAGGCATTTAACAAGAAAGTTAGACGACAAGAGTATCAAGTTGGGGACCTGGTTATCAAGCGCATCATACTACCTCAAGGTGATCCCAGGGGCAAATGGACCCCTACTTACGAAGGGCCATTTGTGGTTAAGAACATTTTCTCAGGAGGAGCTATGATTCTAACCACCATGGATGGTGACGACCTTCCTCACCCCGTCAATGCAGACATAGTGAAAAGATACTACGCATGATTAACAACCCGCTAGGTTGACTGGCCTAGGCAAAAATAAGGGCTTCCCGGCGAACCAAAAGGGTTCGGGCAAAAATAAGGGATGAAAATGAAAAAATATGTACACCCGACAAGTCGAAAACCTGAAAAGGCAGCTTGGGCAAAAAAGGGTATCCCGGTGGACTGAAAACCCGAAAGGGCGGTCCAGGAAAAATTAGGGATTAAAGCGTAACACTATGTCTCTTTGGATCACCTTGCATCCAGACTTCGGTATCGACTATCAAGCTCAGACGACACTTATCAATCTGATCTACCTTCAACCAAGTAGCAAAGTGATGAGATGCTCGAAGACATAAAGACAATAGCAGAGTTAGAACCCAGTGGGATTATTCACATAGCTGTTTTGTTTAGTTTTTCACAAATTGTATAAATTCTATTTGTTCGGTGGCGTTCTCTTACTAGGACGTCAGCCTCTTGCACAAAATATGCCTATTCACAGGCCAAACTTCAAAATCAATACAATTCATTTCAGAAAAATTTCAAGCTGTTTTTCTTTTATCTGTTTTGTTTTGCAAAGAACGTCCAATGTTCATTTTTGATATATGCACTTGACATTAATTGCTGCTCATAAATATTTACATGCAAAGCAAAAGACGAATTACTCGTAATATCAGAAACAGGGGCAAATAAAATTGTCCAAATTGTACAGTTGCTCTATCCACCAGGTACAACGGTAAATTCAGCTGAAGAATATGGCTAAGATACTTTCACTCCCCGCAGAGTAAGACAATAATGATAGCTCTCCCCAACTGAGACTCGCAACTATGAATGAATCGGTAATATCTTCCCTCAAGCAGAGTTTATCTACCATCAGCACTGAAAAGGTTAATATCCCCGACAATCTTAATATTCCCCAACAGAGTATAAGAATATTCCCCGGTAGAATACAAGATATCCCCAGTGGATTTAAAATTTTCCCAGCGCAATCTGAAAAAGCTTCCCCAGTGGAGTTGAAGAATCATCCCCAGTAGACTCTGGCAGCTCGTCCCTGGCGGAGTATAAAAATGAATATCCCCAACCAAGTTCAAAGGAAGATTGTCCCCAGCAAAGCTCAAAGGATTTCCCCCACAAGAGTCTAACAGGTTACCCCCAGTGAAGCCGCAACTGAAAGATCATCCCCAACGGAGTTCTTTCCTTTCACAAACAGGAATTCAATCCCCAATAGGATTCAATATCACCAACAACGGTAATTCATCCCCAGTGGAATCTATCAGTGGAATCCTCAATAGAGCATCTCTTCCCCACAGAGTAATCTCCTCATCAGTTTATTCCCCAACGGAGTTAGCTTCTCCTGTAGGTTTATTCTCGCAATCATCTTCGTTCGCCATATCCAGCGGAAACCAAGAATTCAACTCTATTCTCCAACGGCTATCCGGGATTTATTTTCCCCATCTAAAAAACATTACATTTCCATACATCATGATACATGCATATACGCATCATACAACACGATCTCATTTATTTTGAGAACATCATTGCTTGATCCATATCATGCATTGCATATGACCGACCTTTACCTTTCAGGAAGGGTATAATTAAAGTTCTCAGCTACGTCAAAGACCTGACCGGTTCTTAAATCTCAACTGAATTATCCTCGGTTGAATTTCAGATAAGGTTCTCAATCTCGACAATTTTCCCCTGTCATAGTGTGGACGAGTTCTACAATCTCAACGGTATACTACGTTGAAGACCAGACAGTTCCTAGATCTTGATGAAGATGTTTCCCTATGTCATAGTGTGGACGAGTTCTATAATCTCAACGATGTACTACATTGAAGACCAGACAGTTCCTAGATCTTGATGTTTTCCTCCGTCATAATGTGGACGAGTTCTATAATCTCAACGGTATACTACGTTGAATACTAGACAGTTCCTAGATCTTGATGAAGATATTTCCCTATGTCATAGTGTGGACGAGTTCTATAATCTCAACGGTATACTACGTTGAAGACCAGACAGTTCCTAGATCTTGATGTTTTACTCCGTCATAGTGTGGACGAGTTCTATAATCTCAACGGTATACAACGTTGAATACTAGACATTTCCTAGATCTTGATGAAGATGTTTCCCTACGTCATAGTGTGGACGAGTTCTATAATCTCAACGGTATACTACGTTGAAGACTAGACAGTTCCTAGATCTTGATGTTTTCCTCTGTCATAGTGTGGACGAGTTCTATAATCTCAACAGTATACTACGTTGAATACTAGACAGTTCCTAGATCTTGATGAAGATGTTTCCCTATGTCATAGTGTGGACGAGTTCTATAATCTCAACGGTATACTACGTTGAAGACTAGACAGTTCCTAGATCTTGATGTTTTCCTCCGTCATAGTGTGGACGAGTTCTATAATCTCAACGGTATACTACGTTGAATACTAGACATTTCCTAGATCTTGATGAAGATGTTTCCCTACGTCATAGTGTGGATGAGTTCTATAATCTCAATGGTATACTACGTTGAAGACCAGACAGTTACTAGATCTTGATGTTTTCCTCTGTCATAGTGTGGACGAGTTCTATAATCTCAACAGTATACTACGTTGAATACTAGACAGTTCCTAGATCTTGATGGAGATGTTTCCCTATGTCATAGTGTGGACGAGTTCTATAATCTCAACGATATACTACGTTGAAGACCAGACTGTTCCTAGATCTTGATGTTTTCCTCCGTCGTAGTGTGGACGAGTTCTATAATCTCAACGGTATACTACGTTGAATACTAGATAGTTCCTAGATCTTGATGAAGATGTTTCCCTATGTCATAGTATGGACAAGTTCTATAATCTCAACAGTATACTACGTTGAATACTAGACAGTTCCTAGATCTTGATGAAGATGTTTCCCTACGTCATAGTGTGGACGAGTTCTATAATCTCAACAGTATACTACGTTGAAGACCAGACAGTTCCTAGAACTTGGTGTTTTCCTCCGTCATAGTGTGGGCGAGTTCTATAATCTCAACGGTATACTATATTGAATACTAGACAGTTCCTAGATCTTGATGAAGATGTTTCCCTACGTCATAGTGTGGACGAGTTTTATAATCTCAACGGTATACTACGTTGAAGACCAGACAGTTCCTAGATCTTGATGTTTTCCTCCGTCATGGTGTGGACGAGTTCTATAATCTCAACGGTATACTATGTTGAAGACCAGACAGTCCCCAAATCTCAACAAAAACCAGGCTTCCCCGGCGGAATCTTCTACAAACAACAAGTATACAAGTTCTCGCTAAGGAATCTCTTATGCGATCGACGCTCCTGCAGATGGAATCTGTAAGCCCATCCTCCTACCAACACTCTCCAAATGGCATCTGTAAGTCCATTCCCGACATCACGAGGCTGATACCACTTCATGCGAGTGCAAATTTCTGGGCACTCTAGTGTTCAATCATCTTCCACCTTCGGATCACAAAAGGCACGAAAGACAATCTACATCCTCAGGTTTAAGAAGATTGAACAGGGGCAGCTGTTGTACCCCAAAATTTGCCCTCTCATATTTCTCAAGACAATGGCAAGAAAAATCTCCAAGTGTCTCAAGATTGCTCAAGAATTGGGCAGTCAAGCTATCTCCTAAGGCAGTCAACCCCAAATTAGGGTTTTGTGTTGCCACAAGATCCCTGAGTCCAAATGACCTCAAGTTCTCCCCAATGTCCTAATATGTTCTCAAGGTCATCCATGTCAAATTTCAAGCCTTGCAGAGGAAGTTTGCTTAGTCAATTGCTCAAAAGGTCCAAAAATCGACTGTGCTAGGGCAAAAGTCAACTGTGACCTACAAATAGTCAAACTTCAAGATTTTTTGTCAACATTATCATTTTTTGGGATGTTTCATCATTTTATAAAGGGTTGATCATGATTCATCAAGGATTGCTCAAAATTCATCAAGACTCAAAAGTTGCTAAATTAGGGTTTTGTAGGAAAAGTCAACTCAACTTTGACAAGCATAACTTTCTCATAATTTATGAGAAATGACCCATCCAAAGATAATTTTTAAGAGGATGCAATTTCCTACAATCCATCTTCATACCCCAAGATCAAAAAATGCACTCACAAGAAGTTATAAATTTGGACATTATAGGTCATTTTTGAAAGTCAACAAAAACACCTTTTTTGCCAAAGCTTATAACTTGAGAAAGGAATGTCAAAATGGGATGAGACCAAAAGAGTTGGTTAGAGGACATCTCAAGCTTTCTACAAAGTCCAAGAACACCTCCAAAAGTTTAAAATTGAAGAAGTTATGCATTGTTGAAGTTGGGCATTTTTGCAAAATTGCCAAAAGTCAACTATCCCCAAAACTTCAAATTTTTTCAAATGGGCCCATTCTTTTCCACTTGATTTGAACTTGCCACATTGCACACGTGTCCTAGCTTCAGCCTTGTGTCCTTTTATCAATTTTATTATTTTATTTGATTTTTTATTAAATTATTTTATTTTAAATCAAATTAAGTCAAATAAAATCCAAATTTTGATTACTTGATCTCTTTTTGGCTATTTCAGAACTGAATCATCATCATCAAGGGTATCAAACTCGTATCAAGCATTCCATGTGCAAAAAGATTGAGTTTTGACAATTTTGGAAGGTTTAGTAATGGTGAATAAAATCAAATCTCATGGCATTGATGTGGAAAGATTCAAAGCACAATTGTTAACCTAATGTATTCTATCATACATAAGGAGGCTAGAGGGCACGAAAACAAGGCTAGAGGCTGCAAGAACCAACCAAACAAAACTTGAAAAAAGTGGTAAAAAGTGTGAAACAAAAATCATACTTTGAGGCATTTTTAGAAGCAAAGCTTGACACCAATCGATTGCTGGAGGTTCACTGAGTCATAACCAATCCATAGCAAGCCTCAATACATGCTCAAACTCACTGTAAGTGTCACAGAAAACCGATCTGCATTTGAATTCGCAAATCTTTACTTCTGCATCTTTTGTACAAACTATTTGCATATTCATGATCCTCATCAAGTTTTTAAGCTTTTTACATTATCCAATTTTGTTTATGTGACTCATACTGTGAGGTACCATATCTAGGGTTCGTGGTTTGTTTTTGGGAATTTCTTTTTCAGGGAAAATTGGCTGATGAGAAGGGCATGGTTGTGATTGGGACGATGAGACGAGCACAAGCATGCCTTTAGATTTCATTTCCATGGCTCACAGTGGATTATTGGGATGCACGACCTTTAGTGACAGGCGGTGTCCGTGGCTATAGGTGTTGCAGAGTTTTAGCCACGGACGTGAGGAAGAAGATGGAGACGTGTCGCCCATCCAGTGGCCAGTTTAAACCATAGCGCGCTTGTTTTTGTTGTGCTGTCATATTAGCGCATTATCTCTTATTATTATTATTGCTTAATATATTAACAAATAGAACACAATGGCTGAGTGGTAAACATGTGCATCCAAACGCCTTCAGGACCTGGGTTCGAATCCCAAGTCCTCCAAATTGCTCTTTGTATTTTTCTTCAGGTATTCTCATGCAAATCCAAGCGCATAGCCCACCATACTCCCTCACTCAATCACTTGCCAGATGGCCCAAGGCCAGATCTGGTGATCCAGGATGAGAGTCTCCCATGGGACCAAGTCAAAAGGCGCATAGGGAATCCAGAAAGTCAATACAGGGCCAGCTCGTTTGGGCCACAAAATTGCCGATCAAACCCATAAAACAGGCCCAAACCCTCTCTTCTCTATATTTTATTTTATTCTTGTTTTATTTAATTTAATTATTTTCATTATTTTCTAACCAATCAATTTTTTTTCCTTTAATAAAATTAAAACCAAAAAATATTTTCTTTATTAAATTAAATTTCAATATTTTATTTTTTATTAACAAATATTAATTTAATTAATTTAGGCCATTAATTAGGAATAACTTTAATATATTTTTTAATAATTAAAATTAACTTAGACATAATTAGGTTTTTATTAACATTGATCAATTTTTTTTTTCTTTCTTAAAATACCAAAAACCAAAAAATATTTATTTTATTAATTAATTAATTAATTTAATTTAATATTTAATTTAGATAATTTCTTTCTTAATTCAAAAATAACCAAAAAATATTTTTTCTTTAACAAAGGGTCAAAACCCTAGAACTCGCACTCGATTTAATTTCCCGCACGCGATTTATTTATTCGATATTGTATTTGTTCCCAGAATGTAATAAATAATTAGGACTATTTTTATCGCTTTATTTATTTTCCGCATTTAAATTTCAAAGGGTTGCTTTTGGCGATGTAAATACCCGACGCCTTGTAATTTAATTTCCGCAATTTATTTCTCGCAAAATATAACTGTTAGATGTTTAATAATAGGGATGCATGACAAGATTGAACGTTTAAACCTAAAATCAACATAGATCACCATTAACATGTACAAAGATAATATAACTGAAAACGACACACTCGCACATGCGCACTCTTAGGATACACCCCACTTGGTTGCCTTCGTACGCGATCATTAAGTATAAGTTGTTTTAGAGGTCGCCCTCTTGTCTAAAAGATCATAGTCACCCTGGAACGGTTGCCTCAGATATTGTTGCCTCAAAACAAATGATCTAAGACATTAGGGTTACCGCTAAGGCATCCTAACATTGCTTTGGTGACCTAAATCCCGCATTCGAATTGACCCTAAAACTCTAACGGCGATGCTACCTACTCATCAATAGTGGGATAGCATTATCTAAAGGGAGGTAGCATATAATGATTCCTTTTTCGAGTAGGTAGATGGTTCTTAAGTACTTTCTCTTTCAAAAAACAAAATCCTTTTCACACTTACACTTTTCAAACAAAGTTTTCAAAACACTTCATTACGCTCTTGAGGACAGAAGCAAGAGGTAAATTGAAGTTTCAAAATAAAAACTTTTTCAAACCCACAAGCACAAAGAAAGCAATTTTTGAAAATATTTGAGCAAGTACCTAAGAGCCAGTGGATAACCACGGATAGAAAGGGTGCTAATACCTTCCCTTTCTATAATCTACCCCCCGAATCCGAGAAATATCTCGAAAAAGGAATTTTTCTGTGCTTTTTTTCCTTTCCTTGTTGGATAAAATAAAAGTCAGTGGCGACTCTTGCTTACCGCGACATTTTGCAAAAACAAACGCAAAACACAAACCAGCATTCCAAAAAACAGTCAGTTCTTCCCACCGTATCATAGCCTCCAACCACTATTTTCGTGCCTTTGCCTTCCTTATGTAATGTATATTGCATTAGGGTAAGAAACTTGGTACAAATCTCTCTAAATCAATGCTCATGAATTGGATTTGATTTCACCATTACAACCTTCCAAATTTGGCCTAAATCATATCTTCTTGTAACCAATGCACTTGATGCGAATTTGACTCACATAATAGCTGTATTCAAAGCCTAAATCAACCAAAAAATCATGAGTTATAATACTTTTGATTTTATTTGATTTTATTTGATTTAAAGTGAATAAATTCAATTAAAAATCAAATTAAATAATAAAAATAAGATATAGGCTCATGGCTGAAGCTAGGACACGTGGACAATGATGCAAGCTCAAATCAAGTGGAAAAGAATGGGCCCATTTGACAAAATTTAAAGTTTTGGGGATAGTTTACTTTTGGCAATTTTGCAAAAATGTCCAACTTCAACAATGCACAACTTCTTCAATTTTGAACTTTTGGAGGTGTTCTTGGACTTTTTAGAAATCTTGAGATGTCCTATAACCAACCATTTTTATCTCATCTCATTTTGATATTCCATGCTTAAGTTATAAGCTTTGGAAAAAAAGGTGTTTTTGTTGACTTTCAAAAATGACCTATAATGTCCAAATTTATAACTTCTTGTGAGTGCATTTTTTGATCTTGGGGTATGAAGATGGATTTTAGGAAATTGCATTCTCTTCAAAATGAGCTTTGGATGTGTCATTTCTCATAAAGTATGAGAAAGTTATGCTTGTTCAAAGTTGAGTTGACTTTTCCTGCAAACCCTAATTTAGCAACTTTTGAGTCTTGATGAATTTTGAGCAATCCTTGATGAATCATGATCAAACCTTGATAAAATGATGAAATACCCTTAAAAATGAGAATGTTGACAAAAATCTTGAAGTTTGACTGTTTATAGGTCACAGTTGACTTTTGCCCTAGCACAATCGATTTTTGGACTCTTGAGCAATTGACTGAGCAAACTTCCTCTGCAAGGCTTGAAATTTGACATGGATGACCTTGAGAACATATTAGGACATTGGGGAGAATTTGAGGTCATTTGGACTCAAGGATCTTGATGCAACACAAAACCCTAATTTGGGGTTGACTGCCTTAGGAGATAGCTTGACTGTCCAACTCTTGAGCAACCTTGAGCCACTTGGAGATTTTCCTTGCAATGTTTTGAGAAATATGAGAGGGAAAATTTTGGGGTACAACAGCTGCCCCTGTTCAATCTTCTTAAACCTGAGGATGTAGATTGACTTTCATGCCTTTCGTGATTCGAAGGTGGAAGATGATTGAACACTAGAGTGCCCAGAAATTTGCACTCGCATGAAGTGGTATCATCCTCGTGATGTCGGGAATAGGCTTACAGATGCCATTTGGAGATTGCGGACGGGAGGATGGGCTTAAAGATGCCATCTGCATGAGTTTCGATCGTATAAGAGATTCCTTAGCAAGAACTTGCATACATGTTGTTGTGGAAGATTCCGATGGGGAAGTCTGGTCTTGCTGAGATTTAGGAACTTTCCTGTGCATCAACTGAGAGAATGCCTCTGCTGAGTTTTGAGAACTTGTCCGTAATTCAACTGGGGGAAACATCTTCATCAAGATCTAGGACTGTCTGGTCTTCAACAGAGTATAATTCTGTTGAGATTGTAGAACTTGTCCACTCTTCGACGGAGGAAAATTGTCGAGATTGAGAACCTTATCTGAAATTCAACCAAGGATAATTCAGTTGAAATTTAAGAACCGGTTACGTCTTCGACTGAGAGAAACATCTTCATCAAGATCTAGGAACTGTCTGGTCTTCAACGGAGTATAATTCTGTTGAGATTGTAGAACTCGTCCACACTTCGACGGAGGAAAACTGTCGAGATTGAGAACCTTATCTGAAATTCAACCAAGGATAATTCAGTTGAGATTTAAGAACCGGTCAGGTCTTCGACTGAGGGAAACATCTTCATCAAGATCTAGGAACTGTCTGGTCTTCAACGGAGTATAATTCTGTTGAGATTGTAGAACTCGTCCACACTTCGACAGAGGAAAACTGTCGAGATTGATAACCTTATCTGAAATTAAACCAAGGATAATTCAATTGAGATTTAAGAACTGGCCAGGTCTTCGACTGAGGGAAACATCTTCATCAAGATCTAGGAACTGTCTGGTCTTCAACGGAGTATAATTCTGTTGAGATTGTAGAACTCGTCCACACTTCGACGGAGGAAAATTGTCGAGATTGAGAACCTTATCTGAAATTCAACCGAGGATAATTCAGTTGAGATTTAAGAACCGGTCAGGTCTTCGACTGAGGGAAACATCTTCATCAAGATCTAGGAACTGTATGGTCTTCAACGGAGCATAATTTTGTTGAGATTGTAGAACTCGTCCACACTTCGACGGAGGAAAATTGTCGAGATTGAGAGCCTTATCTGAAATTCAACCGAGGATAATTCAGTTGAGATTTAAGAACTGGTTAGGTATTTGAATGAGGGAAACATCTTCATCAAGATCTAGGACTGTCTGGTCTTCAACGAAGTATAATTCTGTTGAGATTGTAGAACTCGTCCACACTTCGACGGAGGAAAATTGTCGAGATTGAGAACCTTATCCGAAATTCAACCGAGGATAATTCAGTTGAGATTTAAGAACCGGTCAGGTCTTCGACTGAGGGAAACATCTTCATCAAGATCTAGGAAGTGTCTGGTCTTCAACGGAGCATAATTCTGTTGAGATTGTAGAACTCGTCCACACTTTGACGGAGGAAAATTGTCGAGATTGAGAGCCTTATCTGAAATTCAACCGAGGATAATTCAGTTGAGATTTAAGAAATGGTCAGGTCTTCGACTGAGGGAAACATCTTCATCAAGATCTAGGACTGTCTGGTCTTCAACAGAGTATAATTCTGTTGAGATTGTAAAACTCGTCCACACTTCGACGGAGGAAAATTGTCGAGATTGAGAACCTTATCCGAAATTCAACCGAGGATAATTCAGTTGAGATTTAAGAACTGGTCAGGTCTTCGACTGAGGGAAACATCTTCATCAAGATTTAGGAACTATTTGGTCTTCAATGGAGTATAATTCTGTTGAGATTGTAGAACTCGTCCACACTACGACGGAGGAAATTGTCGAGATTGAGAACCTTATCTGTAATTCAACCGAGGATAATTCAGTTGAGATTAAGAACCGGTCAGGTCTTCGACTGGGGGAAACATCTTCATCAAGATCTAGGAACTGTCTGGTCTTCAACGGAGTATAATTCTGTTGAGATTGTAGAACTCGTCCACACTATGACGGAGGAAATTGTCGAGATTGAGAACCTTATCTGTAATTCAACCAAGGATAATTCAGTTGAGATTAAGAACCAGACAGGTCTTCGACTGAGCTGAGAACTTAAGTGCATCTTTCCTGAAAAGTAAAGGTCAGTCGTATGCAATGCATGCTATATATCAAGCAATGATGTTCTCAAAATAAATGAGATTGTATTGTATGATGCATATATGCATGTATCATGATGTATGGAAATGTAATGCTTTTAGCTGGGGAAAATAAATTCCGGATAGCTGTTGGAGAATAGAGTTGGATTCTCAGTTTCCGCTGGGGATGGCTAACGAATATGATTGCGAGAATAAACCTGCAGGAGAGGATAACTCTGTTGGGGAATAAACTGATGAGGAGATTACCCTGTGGGGAAGAGATGCTCTGTAGAGGATTCCACCGATAAACTCTGTTGGGGATGAATTATCGTTGCTGGTGGTATTAGATCCTGCTGGGGATTTGAATTTTGTTTGTGAAAGGAAAGAAACTCTGTTGAGGATGATCTTTCAGTTGCGACTTCACTGGGGATAACCTTTTAGACTCTTATGGGGATAATCCTTTAAGATCATGCCGGGGACAATCTTCCAAAGTCTACTGGGGCTGATTCTTCAACTCCACCGGGGAAGCTTTTTCAGACTGCACTGGGAAAAATTTCAGACTCCACTGGGGATGTTGTATTCTGCCGGGGAATATTCTTATACTCTGTTGGGGAATATTAAGACTGTCGGGGATATTAAACCTTTTCAGTGTTGATGGTAGATAAACTCTGTTTGGGGAGGATATTACCGATTCATTCACAGTTGCAAGTCTCAACTGGGGAGAGCTATCATTACTGTTTCTTCTTACTCTACGGGGAGTGAATGTTACTGGGATGCATGCTAAGGATATGGCGATGGCTTTGCATCAGGACTTTTTTGCCCCTGTTTCTGCGGGAGAAGGTGCCTACGGAGGCCTTGTGGATCGAGTATTATCCAAACCTACGAGGTGCTTGGTAAATTTCGATTGAAGTGACAAGTCTTCTTATGCTAGGCTAGTGACAAGATGACGGGACATAATCGTACGCTTTGATCCCTAATTTTTTGCCTGGACCGCCCTTTCGGATTTTCAGTCCACCGAGATACCCTTTTTTGCCCAAGCCGCCTTTTCAGGTTTTCGACTTGCCGGGTGTACAGATTTTTTCATTTTCATCCCTTATTTTTGCCCGAACCCTTTTGGTTCGCCGGGAAGCCCTTATTTTTGCCTAGGTGTGTCAACCTAGCGGGTCTTTGTTCATGCGCAATATTTTTTAACTATGTCCACACTCTCAGGGTGTAGGGAGTTGTCACTGTCGGTAGTGTTGTGCTGCCATACTACCAGGAGATGTTCGTTTGATCATGCAAGATTCGTTGCTGGAATTCATGTCCAATGCCCCAAGTGATTCAGATGAAGATTTTCCCCTGGCTATTCGGCATCTTTGAGAGATTCCTTGAATCTTGACTTGATTGCCCCAGATGATGGACAATGATCATGCCGTGCCCCTTGGTTGGAAGTGTTTTTTCCACTTGAGGTGATCCTTTTATTGAGAAGGTTTTTTGTTTACTAGATATTCGTCGTGCGAATTTCTCTGCTATTTGAACAAATAGTCATATGCAAACAATATTATTTTAAGAATGCAAAGCTTATGTCTATTTTGAAGTTCTTTGAAAATGCAGTTTTCAATAAAACAAGCGAATTTTTGTAAAATGTGATGTCAACTCAGGATTTTACAGCAAGCCCTACAGGAGTCAGGATACCTTTTGTAACAGTATGCTTTCGGACTAACCCATGCTTCAACTAGGACTTTTAAGGGTTATAACGTGGCCTGGTTCATGGTTTAAGAAACAAAGGATAATGGCTCAAATTTTAATTGTACCCACCCGTTCTTCGTGATGTTCTTCGATCCTAAACTCAGCTAATCGTGCATTAGATCTTGTTTGAGTCTTTGCTCTGATATACCAGTGATGGTTCGGATACTGACAATTTATTTTGAACAGGCAGTCATTTTGTTGAGAGTTTGCAGGATCTCTTTCCTTTTGGTTTTTATTATCCCTGTTTTTTGCATGAACTGTTTCTTTTTGTGATTACATTCAGCGGGATGCCCCAGTTTTTCTTAAGTCTCCTTCACAGGTTTTGACTTATTGGGCTTTTATTTTGAGAGATAATGACTTCCTATCCTTACGATTATACGGAACCATCACCGTCTTTTGTTTCGGAAGGACTTCTTTGATGCCATTCATTGTGCACCTGGATCAACTGAGAAAACTACCCTGCCCCAGGTTATAATTAAGGGTTTTAATTTGTGAAAAGAAAAACTCCAACTTCTTTGGCTCAAAGGGGTTGACTAGGGATTATCTTCCTTATAACTCCACTATTTAGGATTTGAAACAATGCCTGTACCTCGTCAGCGGGGTCTGTTCAAAAGCGTACTGTAGAGATTTTGATATCATTTTCTTCATCCTCCCTCTAAAGGCTTAGAATTTTTTAATCGAGAGTTGATCATCACAAAAAATGAAAGTAATTTGAATATAGTGAAATACGAATGGATTGATTCAAAACATACATATGCAATGCATTGATAAAGTAATAAAGTTTGACATGAATAAATGTTCGAACAATCAAAAGAAAATTACAACTTGAAAATTCTAATGAACAAAAAGTCTTCTCGTCTCAGTACTTGTCACTTCAAATGGTGAACCTTGGGGGGATGGCAAAAGAATTCAATCTGACTGTCTTGTGTGAGTTCTAATGCTTCTTCATCAATCAGGTCTTGAATTTTGTTTCTCAACGCCCAACAGCTGTTAGTATCATGCCCCGGGCTGTTGGAGTGATATGCACACCTTGCATCAGGATTGTACCTTAGTGAGACTATGTGGGGATTCTTAGGACGATCCCTTAACGCCACCAGATTCAATCTCAATAGGTGTTGTAAAGCTTGAGATAGCGGCATGTTGAGCTTGGTAAACTGCCTCTTGGGTGTATCCGGCTTACTCTGATTAACCCGTTGTTCTTGGCGAGGTTGTTGTTGGACCCGTGAGGTAGCAAAAACTTGGAGAGGTCCATTCTTTACCAAACCAAACCCTTGTCTTCTTGGAGGCTGATCAATGACTTGGTCCCTGGCCTTGACTGTTTGCTTTATGATATTGTATCTGTCTTGATGAAGCTGGTTGATAATGGTTCTCAGCTCTTCTTGTTCCCGAGCTAAGCCTTGGATAAGAGCCATCTGCCCCAGCATCTAGGTTTTCATGGCACTGAACTCAGCTCGCAGCTGTTCCAGCCATTCGTCCTTATTGTCTTCAGGACTTTTCTTGACCAAGTTCCCAACGAGGAGGGTTTTCAACTCTTCCTGCCCCTTGGATAGGTTTAGGAATACGTCCTTGAACTGAGCTTCTCGAGTTTGAAGATCTTGGTTGTCTGGTTGGAAAGCCATTGCTGAAATAAACAGCGAAAACATGAGAGACCTGTACTGGGAGACCTGTTATGCAATGATATGTATGATATATGTATGCAATGTTTTCAAGGATCTCGCGGGGTAAACAAGAAACTGTTAGAATTTGATTGCAACTTGATTGAAGAACTTCGTGTCGTTGAGAATCTTCCTTCAAGAGTCAAGCTCACCATATCGAGTGGGTCATAGCCACCGACTCAAATCATCGTGTTTTGATCTCTAGACGACATTGATTAGAGGAAAATAAATCCCCTTTGCCCCTTGCTAGACGTATGATTTACAATAACCTACATCACAAACCCTTGAGATTCTTGAAATGGTTAAGGAAATGCTATGGTATGATGTTATGATGTGTATGTTATGTGTTTAAGCAAAAATACGAGGTGATGTAAGTAAACCCTGCAATAAATCCAAATTATCGTATAAGGACTGTAAACAAAACCTGCAAGGAACTCATGTTGTCAGATAACAAGAATGTGCAAGTAGTTCAAGTTTGAAGGCACACAAGTCACACAAACAGCCTTAAGTTTAGGCTGGCATGGAGTTTAGGTACTACCCTCTTTCAGTTTAGTTGGTTCAAACCTGTCCTAAAAATAGTAACCGGGTTCTAGAGGATCTCAATATCACTGACTACCCTCGATCGGTCATAATTCCAGTTTAGCAACCTTTTCTTGCAGCCGGAATCATCGCGAGAGTTTAGTCTCAATGAGTGTAGCATACTGCTACTGTACTATGGCCAAGTTGGTCAATTTAAAGGTTCTAAGGTCAGTTGGTGCTTAATTACCCCTTAGCAGACCCATATTCTCCTCATTGCGCCACAAGGGATATCGGTACATACTAAAGTGCCACACCAGCGTAGCTACTGCTTCAACCGTATCGGTCTACACCGTATAGTTCCCTAACAGTTTATTGCTACTTACCTAAAGGGTGTCCCCCAGATCTGGGTTAGGATCTATAGTAACTCCGATTCAAACCCACAAAGATAAAGCATACAGATCAAGCAATTGAAAACAATGTGAACTATTCCTAAGGTACACCCCACTTATAATAGTCCCCAGCAGAGTCGCCAGTTTTGTGATATGGTGGGAAAGAATTGACTGTTTTTTGGAATGCTGGTTTGCGTTTTGCGTTTGTTTTCGCAAAATATCGCGGTAAGCAAGAGTCGCCACCAACTTTTATTTTATCCAACAAGGAAAGGAAAAAAGCACAGAAAAATTCCTTTTTTCGAGATATTTCTCGGGTTCGGGGGGTAGATTATAAAAAGGGAAGGTGTTAGCACCCCTTCTATCCGTGGTTATCTAGGGCTCTTAGGTACTTGCTCAATTATTTTCAAAATTGCTTTCTTTGTACTTGTGGGTTTGAAAAAAAAGTTTTTGTTTGAAAACTTCGATTTAACTGTTACTTCTGTCCTCAAGAGTGTAATGAAGTGTTTTTGAAAACTTTGTTCGAAAAGTGTAAGTGTGAAGAGTTTTTGTTTTTGAGAGAGCAAGTATCTAAGAACCATCTACCTAGTCGAAAAAGGAACCGTTCTATGCTAATGTCCTTTAGACAATGCTATCCTACTATTAATGAGTAGGTAGCACCGTCGTTGGAGTTTTAAGGGTCAATTCGAATTAGGGACTTACGGTCACCGAAGCAATGTTAGGATGCCTTAGTGGTAACCCGAATGTCTTAGATCATTTTGTTTTGAGGCAACAATATCCGAGGCAACCATTTCGAGGCGACTATGATCTTTAGACAAGAGGACGACCTCTAAAATGATCTATACTCAATGACCGCGTACGAAGGCAACCAAGTGGGGTGTACCCTAAGAGTGCGCATGTGCGAGTGTGTCGTTTTCAGTTAATTTTATCTTTGTACATGTTAAGGGTGATCTAATTTGATTTTAGGTTAGAACATTCGGTCTTGTCATGCATCCCTATTATCAAACATCTAACAATTATAATTTGCGGAAAATAAATTACGAAATTTAAATTACAAGGCGTCGGGTATTTACATCGCCAAAGACAAACCCTTTAAAAGTAAATAAAGCGATAAAAAAATAATAAAAGTCTTATTAAGCTATTACAATCCAGAATCAGATACATAAATGGATAAAAGAAAATAAATCGCGTGCGGGAAATTAAATCGAGTGCGAGCTCTAGGGTTTTGGCCCTTTTTTGTTAAAGAAAAGATCTCTTTGTTGTTTTTTATTTTATGAAAGAAATTAATCTAAATTAATTGCTAAATTAAATAAATTAATTAATAAAAATAAATTATTTTTGGATTTTTGGTATTTTAAGAAAGAAATAAAAATTAATTGAATTAGTAAAACCTAATTAAGTCTAGTTAATTTTAATTATTTACAAAATATGTTAAAACTATTCTAGAATTAAAACCTAAATTGATTTATTAGTATTTATTAAATAAAAAAATAAAAGTTAAAGTTTAATTTGATAAAAATATTTTTTGTGATTTTGTTTTATAAAAAGAAAAGAATTTTTCAATTGGTTAGTAAATAAGCAAATAATATAATAATTAATAAAAATAAAATAAATGAAATAGAAAGAGAGAAAGGGGGTATGGGCCTGTATTGGGTGGTTTGAGAAGCAATCTGAGGCCCAATAACACGCTGGCCTTGTTGACCTTCCTGGATTTGGTGTGTGCGCGTTGACTGAATCTATGATGGACCCCCACTCCTGGATCACCAGATTTGGCCATGGGCCATCTGGCACTTTGATATGTGAAGGTATATGGTGAGCTGCACGCTTGGACTATGCATGTGATTACCTGAAGAAAAAAATATATTGAGAAATTTGGAGGACCTGGGATTCGAACCCAGGTCCTGAACGTGATTGCCAGCTCGCCTTGCCACTACACTGAATTAACTTGTTTGTTAATAATATACAAATAATACATAATAAAATAAAACAAATTAATAGCCAGAAAAGACAAAAAGCACGCGCGAAATATTTGAATGGAGCAATGGTTGAGTGCCACGTATTGTCTTCAACCCTCGTCCGTGGCTAAAAACCTGTAAAACCTATAGCCACAGACACAGACCATCACTAAAAGTCATGCATACTCCAAAATATGCTGTGAGCCATGGAAATGAATTCTAAGGGCATGGTTGTGCTCGTCTCATCATCCTGGTCACAACCATACCCTTCTTGATGACCAATTATCCCTGAAACAAAAACACCCAAAACTATCCACGAAACCCTAACTATGGTACTTTGCAGTATAGGTTAGATAAACAAAATTAAATAATACCAATAGTTTGGAAATGTTATGAGGATTTCAAATATACCAACAATTTACTCAAATGATGCAAGAATGATGATTTGCAAATTAAAGAAAGAAGCGGATTATCGTGGTACTTACAGTGCGTGTGGTGTCTGAGAATGATTGCTTTTGATCCAGGAAGGTTGTGTGATCACCCAGGAATCGATTGGGATTGGTCTCTGCTTCTGAAAATGCCTTTAAGTATGATTTTGATTTCACCCTTTTTAGTGAATTTTGCAACTTTTGTATTTCCTGTTCTTGCAGCCTCTGTTGTACCCCAAAATTTGCCCTCTCATATTTCTCAAGACAATGGCAAGAAAAATCTCCAAGTGTCTCAAGATTGCTCAAGAATTGGACAGTCAAGCTATCTCCTAAGCAGTCAACCCCAAATTAGGGTTTTGTGTTGCATCAAGATCCTTGAGTCCAAATGACCTCAAGTTCTCCCCAATTTTCTAATATGTTCTCAAGGTCATCCATGTCAAATTTCAAGCCTTGCAGAGGAAGTTTGCTCAGTCAATTGCTCAAAAGGTCCAAAAATCGACTGTGCTAGGGCAAAAGTCAACTGTGACCTACAAATAGTCAAACTTCAATATTTTTTGTCAACATTCTCATTTTGAAGGATATTTCATCATTTTATCAAGGGTTGATCATGATTTATCAAGGACTGCTCAAAATTCATCAAGACTCAAAAGTTGCTGAATTAGGGTTTTGCAGGAAAAGTCAACTCAACTTTGACCAAGCATAACTTTCTCATACTTTATGATAAATGACCCATCCAAATCTCATTTTGAATAGGATGTAATTTACTACAATCCATCTTCATACCCCAAGATCAAAAAATGCACTCACAAGAAGTTATAAATTTGGACATTATAGGTCATTTTGAAAGTCAACAAAAAAACCTTTTTTTCCAAAGCTTATAACTTGAGAATGGAATGTGAAAATGAGATGAGACCAAAAGGGTTGGTTAGAGGACATCTCAAGATTTATAAAAAGTCCAATAACACCTCTAAAAGTTCAAAATTGAAGAAGTTATGCATTGTTGAAGTTGGGCATTTTTGTAAAATTGCCAAAAGTCAACTATCCCCAAAACTTCAAATTTTGTCAAATGGGCCCATTCTTTTCCACTTGATTTGAACTTTCCACATTGCACACGTGTCCTAGCTTCAGCCTTGTGTCCATTTATCTATTTTATTATTTTATTTGATTTTTTATTGAATTATTTTATTTTAAATCAAATTAAGTCAAATAAAATCCAAATATTGATTACTTGATCTCTTTTTTGCTATTTCAGGACTGAATCATCATCATCAAGGGTATCAAACTCGTATCAAGCATTCCATGTGCAAAAAGATTGAGTTTTGACAATTTTGGAAGGTTTAGTAATGGTGAATAAAATCAAATCTCATGGCATTGATGTGGAAAGATTCAAAGCACAATTGTTAACCTAATGCATTCTATCATACATAAGAAGGCTAGAGGGCACGAAAAAAAGGCTAGAGGATGCAAGAACCAACCAAACAAAACTTGAAAAAAGTGGTAAAAAGTGTGAAACCAAAATCATACTTTGAGGCATTTTCAGAAGCAAAGCTTGACACCGATCGATTGCTGGAGGTTCACTGAGTCATAACCAATCCCTAGCAAGCCTCCATACACGCTCAAACTCACTGTAAGTGTCACAGAAAACCGCTCTGCATTTGAATTCGAAAATCTTTATTTCTGCATCTTTTGTACAAACTATTTGCATATTCATGATCCTCATCAAGTTTCTAAGCTTTTTACATTATCCAATTTTGTTTATGTGACTCATACTGTGAGGTACCATATCTAGGGTTCGTGGTTTGTTTTTGGGAATTTCTTTTTCAGGGAAAATTGGCTGATGAGAAGGGCATGGTTGTGACGGGGACAATGAGACAAGCACAACCATGCCCTTAGATTTCATTTCAATGGCTCACAGTGGATTATAGGGATGCACGACCTTTAGTGACAGGCGGTGTCCGTGGCTATAGGTGTTGCAGAGTTTTAGCCACGGACATGAGGAAGAAGATGGAGACGTGTCGCCCCTCCAGTGGCCAGTTTAAACCATAGCGCGCTTGTTTTTGTTGTGCTGGCATATTAGCACATTATCTATTATTGTTATTATTGCTTAATATATTAACAAATAGAACACAATGGCTGAGTGGTAAACATGTGCATCCAAATGCCTTCAGGACCTGGGTTCGAATCCCAGGTCCTCCAAATTGCTCTTTGTATTTTTTCTTCAGGTATTCTCATGCAAATCCAAGCGCATAGCCCACCATACTCCCTCACTCAATCACTTTCCAGATGGCCCAAGGCCAGATCTGGTGATCCAGGATGAGAGTCTACCATGGGACCAAGTCAAAAGGCGCATAGGGAATCCAGAAAGTCAATACAGGGCCAGCTCGTTTGGGCCACAAAATTGCTGACCAAACCCCTAAAACAGGCCCAAACCCTCTCTTCTCTATATTTTATTTTATTCTTGTTTTATTTAATTTAATTATTTTCATTATTTTCTAACCAATCAATTTTTTTCCTTTAATAAAATTAAAACCAAAAAATATTTTCTTTATTAAATTAAATTTCAATATTTTATTTTTCATTAACAAATATTAATTTAATTAATTTAGGCCATTAATTAGGAATAACTTTAATATATTTTTCAATAATTAAAATTAACTTAGACATAATTAGGTTTTTATTAACATTGATCAATTTTATTTTTCTTTCTTAAAATACCAAAAACCCAAAAATATTTATTTTTATTAATTTATTTATTTATTTAATTTAATATTTAATTTAGATAATTTCTTTCTTAATTCAAAAATAACAAAAAAATATTTTTTCTTTAACAAAGGGTCAAAACCCTAGAACTCGCACTCGATTTAATTTCCCGCACGCGATTTATTTATTCGATATTGTATTTGTTCCCGGAATGTAATAGATAATTAGGACTATTTTTATCGCTTTATTTATTTTCCGCATTTAAATTTCAAAGGGTTGCTTTTGGCGATGTAAATACCCGACGCCTTGTAATTTAATTTCCGCAATTTATTTCCCGCAAAATATAATTGTTAGATGTTTGATAATAGGGATGCATGACAAGATTGAACGTTTAAACCTAAAATCAACATAGATAACCATTAACATGTACAAAGATAATATAACTGAAAACGACACACTCGCACATGCGCACTCTTAGGATACACCCCACTTGGTTGCCTTCGTACACGGTCATTAAGTATTGGTTTTTTTAGAGGTCGCCCTCTTGTCTAAAAGATCATAGTCGCCCCGAAACGGTTGCCTCAGATGTTGTTGCCTAAAAAAAATGATCTAAGACATTAGGGTTACTGCTAAGGCATCCTAACATTGCTTTGGTGACCGTAAGTCCCGCATTCGAATTGACCCTAAAACTCCAACGACGATGCTACATACTCATCAATAGTGGGAAAGCATTATCTAAAGGGAGATAACATATAACGATTCCTTTTTCGAGTAGGTAGATGGTTCTTAAGTACTTGCTCTTTCAAAAAACAAAATCCTTTTCACACTTACACTTTTCAAACAAAGTTTTCAAAACACTTCATTACGCTCTTGAGGACAGAAGCAAGAGTTAAATCGAAGTTTCAAAATAAAAACTTTTTCAAACCCACAAGCACAAAGAAAGCAATTTTTGAAAATATTTGAGCAAGTACCTAAGAGCCCGTGGATAACCACGGATAGAAAGGGTGTTAATACCTTCCCTTTCTATAATCTACCCCCCGAACCCGAGAAATATCTAGAAAAAGGATTTTTTGTGTGCTTTTTTCCTTTCCTTGTTGGATAAAATAAAAGTCGGTGGCGAATCTTACTTACCGCGACATTTTGAGAAAACAAACGCAAAACGCAAACCAACATTCCAAAAAACAGTAAGTTCTATCCCACCGTATCACAGAACCGGCGACTCTGCTGGGGAATATTAATAAGTGGGGTGTACCTTAGGATTAGATCATTGTGTTTTCAATTGTTTGATTTGTATGATTTATCTTTGTGGGCTTGAATCGGAGTTACTATAGATCCTAACCTGGATCTGGGGGATACCCTTTAGGTAAGTAGCAATAAACTGTGAGGGAACTGTACGGCATAGACCGATACAGTTGAAACAGTAGCTACGTTGGTGTGGCACTTTAGTTTATACCGATATCCCTTGTGTTGGAACGAGGAGAATATGGGTCATCTAAGGGGTCATTAAGCACCAACTGACCTTAAAACCTTTAAATTGACCAACTTGGCCATAGAACAGTAGCAGTATGCTACACTCATTGAGACTAAACTCTCGCGATGATTCCGGCTGCAAGAAAAGGTTGCTAAACTGGAATTATGACCGATTGAGGGTAGTCAGTGATATTGAGATCCTCTAGAACCCGATTACTATTTTTAGGACAGGTTTAAACCAACTCAACTGAAAGAGGGTAGTACCTAGACTCCTTGCCAGCCTGAAATCTAAGGGCTCCCTGTGTGACTTGTGTGCCTTTACCATGTTTTCTATTTATGGATACTTGTGGTGTGCTTTTTATCATGATATCATGATATCATAACATTACATACATCTTGCATTGGACTAACCTATTTCAAATACAGGAGGGATTCATCTTTGTTCTGTTTTGTAGGTCATGGAACCTATGTGTAGGAACACCATCTAGATCAACTTTGTCTAGATTCCCACTATGTTTAAAGATTTGGTTGCAAAGATGTTCGAAACTACTTCCTTTATCAGAAGACATGGGCATCTTCTTAGTTTGGTCACCTCCAAATTGGACGAGCAGATGATGAGTGTCCTAGTCCAGTTCTATGATCCACTGTACCATTGTTTTACTTTTCAGGACTACCAGTTGGTCCCTACCTTGGAAGAGTTCTCTGATCTGCTTGGTATCTCTATTCTGGAGCAGACCCCGTTCACAGGTTGGGAGAAGATCCTTAGGCCAGAAGAGATTGCTTCAGCCCTTCATATGACAAAGGATGAGGTAATGGCTAATTGGGAGACTAGAAGTGGAGCAAAGGGCTTTCTGACTAAGTTCTTGGTTGGTAAGGCTAATCATTTCTGGGATAGTCTGGACTTCAAGGCATTCGAAGATATTCTGGCTCTTCTAATATATGGCTTGGTATTGTTTCCTAACTCTGACTCCTTTATTGATGTGAATGCGGTAAAAATCTTCATCTCTGGTAATCCTGTACCCACTCTCCTGGGTGACATTCTTCATCAACTTTATGCCCGTACTGCTCGGAAGCGAGGAACCTTGATGTGTTGTGCTCCTTTGTTGGCGAGGTGGTTTATTTCTCACCTCCCCAAATCAGTTCTGAAGAACAAAGAAGGCATGGGCTGGGCCTATAGGGTTATGTCTCTCTTTCACAATGACATCATTTGAACTATTAAGGGTATGGACGAGGTGGCCATTATTGATCGATGTGGGGAATACCCCAATGTTCCACTGATAGGAACCAATGGAGGAATCACTTATAATCCATGCTTGGCCTTACGTCAGTTTGGGCGAGCCAGAAGGGAAGGACCTCATGAGCTGCTAATGCCTAGTATCATCTTTGATTTTCAAGGGGATAGTGACGAGCAACGCCGCAAATTCATAAGGGATTGAGATAGAGTTCACAGATCTGATCCACACGAGTTGGGTCCAAATACTTCTCTTCCGATGGATCCATATCTCAGATGGGTTTGCATCCGTGCCCAAAAGCTGGGAATTCCATATGAAGCCGTCTTGCCTATCATTGTTGAAGTTGCTAATGAAGAGGGGGTTCTTCCTACCATCCTCCATCCTTACATGCCTACTGACGTTGGGGCATTGAAGAGGTCCTGGATACAGCTAAGGGAAGAGCGGGATACTTATAGAGAAAAGTATCACGGGCAAGAGAGAAAGATCCAGAAGTTGACTAGGCAGCTGGAGAGGGAGCAAATCATCAACGACTATGTCAGCACTAAAGGCAAACGACCATGAGAACGCTGATGTCCTTTGACTATTTCCAATTTTTATTTACTTTCCAGTATTTCCTTTCTTGTAACGCCTTAAGGGCATTTGTTGAACAATTTGAATTTCAAGTTTATCTAATAAAAGTGTGTTTCATTTCTTGTTTATGAATTTGAATCTCTCGATGTCTTTGAAATCATATCATACGCATTTCATTCCATGCACCTCATAACAGGTACCCTTACAGGTTTTCTCATTTTCTTCGCTGTTTATTTCAGCATCATGTCTTCTGAACCATCGACTGAACAAGCAATCAAGGCTCTGTAGGCTCAAAATTCCCAATTCCAAGAGTTGTTCATGAATCTAGCTAAGGGTCAGCAAGATCTGAAGACCCTTATTATGAAAGATAAGAAGAAGAAGAGGACAGTCCTGTTTAACACAGGTCACAGGTTTGGAAACAGGCTACGAGATGAAGTTGATTTGACCACCTCATCTGGAGGGAAAGATGGTCAGGAAGAAAGGAGGGCTCCAAGCCCTGTGGTTTCAAACAATGAGACGGACTTTGACGAAGACCAGTATCCTCCGGCCGAGGATAGATACAAACAACTGGAAGATTGTTTGAATGCGATGGAAGTGCAGAAAGTGCCTGGTCTGGACTTTGGTAATCTGGGTCTATCATATGGGGTGGTGATTCCCCACAAATTCAAAGCACCAGCCTTTGCTAAATACGACGGAGTTTCTTGCCCGAAACATCACCTCTGGTCGTATGTAAGGAAGATTCAGCCGTACACCTCTGATAAGAACCTATGGATCCACTTCTTTCAAGACAGTCTCTTAGGGACTCAGCTTGAGTGGTTTTACCAGTTAGAAGGATCTAGTATCCGTAGTTGGGAAGATTTGGCTGCTGCTTTCTACAGGCAGTACCAATACAATGCCGACCTCGCTCCCACGCGTACCCAACTCCAGGGTATGTCGATGGGAACGGGCGAAGGTTTCAAGTATCTTGATGCAACACAAAACCCTAATTTGGGGTTGACTGCCTTAGGAGATAGCTTGACTGTCCAACTCTTGAGCAACCTTGAGCAACCTTGAGCCACTTGGAGATTTTCCTTGTAATGTTTTGAGAAATATGAGAGGGAAAATTTTGGGGTACAACAGAAGTCAAAACAAAAACTTTTCAAATCACACAAACACACAAAGAAGCAATTTTGAAAATGATGAGCAAGTTCCTAAGAGCCCGTAGATAACTACGGATAGAAAGGGTGCTAATACCTTCCCTTTTTATAATCTACCCCCCGTACTCAGAAAATATCGAAAAAAGGAATTTTTATGTGCTTTTTTCCTTTCCTTGTTGGATAAAATAAAAGTCGGTGGCAACTCTTGCTTACCGCGACATTTTGCAAACACAAACGCAAAATGCAAACCAGCAATTCCTAAAAAAGGAAAACAGTCCCGGTTCTGGCCACCGTATCACAAGTGTGCCATGGTAGCTTTATTTCATGACATGATACATCATGAAATAGAGGTCTATGTGGAAGATATGATAGCCAGATCTCAAACAGAAGAAGAGCATCTTGATCACTTACATAAACTGTTTGATATACTAAAGAAGTACAAGCAAAGGTTGAATCCAAACAAGTGTACATTCGGGATGCGGTCTGGTAAACTCCTAGGCTTTATCGTCAGCAACAAAGGTATCGAGGTCGATCCTGCCAAAGTTAAAGCAATACAAGAGATGCCTGCTCCTCATACTGAGAAGGAAGTTAGAGGATTCTTGGGATGTTTGAACTATATCGCCAGATTCATTTCTCACCTGACAACTACTTGTGAGCCAATCTTCAAACTGTTGAAGAAAGATCAAGTAGTCAAATGGAATGAAGATTGCCAAGTTGCTTTTGACAAAATCAAAGAATACTTACAAGAGCCTCCTGTGTTGATGCCACCAGTCGAGGGAAGACCACTGATCATGTATCTGACTGTTTTAGAAAACTCAATGGGGTGTGCATTGGGACAGCATGACGAGTCTGGCCGAAAAGAGCACACTATTTACTACCTGAGCAAAAAGTTTATCGACTGTGAAACCAGATATTCACTGCTCGAGAAAAATTGCTACGCTCTGGCATGGGCTGCTCGCCGGTTAAGACAGTATATGCTGACTCATACTACCTTGTTGATAGCTAAAATGGATCCGATAAAATACATCTTCGAGAAGCCTGCTCTTTCTGGGAGAATAGCGTGATGTCAGATGATCCTGACAGAATATGACATACAGTATACTACCCAGAAAGCTATAAAGGACAGTGTACTAGCTGATCACCTCGCTCACCAAGCTATAGAAGACTACCAGTCCATGAAGTTCGAATTCCAGGGTGAAGACATCATGACATTAGACAACTGTAAGGAATTCAGGCCATATGACGGACCTGAACAAGGATCCCGATGGACCCTGTTCTTTGATGAAGCATCCAATGCATTGGGTAATGGTATCGGTGTTGTACTCATATCTCCAAAAGGGTGTCATACTCCATTTACCGCAAGACTTTGCTTCAATTGTACAAACAACATGGCAGAATACGAAGCGTGCATCTTTGGTCTCAGAGCTACCATAGACTTAAGAATCAAATCCTTAGATGTATTCAGAGACTCAGCTTTGGTTATCAGCCAGATCAAAGGGGAATGGGACACCAAACACCCTAACCTTATTCCTTACAAAGGACATGTTTTGACATTGCTACCACATTTTGAGAAGATTACCTTCGAGCATTTCCCGCGAGAAGAAAATCAGCTAGCAGACGCACTAGCCACAATGTCATCTATGTTTAAACTTAATTGGGATAATGAGGCTCCCCAGATCACCATCGAATGAATGGATGAACCATCGCACTGTCATGAGATTAATACTGAAGAAGTAGTGGACCAACCATGGTTTCACGAAGTCAAGAGGTATCTCGAGGCTCAAGAATATCCAGAAGGAGCTTCAATCAATGACAAAAAGTTCTTAAGGAGATTCTCTGCTAAGTTCTTCCTTAGTAACGACATCCTTTATAAACGCAATCATCACTCTGTGTTACTTCAGTGTGTAGATAAGGTTGAAGCTGAAAGAAATCTTGGCTGAATTGCATGAAGGCACTTTTGGCACCCATTCCAGTGGGCATACGATGGCAAAGAAAATCCTACGGGCAGGCTATTACAAGTCTACCATAGAGGCAAATTGCTATTAACACTCTCGAACCTGCCATAAATTCCAGATTTATGCTGACAAGGTGCATGTACCTCCGGTTCCTCTGAATGTCTTGACGATTCCTTGGCCCTTTGCTATGTGAGGGATTGATATGATTGGGGAAATCAAGCCGACAGTCTCCAATGGACATTGCTTCATCTTAGTGGCCATTGACTACTTTACAAAGTGGGTGGAGGCAGCTTCCTTCGCCTCCGTTACCAAGAACGTTATTGCCCGCTTCATCAAGCAAAATCTCATCTACCGGTACGGTATCCCGGAAAGGATCATAACTGACAATGGTACAAATCTCAATAACACTATGATCACCGCATTGTGCAAGCAAATCAAGATTCAACATCATAGTTCTTCTCCCTATCGGCCAAAGATGAATGATGCTGTCGAAGTTGCAAATAAAAACATTAAAAAGATCATACAGAAAATGACAGTCACATACAAAGATTGGCATGAGATGCTACCATTCGCTCTCTGGTATATGAAATGGAAGCCGTCTTGCCTATTGAGGTTCAGATCCCATCTCTGAGGATTATAAGGGATGCAGTGTTGAACGAAGACGACTGGATCCCGAATCAACTTGATCAACTGAACTTGATTGATGAGAAGAGACTTACTACTGTTTGCCATGGTCAAATGTATCAAAAACGGATGATCAAGGCTTTCAACAAGAAAGTCAGGCGCCAAGTGTATCAAGTCGGAGATCTAGTGATCAAACGCATCATCTTGCCGTAAGGTGATCCCAGGGGCAAATGGACTCCTACCTATGAAGGACCATTTGTAATCAAAAACATATTATTTAGTGGGGCAATGATCTTGACCACCATGGATGGTGACGACCTACCACACCGTGCGAACGCGAACATAGTCAAAAGATACTACGCATAAGAGGCCCGCTAGGTTGACATACCTAGGCAAAACAAGGGCATCCCGGAGAACCAAAATGGTTCGGGCAAAAATTAGGGATAAAACAAAAAAGTCTGTACACCCGCAAAGTTGAAAACCCGAAAGGGCAACTTGGGCAAAAAAGGGTTTCTCGATGGACTGAAAACCCGAAAAGGCGGTCCAGGCAAAAGTTAGGGAATTAAAGCGTATGACTATGTCCCGTTGGAACACTTTACGGACAACCTTTGGCTTCCACTGAAAAACTCAGTTTCTGATCAATTCAATCAGCTTCGGACAAGGCAACAAATAGACAAGACGCTCGGAGATACGAAGGCTATAGCAGAATGGAAACCCCATGGGATTTTTGTACACATAGCTATCTTTTTATCAAAATTTTCATTTTTTATGACAACATTCTCTTACCAGAATGTTTGTTTCCTTGTACAAAAATACTTACTCAAAGTCAATACAAAGATATCCCTTTGAAAGTGCAAAAACTATTTGCCTTTTCTTTACGCTTGTGTTTTGTTTACAAAAACGTCCAATGATTCATTGTTGAATATATGCATTTGAACATAATTACTGCTTACAAATAAACAAAATAAAAAAGGGAGGAAATTACTGATAGGTTGAAAGGATAGGGAAATACCTCTAGGCCATCCCACAAGTAATCCCCTGAAGTATGTCATTTAAATCCCCAATAGAACAAAGTTTCAAATTATTGATCCCTGGTAGAAGTCGTCAAATTTCTCAGGAT
The DNA here is from genome assembly GCA_948472305.1 of Vicia faba. Classification (NCBI taxonomy): domain Eukaryota; kingdom Viridiplantae; phylum Streptophyta; class Magnoliopsida; order Fabales; family Fabaceae; genus Vicia; species Vicia faba. The sequence goes on along the minus strand of OX451740.1, from coordinate 754,945,709 downwards.
TCCCCAATACGATTCTACAAGCAGCACATGGCATTTCCCTTACAACAAAGTTTATTTCTCAAAACGGAAATTCATCAACACTTCGACTTCAAAGCATGAAGACTTATATATCCTCAACAATAGTCAGGGATTTATTTTCCCCAATCTAACTACAATGCAACAAATTAGCTCACATACGTATACATTGCATCCTTATATCATAAACATTGATAAAGAAAATGCATCACATCATACATTTCATGCAACACGACTTTGCATTTTAGTTAACATTTTACCCTTTTCAGGATAAGATTAACAACTACCATTAACAATATTCAAAACTTGATACAGTCTAGATACGCTCCAGACATGGATGCCATCCTGATACTCATTCAGACTCAACTTTGAGATACAGTTCAGATACGCACCAGATACGAATGCCATTCTGATACTCCTTCAAATTCAAACTTCTCAGATACAATACAGATATGCTCTAGACACGGATGCCATTCAGATACTCCTTCAAATTCAAACTTCTCAGATATAGTACAGATACTCTCCAACACAAATGCCATTCTAATACTCATTCAGATTCAACTTTCAGATACATTACAGATATATTCCAGACACATATGCCATCCTGATAATCATTCAGAATCAAACTTAAGATGTAGTACAGATACACTCCAGACACGGATGCCATCATGATACTCGTTCAGACTCAAAATTCCAGATGCAGTACAAATATGCTCCAGACACGGACGCCATTCTGATACTCATTCTTTAAGCTTACAAATTACAATTCAAAAATCACTCTTGGATGGCATCTGCAAGTCCATCTCCTACAGATTTCTATCACCTCTCCAAATGGCATCATTAAGCCTATTCCCTCGACTCTCACATCACCAAGTGCAAATTTCTGGGCACTCTATTGTCCAATCATCTTCTGCCTTCGAGTCAAGAATGGCAAAACTCGCCAATCTAACTCTCCAGGCATAAGAAGATTGAACATGGGCAGCTATTGTACCCCAAAATTTTCCCTCTCACTTATCAAGAATTTTCTCATAAGGTCTCTTGGACTCAAGACTGCATTAGGGTTTGACCAACTCAAGACACCTCCTCATGCACTGATGACCAAAATTAGGGTTTGAGTTTGCACAAGTATTTTTGGACTATCAATGCTTCATATGACTTACAAGGATCATTATGGACCCCTAAGATTACTCATGTCAAGTTTCAAGTCTTGAATCATACTTTTGATCAGTCAATTGAACAGTTGACCTAAAAATCAACTATATTGGAGAAAAAGTCAACCATAGCCAATTTACAGTCAAACTTCATAATTTTCGATCCACATAAACATTTTAGACTCATATGTATCATTTGGTCAAGTTTGGACCATAATTCCTCAAGGAGTTTGATCAAATCATCAAAAGGGCAAAATGGTCAAAATTAGGGTTTTGACTGAGAAGGGGCAATTTCAGATTTTTGACCTAGCAAATGGTCAATTGGTTTAAGGCATAATCTCAAGAGTCCAATTGCATAATTTTGACCTAATGGTACGTTTCAAAACATTGCAAATCCATTGGATTGACATATGAATTTTTCAGTCAACTGATCAAAAGTCAATTGTTTACTGAAAAGTCAAACTTTGACTTTTTGGTCAAAATCAAGTGCCAAAGATCATAACTCAGAAAAACATGTCAAAATGTGAAACTTGTTCATCAAGAAATAAAGGATTCAAGATTTTGTTTTGAAAAGTTGAAATTTCTTAACTTAGAAATTTTTCTAAGTATATAAAATTTCTTATTTTTTCTCAACTTTGAGCCAAATTTTCACCATGATGCAAGATGATTCAAAGGAAACTTCCAACATGAAAGTTGTAGGTCTCCATGAAATATACAAATTTTCTTCACACAATTTCTCCTAAAAATGCTTGTATTTCAAGATATAATTTTATGAATACATGCTCATGAACTAAAATAACATAGTGAAATTTTGCCCTAGTTAGGCAGATTTTTTACCTAACTTCATGCCATTTTTTCACATAGTTCCAAAGGGAATTTTCAAAAGAAATTCAAAGATCAGTTGAAGATCACATTGCAAGATTTCCAAACTGTCCAAGAATTCCTTGAGATAATTCCTGAGTAGGGAGAATCGAAGAGATAAAGTTGGTGATTTATCACTTTGATTTCAAGCCATTTCATGATGAACAAAAATTCAAATCCAAGCCTAGATTGCATAATATTTGCTTTTCAGGCCTCAAACTTGTTTCTCACTCCATAATTAAATGTTTACTCAGCTGCTAGAGCTTTAATCCAAACACTTGAGCCTTTATCCAAGTTATAATTCCATTTTTGGCACAAAGTTGCCATTTCCATTTTGATAAAGCATTACTTTTGCAATTTTCAACTTCTTGAGCCTCTCAATTATTTTCTCTGCACACAAGCAAGGTCAAAACCAAAAGAAACTTGCCTAAAGCCTCTACCAACTCAGATCAGGCTTGTACCACACTTAGAGACTTGTCTCCTCACTTTTCTTCAAAAGCAAGTTATAGAGCCAAAAGGCTATAACTCAAAAACCTGGAGTGGAGTTGATCTCTAAACTTTTCCATACATATACACTAGTGCATTGAAACATAAGACACATATGCTAAGACTCCAAAACACTCCCAAACACTTTGCAACTGAAAATTTGCCATAGCTTGACAGTTTTGAACCTTACACAACCATCTCCAAATCCACTCGTGCGTATTGAGTTTTAACCACCCAAACACTTAATACACTTCATATCTAAGTGATCCAGACCCCTATTCCCTCACTATAGCTCCTCCTCCTCCATCCACCATTTTCAAATACCAAGCTTGCAGGTTGACTTAAGTAGGGAGATTCAGGGACTTTCAAGACAAAGTAAGGATTGGAATACACTCAGGGAGATCCAGGCAAGGTAAACAGATCCTCAGGCCTTCTCAAAACTTTCTCAAACTCCATTCACGATCCCAGCTGCAAGAGGTAAAAACTCAAACTTCTATCTCTTCATACAAGCATCATTTGGTCCTAATTTGTGAAAGAAAAATGTAGATATCCTTGCTCTAAACTAACCATGTTCATAGTTTTTATTATTTTAGTTGTGCATAGAGATTTTGGATTTGAAATTTCTACAAAAGTTAGGTTTCAAATTAGGGCCAGTAAAATTAGATCTTATCTTTGATTTTTAGAATACATGAATTATATGGTTGAACGCGTGGGAAGAAACACTATAACTTTCATGTTTGAACTTTCCATTTTTATGGAGAGATGAAGAAGATACAGGTGATCCGGCCACGGCTCAAGGTTGAAGATGAAGTTGCCTTCAGGAGGCATTTTCTAATATATATTTATGCTTTTGTTTATATAAACGGATGTACAGCCACTTCAGTGGTAAGGCAGCACACGTAAATTCTAGAGGTCATAGGTTCGAGCCTCAGCGCGCTGCCTTTTGCAATTTTCTCACATTTTTCCATCTTTTTTGTCCCTTTGCAGCGCATGGGCTTCAGTTTTATGGGCCTGTTGATTTCTTCTAACATCCTATCCCCTGTTTGCTTGTGACACCCCTGACCCATATCATTTTATTTATTTTATTTTCATTTTATTTTCTTAAATATATTTTTCTTAATATTAAATAAAATCATAAAAATATAAAAAATGATAGATTTACATTTTGGCTTGTTTTATTATATTTTTCTCACATAAAATATTTTTATTTAATTATATATTATCTATTTTTATTAAATAAACTTGTAAATTAAATTATAACTAGTTTAAAATTTATTTTTTCTTTATCCCCATTAAATATTTATTTTAATATAAAAAAGGACCAAAAATACCTCATAATGCCATATATTATTTTCAAGACAAAAAAAACAAAAAAAAAATACTTTTTTTCATAAAGAAACTTATTTTCTTTTAAATAAATAGAATTAGGGTTTATTCAAAAACCTTTTCTTAAATAATTCCTCTCTGTTATACCCCAAAATTTGCCCTCCCATATTCCCCAAGAAATTGCCAAGCCAAGCTACAAAATTCCCCAAGGGTTGTGCAGTGCAACAGTCTCCCATACAGTCAAAATTAGGGTTTTGAGTCTGACCAAGAAAAGGAAGTTTTCAAAGGCTCAATCAAGTCTCATATGCTTATAAACATGGTCAAGCATCCTCATATCAAGTTTCAAGGCATTCAGCTCAAGATTGCACAGTCAAAACCCTAAATTGCACTACAGTCAACTGTAGGGGCAAAATGGTCATTTGACAGTCAAAAGTTCAAATTTTTGGTCAACATATCATTTTGAAGCCACAAACATCATTTGATCAATGCTTGATCATGATTCTCAAAATTTGGCTCAGAAATCATCAAAAATGCAAAGGTTGCTATATTTGGACAGTTGAAAAAGTCAACTGAAATTGACCAGGGCATAACTTTCACATGGATTATCAGAAAAATCCCATCCAAAGCTCATTTTTAAGAGAAAGACATTTCCTACAACTCATATTCATACTTCAAGTCCAAGAAATGCTCTCACAAAAAGTTATCAATTTCAACATTATAGGTCATTTTCAAAAGTCAACAAAAAGGGACTTTAAGTCAAAGGCCATAACTTGAGATTGGAAAATCAAAATGACATGGGACCAAAGGCATTGGTTAGAGGACTCAAAGACCTTTCCAAAATGTCCAAGAACATGTGAAAAGCTTAAAAATTGAGCAAGTTATGCCTTGTAGAAGTTGGGAAATATTTGTGAAATGGCAAAAGTCAACTATCCTTGAAACTCCAATTTTTGACAAAAGGGCCCACTTTCTTCCATTTGATTCATCCTTGTCATGCCACACACGTGTCCCATGATTAATTTCAAGACCAAATATTGATTTTTCTATTTTATTTAATTTTTGATAATTTAATTCATTTTAAATCTTTAAAAATTCAAATAAAATTCAAAAACCAATGGAATAGTGTCATTTGAATTTGGACAACTTCCATGTATCATGGGCCAACTCAAAAACTCAGGCTAGGGTTAAATTGCACACTAAGTCTTGGTCTTGGCTTAAAAGAAGGAAAAGTTTGTTAATGAAAAAACCCTAGGACTAGTTCTCTCATGAGCATGAATCTAGGTCAGCTAGCAAGCTAATTCTCTTCCCTCATAAGTGCTAAGTCAAACCCTAACCATAACACACCAAATGCTGCGCCAAAGAGCTTATTGAAAACTTGAAAAATTGGCCATATAACTCAATTCTGAAATCAAGGTTCGAGGTGGTTTTGAGTCCTAAGATTGATTCTAATAGCTTCCTGGACCATTTCTGAACACATCCCAACTCCAAACATCCTTCAAAACTCCAGGAATTGGTAGGGAGAACTCAAACTGTGTCACATAACTTTTGAAATCGCATATCACAATTCATACGTCCTTTTGCATTTTTATTGATGAATTCTTGTTCCTTACAAAGTTTCTAAGCTAACCATTGTGTTTAATTGCATTTTTGTTGACCATACGCGATTTCACCATGTTCACATTTTAGGGTTTTCAGGTTGTGATTTTAGGGCTTTCTCAATACTGTAAAATTAGCCTTCCAAACCATGATAGTCATATTCAGCAAGCCTAGACGAAGGAAAAGCACCACTCGCGCCCAATTTATTGGTCCTATAGCGCTAGTCGCTATTTTTCTAAAAGCTACTTTAAGCCACGCGTGAAAACCGTTTCCATAGACTTTTGTTTCAGAAAAAAAGAATGAACAACGAAGGAGATGATGTGCTGTCTAGCAGTGATTGGCCAGTTTTAAATTTTCGCGCTTAGCCACTAACGCTTTTATTCTTTTCTTTTGTTATTTGTTTATTATAATATGTTAATTAACGCGTGGTAGCTCAGCTGGCAGGTGGACGTACTTGTAGCATCAAAGACCTGGGTTCAAGTCCCAGGTCTGGCGAATTTCAATATTATTTTGCAATGGCAATTCCTATGCAGGCACAACACTATGGTGCACCATGTACCATCATCATCCAGATGCCCACGTGTCCATCCAATCCACACTAAAGGCTTAGATTAAAAGAGTATGCTGCGCTTGAGTCAAACGTGTCACGCAGGATTCAAAAAGTCCAACAAGGCCAATGCTTAATGGGCCAGAATGCTAGGCCTTACCTCCCATTTTGGGGTCACCCCCCCTGGTTTGCTTTGCTTTTCATAATTTATTTTTTTATTTATTTTCATTGTTTTAATTAATTAATTGTTTTCTTTACAAAATACAAAAACTTAATTAAAAACCAGAAAAGACCAAAAAAAAGAGTAAATATTTTTATTATAATTATTTTCTTGTAAATAAATTAATGTATAATGAATTTAGTTTTAATTAGGATGTTTGCAATTTAATTCTTTTAATAAATAAAAATCCAAAAATAATTAGAATTAGGTTAATTAATAATTTCCACTCCTTTTGATCTTTCTTTTTTTTTCCATAATATTATTATTTATTTTATTTTTTATAATTAAATGTACATAAATAACTTAGATTTAAATTAGGTTCAAAATTCAATCTTTTTCTTAATAACTTAAAAAACATTAGAATTAGGGTTTACATCCAATTTTGTTGTTTTAATTAATTCTTTTTCTTTTAAATCTTAAAAAACACAAAAATACCAAAACATTTAATTTTAATTTTAATTCTTCATTAATTTTAATTTATTGCAAAAGGGTCCAACGCCCATGTTCATAATTTATTTAATTTGCACATTTATTTTATGTCATTTATTATAATTATGTACATGTCCCAAAGCCTTGTAACTTTATTTCTCGCACTTTTATTTTATTGCTTCTTTACTTTCAGTCAAATCGGGTTCGGTTTATTTTGGCGATGTGGACCCGCGCCATTTGTAATAGTTTAGATTTATTTTCTCGCAAATATATAACTGTTAACAAAAAGCATGAAAGAATGTATGGCCCTAAAAATAAAATCAAGCGTAGATCGCAACAAACATGACAAGATAAAGTAATTGAAACATGACACACGAATCGCACACACCACCCCTAGGGTACGCCTCACTGTTGCCTTTCGAAAGGTGATCGTCGAGTAGAGGACGTCTTAGTAAGTCCTCATGATCCGGGAACCTGGCATGAGGGTAGCTTCTAAAGTGTCTTCCCATTGCTCTGGTGATCACCACGTCCCTAAAACTTGAATTGACCCGAACACCTCCAACGGTGGTGCTACCTACCTCTCAATGGTGGGATGGCACTACTTTAAAGGACATTTACACAGACGAATTCCTTAGGGTAGGTAGACGACTCATGGATACTTGCTCTCTTCAAGACAAACTGAAATCTTTTCACACCGACACTTTTCAAAAGCTTCCAAAACAAACTTTTCAAACACTCTGACGTACGAGTCGAACTGAAATTTTTCAAAGAAACTTGTTAAACCCACAATTGAAAAGCAAACAAACCATTTTGAAAACACAAATGAGCGAGTACCTAAGAGCCCATGGATAACCATGGATAGAAAGGGTGCTAGCACCTTCCCTTTCTATAACCTACCTCCCGAACCGAGAGCAATCTCTTTAAGGAATTTTTCTGTGCTTTTGTCCTTTCCATTTGGAGAAAATAAAAGACGGTGGCGACTCTTGCTTCCGCGACATTTCGCGAACCAGCTTTAAAACAGTCAGTTCCAGATCCACCGATCACAGAACTGGCGACTCTGCTGGGGATAATTTATAAAAGTGAGGTGTACCTTAGGACTAAGATCACTGTGTTTTCAATTGCTTTCCTTGTTTGCTTTATTATTGTGGGACTGTCTTGGGAGTTCTATAGATCCTAACCCGGATCTGGGGGATACCCTTTTAGAAAGTAGCAACAAGGCTGTGAGGGAACTGTGCGGGATATACCGACATGGTTGAAACAGTCTGCTACGTTGATGTGGCACTTTGGTGTGTACCGGTAACCCTTGAGTTCAGTCAAGGAGAGTACGGGGCCTCCGCGTGGTGTCATGAAGCATCAACAGACCTTAGGAACCTTAATTGAACTATCTTGGCCTCTTTAGGGTAGTGAGATAACTGACTTTGGTGCAGTCCGAGGTTGGTTGATACTCGATACTACACTCAATTGAGGGTTGCTTTCCTAGAATATTTCGGTCGCCAGTTCAGTGGCTAAATCGAAACGATGAACAATGAAAGCAATCCCGTGATATTGGGAACCTTAGAACCCGGTTACTTTGATTAGGACAGGTTGAACTCACCAACTTAAAGAGGGTACTACCCAGACCCCATGCTGGCCTTAAACCTTAAGGGCTTGTCTTGTGTGCCTTGTGTGCCTTACATGTTTGTCTTTGTACATATCTGTGGTGTGTTTAATCATAGCATCATGACATCATCCAGCATCATATGCATTAACTAACCATTTCAGGGGTTCGAATTTTCATCTTTGTTCTTGTTTTGTAGGACATGGAAACTGTTCGTAGAAAGACAATTCAAATCAGTCTTGTAAGGATCCCTCCTCAGCTTAAGGAGCTTATATCCAGGATTCCCGAGAACTCTTCATTCAGTGAAAGGCATGGAAGCCTCATCAGCTTGGTCAACACCAACATTGAGGAAGATATGATAAAGGTCCTGTTCCAATTCTTTGACCCTCTGCATCACTGTTTCACCTTCTTGGACTATCAGTTGGTACCTACATTGGAGGAGTTCTCCCGACTCCTGAAGATCCCTATCCTTGATCAGCTACCCTTCAACGGTACAGAAAAGGAACCTAAGCTTGAAGAGATTGCTAAAGCCTTGCACCTACAGTCATCTGACCTCAAGGGACATTGGGAAGTTAGAAGTGGTATCAAAGGGTTCTTAGCCAGGTTTCTGTTTGAAAAGGCCTATGAATGTTGGAACTCCCTTGACTTACAAGCTTTTGAAGAGGTTGTGGCCCTTCTTGTTTATGGTTTGGTGTTGTTCCCTAACCCAGACCAGCTCGTTGATATCAATGCTGTCCAGATCTTTATGTCCAGGAATCCTATACCTACGTTGCTGGGGGACCTCCTTCACTCATGTTACACTCGAACCATGAGAAAAAGAGGTGTCCTTATGTGTTGCACTCCTCTCCTGGGAAAGTGGTTTATTTCGCACCTTCCACAATCAGTCCTGAAGAACGAGCGGGGTTTGAGATGGTCACAACGGTTGATGACTCTTACACATGCAGATATACATTGGTGCCCTAGGTCCAGGGAAGATGTCACTATCATTGATCGTTGCGGGGAGTATCCTAATGTTCCTTTACTTGGAATCAGAGGGGGTATTACTTATAGTCCATGCCTGGCTTGGAGACAATTTGGTTATGCTCGGAGGGATGGTCCTCATGACATGTTAATTCCTGACATAGTTTTTGACTTCGACAACGATACTCAAGGACTTCGCCAGAGATTTATCAGAGCTTGGAGGATGCCTAGTAGGATAGACAGCAAGACATTGGGGCACAGGAACTCCATCCCTTTGGAGCCTTACCTCAAGTGGGTACGAGCCCGCTCTCAGAAGTTAGTAATGCCTTATCCTCACATGCTTCCAGTAATCAAAGAGCCTGCCTTGGAAGGAGAGGTGTCTCACGTTATTCAGCACCCTGATATGCCCACATCCTGGGAAGAGATGCAGAAGAGCTGGATCCAGCTTAAGGAAGAGCGGAATTCTCTTGAGACTAGTTTGCATGCCAGTGAAAAGAAGGTCTTGGAGCTCACCCGCCTGTTGCATGAGGAAAGGAACCTCAACACTTACATAGCTCCAAAGAAGATGCGCAACATATTTTGGGATTGATTTGATCTTTTTGTACTTTTGCCCATGAGGCTTTGATGTATTAAACAATGATTTTCTTAATAATAACGTGTGTTCCTTTTGGTCTACAACAAATTTGAATTTTCGAACTCTTGAATGCATTGCATAAACACATATCATTCATCATGTGCATCATAGGTACTCTTCTTTTCAGGTTGTTTACCGTTCTTCGCTGTTTATTTCAGCATCATGAACCCTGAATCATCAACCGAGGCATCTATCAAGGCTCTTCAGGCGCAGAACGTCCAATTTCAGGCGCAGAACGCCCAATTTCAGGAGCTGATCAAGGGCTTGGCTCAGGGTCAACAAGAGTTGAAGACCATGCTTCTGAAGAAGACTAAGAAGAAGAGGAGGACTGTGCTATTTAACACTGGGCGCAGACTCGGGAACACTTTGGTTGAAGCTGAAAGGACTCCTCCATCTGTGGAGGAAGGTAGTCACCAAGAAAGGGAGGTCCCTACTCCTGTGGGCTCTGATACTGAAACAGACTTCAACGACGAACAGTACCCTCCTGCTGAAGACCGGTACAAACAGCTGGAAGACAGATTAAAGGCTATGGAAGTTCAGCGGGTGCCTGGATTGGATTTCGGAGACTTGGGGTTATCTACTGGGGTGGTGATCCCACACAAGTTCAAAACACCTGCCTTCGTGAAGTATGATGGGGCTTCCTGTCCCAAGATGCACCTCCGTTCTTATGTAAGGAAGATCCAGCCTTACACAGCAGACAAGAACCTTTGGATCCACTTCTTCCAAGAGAGTCTTTCAGGGACTCACCTCGATTGGTTCTATCAGCTGGATGGAATCAGCATTCGTAACTGGGAGGATCTGGCCACTGCTTTTTACAAGCAGTATCAATATAATGCCGACCTCGCTCCTACGCGTACCCAGCTCCAGGGTATGTCGCTAGGGTCGGGTGAAGGTTTTAAGGAGTACGCCCAGAAATGGAGAGACCTGGCTGGCAGGGTGCAGCCACCATTGACGGATCGGGAGCTGGTAGATATGTTTTTGGGGACCCTATCTGGTCCATTTTTCAATCATCTCATTGGTAATTCCTCTGCTGGGTTTACTGATCTGATCCTAACTGGTGAAAGGATCGAGGCCGGTATAAAATCGGGGAAGATACAGAAAGTTGCCTCCTCCAGTACTGAGAAGAAACCCTTCAAAAAGGAGGCTAGTGCTGTATATAGCTCCCGGAGAACAGAGCGACCTGAACACCGCCAATCTGTCAGTGCGGTAATGATTGCCAAACCTGCTGCCGCTCCTCGGCCAACTAATCCTCAAAAGTTTGAAAGACCCCGGAGAGAGTATACCCGGTTAAGCATGACCTTATCACAGATCCTGCCACAGTTGCTATCCACCAATTTAGTGACTGTCAGGGAGGCTCCAAAGTTTCCCAATACCGCATCCCCCAAGTTCAATCCAAATGCTCGCTGTGCTTATCACTCTGATAGCCCGGGGCATAACACAGATGACTGTTGGGCCCTAAAGAATAAGGTTCAAGACCTCATTGATGCAAAGGAAATACAGTTTGAGGCGCCCGAGAGGCCGAATGTTGTAACCGCTCCCATGCCCCAGCATGGAGTGAATGCTGTTGAGGAGGATTTGTATGTAGCTTCGGTGGATGATGTTGCTACTCCGTTGCTGATGGTCAAGAGGAATCTGTTGCTAGCCGGTTTATTTCCGGGATGTAGCGAAGGTTGCCCTCTATGTGTTGCTTCCCCTGCTGGTTGTTCTCTGCTGAAGTCAGGCGTCCAAAACCTGATAGATAGTAGAGAGATTTTGTTCAGAAAGACTGTTGTTCCTGCCGCTCCTGTTGAAGAAGTGTCGATCGTTACCATCTTCAACAACCATTCCCAGGCTCCTTCAAGGAAGCTTGTCCAAATTTTGCCAGTTCACAAGAGTGCTCCTATCACCATTACTGTTCCGGGGCCTATACCCTACAAATCTGATAAGGCTGTCCCATGGCACTATGGGGCGGATGTTTATGTTCTGGGTGTGAAACAAGAGTTCAACATTGATACTGGTGTCTCCAACATCACCGGGCCTGCTAAGGTCACTCGTAGTGGAAGACTGTTCTCGCCAGACATTGCTCCTCTGGCAATTCATAGGCCTTTGGTCTTCACACCTGCCAGGGCGCCTGTTTCTCCCCCTGACCAAGTATCCACCCCTGCTACTGAGTCATCTGATACTCGGGGCAAGGGGATTGCTACTGATGTGCCTGCCAGGACGGAGGCACCAAAGACCATTGTTGAGGCTTCCAAGCAGGAGATGGAAGAAATCCTCAAGATAATAAAGAAAAGTGATTTCAACGTTGTAGAACAGCTGGGGCACATCCCCTCTAAAATCTCTATGTTGTCACTGCTGCTGTGTTCAGAGGCCCATGCAAAGGCTCTGATTGCTTTCTTAAAGACAGCCCACGTACCCCAAGAGACGTCTGCTGACCAGTTCACCGACTGTGTGGCCAACCTAACCGCTGATAATGGCCTGGGTTTCTCCGATGCCGATCTGACAGCAAAAGGGAAGAATCATAATGACGCCCTGCATGTCTCCATTGAATGCAGGGGCACTACTCTTGCTCATGTGCTGGTTGACACAGGTTCTTCATTAAACGTGCTGCCCAAGAAGGCTCTGGATAGGCTGGATTGTGACGGTCTAGAGCTCAAACCAACTCACATTGTTGTCCGGGCCTTTGACGGGTCCAAAAGAATGGTACATGGTGAGGTGGACATCCCAATCAGGGTTGGATCACAGGTATTTGATTCAAAATTCTATGTGATGGACATCCATCCGTCCTATTCTTGTTTGCTGGGTCGCCCATGGATCCACAAGGCTGGAGCTGTGACCTCCACATTGCATCAGAAGCTCAAGTACCCGGTCAGGGGGAAGATCGTAACAGTGCAAGGGGAAGAGGAGTACATGGTCAGCCACCTCAACTCCTTCAGATACGTAGAAATGGATGGGGAGTTCATTGAAACCCCCTTTCAACATTTTGAGGAAGTGCCACAAACCTTGGCAGCAGCAGAAGCAGATGAAGAGGTTTCCCCTATGAAGATGGCCTCCTTAAAGGACGCCCGGGCTGTGATCGAAAAAGGTGAATGTGCAAACTGGGGCAAGCTCCTTGATCTTACTCCTAAGACTAACAAGTTTGGGCTGGGTTTCACCACAGAAGCTCAGAAAGCGGTGCGCAAGGCGAGAATTGGAAGACCTCATGTGCTCATCACCCACTCAGAAGTGGATGCTATTGGAGAGGAAGTCAAGGTGGAAGAGTCAGAGTTCGATAGCTGGATCTACCCGACGACCGACGGTGGATTGACCAATTGGACTGCTAAAGATTTTACACCCATAACTTTTGTTCCCCAGTAATGAATTTCTTTGTTTTTGATTTGTAATAAACAATAATTTGAGACTATATGGCCCGGTGTCTTACCCGGGGCACCGTGGTTTTATTTGTGAGGGCTTTTGTTTGTCACTGTCATATATCATGAATAAAAGCATTGGACGTTTTTCACATTTCAAATTTTGCGCTCCCTTTCTTTCCTTTCTTTACATATTGCAAAACAGCTGTATTTACACACACACTCACTCATACAGGTTTCAATCCACTCTGGATCTCACTGGTAACGACTTCGCTACTGCCAGTTATGACTTCGAAAATCCGATCAACTTAGCCGAAGACGAAGGTGAAGATGATTGCGAAGTGCCTGGTGAACTTGCAAGACTGTTACAGCAGGAAGAGAGGGCAATTCAACCCCATGAAGAGCCAGTGGAAATAATAAACTTGGGTACTGAGGAAGACAAGAAAGAGGTGAAGATTGGTGCCAACCTAGAACTCAGCGTGAAGCAACGGTTGACTCAGATGCTGCATGACTATAAGGAAATCTTTGCCTGGTCCTACGAAGATATGCCCGGATTAGATACCGACATTGTGGTCCATCACTTACCAACTAAAGAAGAGTGCCCTCCGGTTAAGCAAAAGGTCCGCCGTATGCGTCCAGAGATGTCTGAGAAGATTAAAGCCGAGGTTATGAAGCAGTTTGATGCCGGGTTTCTTGCAGTGACTTCTTACCCTCAGTGGGTTGCTAATGTGGTGCCGGTACCTAAGAAGGACGGCAAGGTCAGGATGTGTGTCGATTACAGGGATCTGAACAGGGCCAGCCCCAAGGATGACTTCCCTCTACCCCACATTGATGTCCTTGTTGATAATACAGCTCAGCATAAAGTGTTCTCTTTCATGGATGGTTTTTCAGGCTACAATCAGATCAAGATGGCTCCGGAAGACATGGAAAAGACTACATTTGTTACTCAGTGGGGCACCTTCTGCTACAAAGTCATGCCTTTTGGACTAAAGAATGCTGGGGCAACCTACCAACGTGCCATGGTTGCTTTATTTCATGACATGATCCATCATGAGATAGAAGTGTATGTTGATGACATGATCGCTAGGTCCCAGACTGAGGAAGAACACCTTGATCATCTGCAGAAACTGTTTGACCGTTTGAAACTGTACAAGCTGAGGTTGAATCCGAACAAGTGCACCTTCGGGGTAAGATCAGGAAAGTTACTAGGCTTCGTGGTCAGTGATAAAGGTATTCAAGTGGACCCTACTAAGGTCAAAGCTATTCAAGAGATGCCAGTTCCTAGGACAGAGAAGGAAGTCAGAGGCTTTTTAGGACGCCTGAATTACATTGCTCGATTCATATCTCATCTGACTGCTACCTGTGAGCCAATCTTCAAGCTGCTGAAGAAAGATCAGGTAGTACGTTGGAATGATGAATGTCAGGCCGCTTTTGACAGAATCAAAGAGTATCTCCAAGAACCACCCATCCTTATGCCACCGGTAGAAGGGAGACCTCTGATACTATACTTGACAGTGCTTGATAATGCAATGGGGTGTGTGCTGGGGCAGCATGACGAGTCTGGCCGAAAAGAGCATGCCATTTATTACCTTAGCAAAAAGTTTACCGACTGTGAGACCCGATACTCACTGCTTGAGAAAACTTGCTGCGCTTTGGTATGGGCTGCTCGCCGGCTGAGACAGTACATGTTGACTCACACTACCTTGTTGATCTCAAAAATGGATCCTATAAAGTACATATTCGAAAAGCCTGCTCTGTCTGGGAGAATTGCAAGATGGCATATGATCTTGACGGAATACGACATTCAGTACACGACCCAAAAAGCCATCAAGGGAAGTGTATTGGCAGACCACTTAGCACATCAAGCTGTGGATGACTACCAATCAATGAACTTCGAGTTTCCAGATGAAAGCATTATGATAGTAACTGACTGTGAAATACCTGGACCGGATGAAGGACCTGAACCAGGATCCCGATGGTCTATGCATTTTGACGGAGCATCCAACGTTTTGGGAAATGGCATTGGCGCCGTCATTATATCTCCACAAGGTACTCATACTCCCCTCACCGCCCGGCTGTGTTTCAACTGTACAAACAACATGGCGGAGTATGAAGCGTGTATCATGGGTCTTCAAGCTGCGATCGACCTGAGGATCAAATTTCTGAGTGTCTTCGGAGATTCCGCTCTTGTGATCAATCAGATCAAAGGAGAGTGGGATACGAAACATCCAAACTTGCTTCCTTACAGAGAATGTGTGTTGACCCTGATCCCCCACTTCACAGAGATAACATTTGAGCACTTTCCAAGAGAAGAGAATCAGTTGGCGGACGCGTTAGCTACAATGTCTTCAATGTTCAAGGTCAAATGGGACAACGAGGCTCCCCGGATCATCATCTGGAAACTGGACGAACCGGCATACTGTTGTGATCTCGAAACCGAATTGGTGACTGAGAAGCCTTGGTACCACGAAGTGAAGAGATACCTAGAAGCTCAAGAATACCCTGAAGGAGCATCTGTCAATGATAAGAAATTCCTGAGGAGGTTTGCAGCCAAGTTCTTTCTTAGCAACGGCATCTTGTACAAACTAAACCATGATTCAACCTTACTGCGTTGTGTGGATAAGACTGAAGCAGAAAGAATCATGGAAGAGCTGCATGAAGGGACCTTTGGTACGCACTCCAGTGGACACACTATGGCTAAGAGAATCCTACGGGCAGGATATTACTGGTCTACAATGGAAGCTGACTGTTACCAACATTCCAGGACATGCCACAAATGCCAGATCTACGCAGACAAGGTACATGTTCCTCCGGTTCCCCTGAATGTTCTGACTGCGCCTTGGCCATTTGCAATGTGGGGCATAGACATGATCGGTGAGATTAAACCTACGGCATCTAATGGACATCGCTTCATCCTAGTGGCAATTGATTATTTTACGAAGTGGGTTGAGGCAGCATCCTATGCTACGGTAACCAAGACTGTTGTGGCACGGTTCATTCGGCACAATCTGATCTGTCGGTACGGTGTCCCTGAGCGGATTATTACATACAACGGTACCAATCTAAACAATAAAATGGTCGCTGAGCTCTGCGAACAGTTCAAGATACAGCACCACAATTCTTCTCCTTACAGACCGAAGATGAATGGGGCTGTAGAAGCAGCTAATAAAAACATCAAGAAGATCGTGCAGAAGATGACAGTAACGTATAAAGATTGGCACGAGATGTTACCGTTCGCTCTGCATGGGTATCGTACCTCAGCTAGGACGTCAACCGGGGCAACTCCTTTCTCTCTGGTTTATGGCATGGAGGCAGTCTTGCCGATCGAAGTACAAATTCCTTCTCTCCGGATAATGAAGGATGCAAATCTGAATGAAGATGATTGGATCCAGACACGACTTGATCAGCTCAACCTTATTGATGAAAAGAGACTTGCTGCTATCTGTCATGGTCAGACGTATCAGAAACGAATGATCAGGGCATTTAACAAAAAGGTCAGACCACAGGAATATCAAGTCGGGGATCTGGTGATCAAGCGAATCATCCTTCCTCAGAGTGATCCAAGGGGCAAATGGACCCCTACGTACGAAGGGCCATTTGTGGTTAAGCATGTGTTCTCAGGAGGAGCAATGATATTAACCAACATGGATGGTGACGACCTTCCTCACCCCGCCAATGCAGACATAGTTAAAAAATACTACGCATGAAAAAAGACCCGCTAGGCTGACATGTCTAGGCAAAAATTAGGGCTTCCCGTCGAACCAAAAGGGTTCGGGCAAAATGAAGGGATGAAAATGAAAAATCTGTACACCCGGCAAGTCGAGAACCTGAAAAGGCGGCTTGGGCAAAAATGGGTATCCCGGTGGACTGAAAACCCGAAAGGGCAGTCCAGGCAAAAGTTAGGGATAAAAACGTAATACTATGTCTCATCAGATCACTTTGCATCCAGAATCCGGTATCTACATCAAGTTCAGACGGCATCGATCAGTCAGCTTCACCTTCAACCAAGGTCATCAAGTGATGAGACGCATAGAGTATAAAGGCAATAGCAGAGTTGAAACCTAGTGGATCATTCATCTTTCACACAGCTGTTTTATTTTCTTTTGTACAAAACTTGTATAAACTCTTTTGCTCGGCGACGTTTCTCTTACTAGGATGTCAGCCTCTTGTACACAAAACGCCTATTCACAGGCTATTCAAAATCAATACAAATATACTTTTCAGTTAAACGTGCCAACTGTTTTTCTTTTTCTGTTTTGTTTTGCGAAGAACGTCCAAGGTTCAATTTGTGATATATGCATTGGCAATAATTTGCTAGCTCATAAATATTTGCATACAAAACAAAGAATTAATTGCAGGTGACACTAGAAACAGGGGCAATAAAGAGTTGTCTGAGCAGTCTAATTGTTCTATCCTCCAAGGTAACCAGGCATCTTAAATTCCCCAGAGAGTGAGACAGCAAGTCAGTGCATTCTTCCCCAAACAAAGTTAACAAGTCTCAAGGAAATTGGGTATCCTCCAGTAGATCCCAATATTCCCCAGCAGCATATATTCTTAACAAGCATCCCCGGCAGTCTTGGTCTAAAGATTGTTCCCCGGCAGCATACATCAACATTCAAAAGAATCACTTCCCCAGGAGAGTCCCATCCAAGTTCCCCAGGAAAGATGGAATTCATCTCCCCAAGCAGTAAGCTTATCCCCAGTAAATTCTGGAAGCTTATCCTTCACAGAACACGAACGCGTCGTCTGGCTTGATTTAAAGAGTTATTTCCTCAACAGGATATAACTGGGTTATCCTCAGCCAAAAGCCACAGAAAGAGCGTCCTCGACGAAGTCTTCTCACCCCAGCGAAGTCCATCAACACTTTCAGTACAACAAGGATATCGCCAGCAAATTACTACTATCAACACTCAGCAAAGCATCTCTATCCCCACAGAGTATTGCTTCTCAGCATGGTCACTAGAGTATCTTTTCTCCCCGCAGAATCCGTCATTTGCCAAGTTTATTCCGCAACAGAGTCATCTTCTCCTACCGGTATCCTTGCAGTTATCATCCCCAGCGGAAGCAAAATCTATTCTTCGACATCAGCCCAGGATACGACTTCCCGGCACCCGTCAAGGATTCATTTTCCTAGACAAAAACATACATAAAACATCACATACATCATTATAGCATGCATAACGCACTGCATCATACAAATCTCATTTATGTTGAGAACATCATTGCTTGATCCATATCATGCATTGCATATGACTGACTTTTACCTTTCAGGAAAGATCCAGTTAAGTTCTCAAGCTACATTTCAAGACCTAGACCGGTTCAGTTAAATCGTCCCAAGATTTTCCTGATGCTTATCCAGTCAAAGGCCTTCTCTGGTTCAGTCAGATCGACCCTAAGATCTCCCTGATGCTTATCCAGTTGAAGACATTTCAAGACCTAGACCGGTTCAGTTAAATCGTCCCAAGATTTTCCTGATGCTTATCCAGTCAAAGGCCTTCTCTGGTTCAGTCAGATCGACCCTAAGATCTCCCTGATGCTTATCCAGTTGAAGACATTTCAAGACCTAGACCGGTTCAGTTAAATCGTCCCAAGATTTTCCTGATGCTTATCCAGTCAAAGGCCTTCTCTGGTTCAGTCAGATCGACCCTAAGATCTCCCTGATGCTTATCCAGTTGAAGACATTTCAAGACCTAGACCGGTTCAGTTAAATCGTCCCAAGATTTTCCTGATGCTTATCCAGTCAAAGGCCTTCTCTGGTTCAGTCAGATTGACCCTAAGATCTCCCTGATGCTTATCCAGTTGAAGACATTTCAAGACCTAGACCGGTTCAGTTAAATCGTCCCAAGATTTTCCTGATGCTTATCCAGTCAAAGGCCTTCTCTGGTTCAGTCAGATCAACCCTAAGATCTCCCTGATGCTTATCCAGTTGAAGACATTTCAAGACCTAGACCGGTTCAGTTAAATCGTCCCAAGATTTTCCTGATGCTTATCCAGTCAAAGGCCTTCTCTGGTTCAGTCAGATCGACCCTAAGATCTCCCTGATGCTTATCCAGTTGAAGACATTTCAAGACCTAGACCGGTTCAGTTAAATCGTCCCAAGATTTTCCTGATGCTTATCCAGTCAAAGGCCTTCTCTGGTTCAGTCAGATCAACCCTAAGATCTCCCTGATGCTTATCCAGTTGAAGACATTTCAAGACCTAGACCGGTTCAGTTAAATCGTCCCAAGATTTTCCTGATGCTTATCCAGTCAAAGGCCTTCTCTGGTTCAGTCAGATCGACCCTAAGATCTCCCTGATGCTTATCCAGCTGAAGACATTTCAAGACCTAGACCGGTTCAGTTAAATCGTCCCAAGATTTTCCTGATGCTTATCCAGTCAAAGGCCTTCTCTGGTTCGGTCAGATCGACCCTAAGATCTCCCTGATGCTTATCCAGTTGAAGACATTTCAAGACCTAGACCGGTTCAGTTAAATCGACCCTAAGATTTTCCTGATTCTTACCCAGTCAAAGGCCTCTCTGGTTCAGTCAGATCGACCCTAAGATCTCCCTGATTCTTATCCCAGTAGAAGACACCCCAGATTTTTCTCAACAAGCGTTGTTGAAGTTAAAATCACCCAGATTTTTCTCAACGAGCGTTGTTGAAGTTAAAATCACCCAGTTTTTTCTCAACGAGCGTTGTTGAAGTTAAATACACCCCAGACTTTTCTCAACAAGCGTCGTTGAAGTTAAAGTCGCCCAAGGTTCTCTTACCATTCATGCTAAGGTAGTAACCGTCCCTGGTTCTTTCATCGCCGTTTGAAGCTCCAGACTCAGCTCCTGTAACCAGTCAGGACACATCTATACCAGGCATTTAAACATCAGCTCCTGCAACGTGTCAGGTACTCATTTTCTGTTTTGCAGGTATGCAGGTTCTCGCCAAGGAATCTCTTACGCAATCAAACATCCAGATGACATCTATAAGCCCATTCCCCCATCATTGCTAACATGTGAGCGCAAATTTCTGGGCACTCTAGTGTCCAATCATCTTCTACCCTCGGATTACGAAAGGCACGTCCGCCAATCTGCATCCTCAGGTCTAAGAAGATTGAACAGGGGCAACTGTTATACCCCAAAATTTGCCCTCCCATATTCCCCAAGAAATTGCCAAGCCAAGCTACAAAATTCCCCAAGGGTTGTGCAGTGCAACAGTCTCCCATACAGTCAAAATTAGGGTTTTGAGTCTGACCAAGAAAAGGAAGTTTTCAAAGGCTCAATCAAGTCTCATATGCTTATAAACATGGTCAAGCATCCTCATATCAAGTTTCAAGGCATTCAGCTCAAGATTGCACAGTCAAAACCCTAAATTGCACTACAGTCAACTGTAGGGGCAAAATGGTCATTTGACAGTCAAAAGTTCAAATTTTTGGTCAACATATCATTTTGAAGCCACAAACATCATTTGATCAATGCTTGATCATGATTCTCAAAATTTGGCTCAGAAATCATCAAAAATGCAAAGGTTGCTATATTTGGACAGCTGAAAAAGTCAACTGAAATTGACCAGGGCATAACTTTCACATGGATTATCAGAAAAATCCCATCCAAAGCTCATTTTGAAGAGAAAGACATTTCCTACAACTCATCTTCATACTTCAAGTCCAAGAAATGCTCTCACAAAAAGTTATCAATTTCAACATTATAGGTCATTTTCAAAAGTCAACAAAAAGGGACTTTAAGTCAAAGGCCATAACTTGAGATTGGAAAATCAAAATGACATGGGACCAAAGGCATTGGTTAGAGGACTCAAAGACCTTTCCAAAATGTCCAAGAACATGTGAAAAGCTTAAAAATTGAGCAAGTTATGCCTTGTAGACGTTGGGAAATTTTTGTGAAATGGCAAAAGTCAACTATCCTTGAAACTCCAATTTTTGACAAAAGGGCCCACTTTCTTCCATTTGATTCATCCTTGTCATGCCACACACGTGTCCCATGATTAATTTCAAGACCAAATATTGATTTTTCTATTTTATTTAATTTTTGATAATTTAATTCATTTTAAATCTTTAAAAATTCAAATAAAATTCAAAAACCAATGGAATAGTGTCATTTGAATTTGGACAACTTCCATGTATCATGGGCCAACTCAAAAACTCAGGCTAGGGTTAAATTGCACACTAAGTCTTGGTCTTGGCTTAAAAGAAGGAAAAGTTTGTTAATGAAAAAACCCTAGGACTAGTTCTCTCATGAGCATGAATCTAGGTCAGCTAGCAAGCTAATTCTCTTCCCTCATAAGTGCTAAGTCAAACCCTAACCATAACACACCAAATGCTGCGCCAAAGAGCTTATTGAAAACTTGAAAAATTGGCCATATAACTCAATTCTGAAATCAAGGTTCGAGGTGGTTTTGAGTCCTAAGATTGATTCTAATAGCTTCCTGGACCATTTCTGAACACATCCCAACTCCAAACATCCTTCAAAACTCCAGGAATTGGTAGGGAGAACTCAAACTGTGTCACATAACTTTTGAAATCGCATATCACAATTCATACATCCTTTTGCATTTTTATTGATGAATTCTTGTTCCTTACAAAGTTTCTAAGCTAACCATTGTGTTTAATTGCATTTTTGTTGACCATACGCGATTTCACCATGTTCACATTTTAGGGTTTTCAGGTTGTGATTTTAGGGCTTTCTCAATACTGTAAAATTAGCCTTCCAAACCATGATAGTCATATTCAGCAAGCCTAGACGAAGGAAAAGCACCACTCGCGCCCAATTTATTGGTCCTATAGCGCTAATCGCTATTTTTCTAAAAGCTACTTTAAGCCACGCGTGAAAACCGTTTCCATAGACTTTTGTTTCAGAAAAAAAGAATGAACAACGAAGGAGATGATGTGCTGTCTAGCAGTGATTGGCCAGTTTTAAATTTTCGCGCTTAGCCACTAACGCTTATATTCTTTTCTTTTGTTATTTGTTTATTATAATATGTTAATTAACGCGTGGTAGCTCAGCTGGCAGGTGGACGTACTTGTAGCATCAAAGACCTGGGTTCAAGTCCCAGGTCTGGCGAATTTCAATATTATTTTGCAATGGCAATTCCTATGCAGGCACAACACTATGGTGCACCATGTACCATCATCATCCAGATGCCCACGTGTCCATCCAATCCACACTAAAGGCTTAGATTAAAAGAGTATGCTGCGCTTGAGTCAAACGTGTCACGCAGGATTCAAAAAGTCCAACAAGGCCAATGCTTAATGGGCCAGAATGCTAGGCCTTACCTCCCATTTTGGGGTCACCCCCCCTGGTTTGCTTTGCTTTTCATAATTTATTTTTTTATTTATTTTCATTGTTTTAATTAATTAATTGTTTTCTTTACAAAATACAAAAACTTAATTAAAAACCAGAAAAGACCAAAAAAAAGAGTAAATATTTTTATTATAATTATTTTCTTGTAAATAAATTAATGTATAATGAATTTAGTTTTAATTAGGATGTTTGCAATTTAATTCTTTTAATAAATAAAAATCCAAAAATAATTAGAATTAGGTTAATTAATAATTTCCACTCCTTTTGATCTTTCTTTTTTTTTTCCATAATATTATTATTTATTTTATTTTTTATAATTAAATGTACATAAATAACTTAGATTTAAATTAGGTTCAAAATTCAATCTTTTTCTTAATAACTTAAAAAACATTAGAATTAGGGTTTATATCCAATTTTGTTGTTTTAATTAATTCTTTTTCT
Organism: Vicia faba; assembly: GCA_948472305.1. NCBI lineage: Eukaryota > Viridiplantae > Streptophyta > Magnoliopsida > Fabales > Fabaceae > Vicia > Vicia faba. Next base: position 754,922,833 of record OX451740.1, on the reverse strand, counting down.
TTTAAATCTTAAAAAACACAAAAATACCAAAACATTTAATTTTAATTTTAATTCTTCATTAATTTTAATTTATTGCAAAAGGGTCCAACGCCCATGTTCATAATTTATTTAATTTGCGCATTTATTTTATGTCATTTATTATAATTATGTACATGTCCCAAAGCCTTGTAACTTTATTTCTCGCACTTTTATTTTATTGCTTCTTTACTTTCAGTCAAATCGGGTTCGGTTTATTTTGGCGATGTGGACCCGCGCCATTTGTAATAGTTTAGATTTATTTTCTCGCAAATATATAACTGTTAACAAAAAGCATGAAAGAATGTATGGCCCTAAAAATAAAATCAAGCGTAGATCGCAACAAACATGACAAGATAAAGTAATTGAAACATGACACACGAATCGCACACACCACCCCTAGGGTACGCCTCACTGTTGCCTTTCGAAAGGTGATCGTCGAGTAGAGGACGTCTTAGTAAGTCCTCATGATCCGGGAACCTGGCATGAGGGTAGCTTCTAAAGTGTCTTCCCATTGCTCTGGTGATCACCACGTCCCTAAAACTTGAATTGACCCGAACACCTCCAACGGTGGTGCTACCTACCTCTCAATGGTGGGATGGCACTACTTTAAAGGACATTTACACAGACGAATTCCTTAGGGTAGGTAGACGACTCATGGATACTTGCTCTCTTCAAGACAAACTGAAATCTTTTCACACCGACACTTTTCAAAAGCTTCCAAAACAAACTTTTCAAACACTCTGACGTACGAGTCGAACTGAAATTTTTCAAAGAAACTTGTTAAACCCACAATTGAAAAGCAAACAAACCATTTTGAAAACACAAATGAGCAAGTACCTAAGAGCCCATGGATAACCATGGATAGAAAGGGTGCTAGCACCTTCCCTTTCTATAACCTACCTCCCGAACCGAGAGCAATCTCTTTAAGGAATTTTTCTGTGCTTTTGTCCTTTCCATTTGGAGAAAATAAAAGACGGTGGCGACTCTTGCTTCCGCGACATTTCGCGAACCAGCTTTAAAACAGTCAGTTCCAGATCCACCGATCACACTCTCCTTAATTAATTTAAAGTTAATCTTGATTTGCTTACTTTTCTAGTTAGGTTTAGGTTAAAACTTTTTCACATGAAAACCAAACAAAAATCTTCTTTGCATTTACATATCTTTGCATATTTAATTCCCCTTGTATATTATTTATTCCAATATTTGTACATATTCAATTTGGTTGTAATAGATTAATTAGGTTTATATTATTGCAATCCCCATTCATAAGTTGTATACCCCCTCCCACAAATGGTTGTAATAGCGTAGTAACTTTAAATTTCACAATTGATCGCTCTTACATAATATGATAGTAATTAGGGTTTGTATGGCAAGATAAAACCAATCAAATAGAAAAACCTAATTCAAGACAAAATCAAGTATGAAAATGACACACTTTCACACAAGAACCCCTAGGGTTACTCCACTTGGTTTCCTTATACAAAATAGCCATATTACGCATGTAAGGTGTCTTAGCAAAAATAAACAAATACAAGATCATAGTCCCTCAATGACGCTATTCTAAGCTGCCTTACAAAATGATCTTAGTCCCTCAAAAAATGCTAAGATACCTTGTAACATTGCTAATCATGCCTATACGATGACTCACGCCTGTCCCGTTTATATCCAAAGATAGGGTTGCTTACCAAATCAATGGTAAGAAAACAATATCAAAGGAAAAGAAAATGAACAAGAAAGACATTTGAGTAGGTAGATTGATATTTTTAAAGCCAACACCTACACATTTAAAAACATCTTACAAAATTGAAAACATTTACAAAAAGATCAACATTTTTGTATACATTCTTACAAACGAGAATCATTACAAAGATTGCCTAAACAATGTCCTCTTTACAAAATACTTTCAAAAAACCACACAAAGCACAAATTCAAACAAAAGCAAGTGATCTAGAAAGTAACTAAGAGCCCATGGATAACCATGGATGAAAAGGGTGCTAATACCTTCCCTTTTCATGATCTACCCCCCGAACTCAAGAAACAATCTCAAAGGTCTTTCCTGTGCTTTTTCACCTTTCCTTTTGGATAAAAAAAGTAGGTGGCGACTCTTGCTAATCGCAACATTTGTGATCAAACGCAAAACCTTCAAGTCAGTTCTCCCACCGCATCACAGAACTGGCGACTCTGCTGGGGAGAATTCTAAAAGTGGGGTTACCTTAGGGCTAGATCACATTTATTTTCTTACATTATTTGACTTGTATGCTTTACATTATGGTTCTTTATTTGTGTTTGAATCCTCTACCCGAATTTGGGATACATTATAGGTGAGTAGCAATACATTATGGAAACTGTGCGGGGTATACCGACATGGTCTAAGCAATAGCTACATTAGTGCGACATGTTTGTGGGTACCGGTAGCCTTTGAGTTAATCAAAGAGAATACGGGGCCGCTGAGTGATGTCATGAAGCACTAACGAACTTCTAGAACCTTTACTTGACCAACTTGGCATTTAGGATGTAGTTAGATGACCGGATTTGGTGCAGTCCGAAGTTGGTAGATACTCGATACTACACTCATTGAAGTTTGGGTTTCTTGGGATATTTTGGTCGCCATTAAAGAGGCTTGAGCTGAAACAATGACCAAGGAAACAATCCAGTGATATTGAGCTCCTTAGAACCCGGTTACTATTACAAGGACAAGTTTAAGCCAACTAAATTTCAAGAGGGTACTACCTATAAAACTCCATGCAAGCCTAAACCTAAGGACTTGTTTGCTTTGTTTGTATATGCATACTTGTACATAACATCATGAACATCATATGCATCCACAAACCATTTCAAGGATTTTTAGATTCATCTTTGTTCTTGTTTTGTAGGATATGGATTCACTTCGCAGGAAAACTATTCAAGTCAACCTTGTGAGAGTCCCTCCACAACTTAAGGAGCTAGTTTCAAGGATTCCTGAAAACTCTCTATTCACCGAGAGACATGGTCGCCTACTCAACTTGGTCACCTCCAACACAGATGAGGACATGATGGAAGTGCTCTTTCAATTCTTTGATCCTTTAAACCATTGCTTCACATTCCCCGACTATTAACTTGTGCCTACTTTGGAAGAATTCTCCCAACTATTGAGAATTCCCATTCTCAATCAACTACCTTTCAACGGTACAGAAAGAGATCCAAAGCCAGAAGAGATTGCTCAAGCTCTACACTTGCACTCATCTGATGTCACAACCCATTGGGAAACAAGGAGTGAGGTTAAAGGTTTCCTAGCAAAGTTCTTGTTTGAGAAATCCCAAAGTTGTTGGAATTCCTTGGACTTGCAAACCTTTGAGGAAATTGTGGCTCTCCTCATCTATGGGATGGTTTTATTTCCAAATCCCGACCAGCTCATAGATGTGAACGCCGTCAAAATCTTCATATCACGTAACCCGATGCCTACATTGCTAGGGGATATCCTACACTCTTTTCACACTCGCACAATGAGGAAAATATGTGTCCTTATGTGTTGCATTCCTCTATTAGAAAAATGGTTTATTTCTCATCTTCCCCAATCTGTATTAAAGAATGAGCAAGGTTCAAGGTGGTCACAAAGGTTGATGACGCTCAAACATTCAGACATTCATTGGTGCTCTCGATCCAAAGAAAATGTTATCATTGTCTACCGTTGTGGAGAATTACCTAATGTTCCTTTGCTTGGCATTAGAGGAGGTATCACCTACAACCCATGATTATCCTTAAGACAATTTAGTTATGCCCGAAGGGATGGCCCGCATGAGATGCTGATTCAAGGTTTGGTATTTGACTACGACAACGACGATCAAGGTCTTCGCCAGAAATTAATCCGAGCTTAGAGGATGTTAAACAAGGTGGATAGCAAGGCTTTGGGACACAAGAATTCCATCCCTCTTGAGCCTTACCTCAAATGGGTACGAAATCGTGCTCAGAGTCTTATGATGCCTTACCCCTCCATTCTCCCGGTAATCATTGAGCCTGTCATGAAGGGAGACGTTCCATACACTATCCTACATCCTGACATGCCCACATCCTTTGAAGACCTACAAAGGGATTGGATACAACTTAAAGGGGAGCGAGATACTTTTGAAGCCCAATTCTACGCAAGCAAGAAGAAGGTTTTGGAGCTCACTAGGCTACTTCATGAGGAGCAAACTCTGAATGCCTACATTGCACCAAAGAGGATGTGCACTACTTTTCTATCTTAGAGTTTTTGTATTATTTTGTCCAAGGGGCATTAATGTATTCAAACTTTATCTTATTAATATAATGTGTGTTTCCTTTTTTGTCTAAAGCGAATTTGAATCTTTGAAATCCTTGAAAACATTGCATATGCATATATCATTCATCATAACATAAACAGGTCTTTTGCAACAAGTCTCCTCATCTCTCTACTGTTTATTTCAGTAAGATGGATCTCGAGCAAACAGTGAAAGATCTCCAAGCTCAGAATACGCAGTTTCAACAGTTTCTCATGACCCTAGCCAAGGGGCAAGAAGAGTTGAAGACTCTACTGGCTGAAGAGAGGAAAAATAAAACAAAGAAGGTAACCAGAGTTTTAAACATGGGAAGAAGATTTCATGGGCAGACAAGAAGGACTTTGGACTTTGCAACAACATCAGTGAAGGAGAAGGGAAAGGCAATGAAATAATTGTCCCGTCAGAATTGGAAGAGGAGGAAGAAGAAGAGGACTATTCTAAGGAACAATACCCTCCAGCTGATGATAAGTATAAACATCTCGAAGAGCGATTGAGCGCGATGAAAATCCAAAAGGTACGAGGCTTGGACTTTGAGGAATTGGGTTTGGTATCGGGGATTGTGATTCCTCCGAAATTCAAAGCACATGTATTCGCTAAATATGACGGAGTTTCATGACCTAAGATGCATCTCCAGTCATATGTGAGGAAAATTGAACCCCATACCGCTGATAAAGACTTATGGGTGCATTTCTTCCAAGACAGTCTGTCTGGGACTCAACTTGACTGGTTCTACCAACTAGAAAGGGCTAATGTTCACAATTGGGAAGATCTTGCTGCAACTTTCTACAAACAATATCAGTACAATGCTGATCTGGCACCTACCCGTACTCAATTCCAGAGTATGGCCATGGTGTCCAATGAAGGTTTCAAGGACTATGCACAAAAATGGAGAGATTTGGCTGGAAGAGTTCAACCCCCTCTATCTGAGAGAGAATTGGTGGACATGTTCTTGGCCACCTTGTCTGGTCCCTTCTTCAATCATTTAATCAAAAGTTCATCTGCAGGCTTCACTGAACTAATATTAACCGGAGAGAGGATAAAAGTCGGTATTAAGAATGGAAAGATCCAGAAAGACACATCTTCTTCAGTAGTTGTAAGGAAGCCCTTTATTAGAAAGAAAGAGGTGGCTGCCGTATATCCGCAAAGAAACTAAGATAGGGCCGAGCGCCGACCAATGGTGGGGGCTGTTATGATCCCAAAGCTTGCGTCTGATCAGCAAAGAAATAATTAACCAAGGATAGAAAGGCCAGTCAGGTAGTTTACCAGAATCAACATGACCCCGTCTCAAGTATTACCTTATCTACTAAGATCCAACTTGGTGACCTTGAAAGAAGCTCCGAAAACCCCTAATACAACATCCCCTCATTATCATCCCAATGCCCGTTGCGCATATCACTCTGAAAGTCCTGGTCACGATACTAACAACTGTTGGGCTCTAAAGAACAAAATACAAGACCTCATCGAAGCTAAAGAAATTGAGTTCGATGCGCCCGAGAAGCCAATTGTCATTTCTACTCCTATGCCTAGACATGGCCAAAATACTAATGCCATTGAAGAAGGATTGTTTGTTACTTCAGTTAATGAACTTATGACCCCACTTCTGACTGTTGAAATGAAATTTTTGAATGTCGGTGTGTTCCCGGGATGTGATGAAGATTGCCGTTTCTGTTTGTCCTCACCAACTAGTTGTCCTTTGTTGAAAGTAGGCATTCGGTTCCTGATAGATAACAAAGAGATTTTGTTCGAAAAAACTCCTATTCCACCTGTTTCTTTTGAAGATGTTTCTATCATTACCATCTCCGCCAATTCTTCCAGTGTCTCCACCAAAAGACCCGTTAGAATAACATCAGTTCTGAAAGCAGCTCCTTTAATAATCACAATGCCTGGGCCAGTCCCATATACATCATACAAAACCATACCATGGAATTATGGAGGGGATGTCTACTATCATGGTATCAAGTAGGACTGGCCGGCCGTCGAAGAGATAAATTCCGAGAAAGAAGACTCCGACGTCAGTAATATTGCCGGAACTAGCAAAACTACCCAAAGTGGTAGGATCTTTTCTCAAGAAATTGCTCCCCCAAAAGAAGTTTCTGGACCCATGACTATCCTTGTGGCTGCTCCAAAGGTTACTCCTACACCCATAGTCATCTCTGCAAGTAATCCAATTGACAAGGCCGTTACAACCCATGTAATCATTCTTACTGACACTCATGCTGCCGAATTAATCGAGGCTCGAGGAAAAGGTGTTATGGTTAAGCCTGTCCGGACGAAGGCTCAGTCATTGACTATCCCTGAGACCTCTAAGAAAGAAATGGAGGAGATCCTAAAAATTATAAAGAGAAGCGACTACGATGTAGTTGAACAACTGGAGAAAACTCCCTCTAAGATCTCCATGCTGGCATTACTACTATGTTCCTAGGCACATGTAAAAGCCTTGGTGAAGTTCTTAAAAACCGCCCATGTACCTCAAGAGACATCTGTTGATCAATTTCAAGACTGCGTAGCCAGCCTAACTGTGAATAATGGTTTAGGTTTTTCAGATGCTGATCTGACACCGAGGGGAAGAAAGCATAATGAGGCATTACATGTCTCAGTGGAATGTAGGGGCACCACTATGGCGCATGTTTTGGTGGACACTGGCTCATCTTTGAATGTACTACCTAAAAAAAGCTCTTGATAGACTTGACTGTGAGGGGTTGCCTTTGAAGCCAAGCAACATAGTGGTAAGGGCTTTTGACAGTTCGAAGAGGATGATACATGGGGAGGTAAACATTCCCATAAAGGTGGGAACCCAAACTTTCAATTCAACTTTTTATGTGATGGACATCCGCCCTTCATACTCCTTCCTGTTAGGCTAACCATGGATCCACGATGCTGGCGCTGTTACTTCGACGTTGCACCAAATGTTGAAGTATCCAGTTCAAGGGAAGATTATCACCGTCCATGGAGAGGAAGAATACATGATCAGCCATCTCAATTCCTTCAGATATATGGAATTGGGCGGTGAATTCATTGAAACTCCATTTCAACACTTTGAAGAGGTCCCTCAAGAGGTGGCAGTGACTAAGGCTGTTCCCAAGATTACAAGGCCTCCACTCCGGATGTCGTCACTGAAAGATGATAAAGCAGTTATGGAAGAAGGTGGATGCACTATCTGGGGATAACTCCCAGATATCCCATATAAGTCTGACAAGTTTGGCCTAGGTTTTACTTCAAGTGCTCAAAAGGCAGTACGCCGTGCCCATGCTGATGGCCACCCTTGAAGTTCAGCAACCGTGAAGTCAACGCAGTGGAAGATGGTGAAGATGGTTACAACCTGGAGGAATGGATCTTCTCGACTGTCAATGGAGGGCTCAACAATTGAGAGGCTAGAGACTTCATCCCAATCACTTTCATCCCTCAGTAATTTGTCTTTACATTTTGTTGGATCTGTAATATTCAAAACAATTCGCACTCTTAAAACCTTGTGTCTTACCCGAGGCTTAATGGTCAATTTGTAAGGGTTATTATCTTATTTTTCATATGACATCAATGAATCATGGAAGTTTTTCACATACAAACTTTTGTGCTCATTGTTTTTCTTTTACATTTTAATTTCTTTCAAAGATAGCTACACCCTTACACACACCCACACTCACAATGCAGGTATACATCCATTCTGGATCCCATGGATAACGATACTGCTATGGCCTTTCGTGACTCTGAGAATCTAATCTACCAAGCCAAAGACGAAGGTGAGGAAGATTGTGAAGTACCAGGGGAACTTGTCAGACTGCTACAACAAGATGAGAGAACCATTCAGCCTCACGAGGAACCCGTGGATACAATTAACCTAGGCACCAAAGAAGACAAAAAATAGGTCAATGTGGGTGCCAATCTGGAACCCAATATCAAGAAGCGTATGATTCAGTTGCTACATGATTATGTCGAAGTCTTTGCTTGGTCGTATGAAGACATGCCAGGACTTGATGAAGATATTGTGGTACATCGTCTGCCTACAAGAGAGGATTGTCCACCAGTAAAGCAAAAGGTTCGTCGAATGAGGCCGGATATGTCAGAAAAGATTAAAGTAGAGGTCATGAAGCAATTCAGCGCTAGATTCTTGGCTGTCACCTCTTACCCCCAATGGGTTGCCAATGTTGTTCCCGTACCCAAAAAAGACGACAAAGTGCGAATGTGTGTGGACTACAGAGATTTGAATAAGGCAAGCCCTAAGGATGACTTTCCACTCCCCCACATTGATATCCTAGTTGACAATACGACACAACACAAAGTTTTTTCCTTCATGGATGGATTCTCAGGTTACAACCAAATCAAAATAGTGCCCAAGGATATGGAGAAAACAACATTTGTCACACAGTGGGGCACATTCTGCTACAAGGTGATGCCATTCGGACTGAAGAATGCTGGGGCAACCTATCATCGTGTCATGGTAGCTTTATTTCATGACATGATACATCACGAAATAGAGGTCTACATGGACGATATGATAGCCAGATCTCAAACAGAAGAAGAGCATCTTGATCACTTACATAAACTGTTTGATAGACTGAAGAAGTACAAGCTAAGGTTGAATCCAAACAAGTGTACATTCGGGGTACAGTCTGGTAAACTCCTAGGCTTTATCGTCAGCAACAAAGGTATCAAGGTCGATCCTGCCAAAGTTAAAGCAATACAAGAGATGCCTTCTCCTCGTACTGAGAAGGAAGTCAGAGGATTCTTGGGACATTTGAACTATATAGCCAGATTCATTTCTCACCTGACAGCTACTTGTGAGCCAATCTTCAAACTATTGAAGAAAGATCAAGTAGTCAAATGGAATGACGAGTGCCAGGTTGCTTTTGAAAAAATCAAAGAATACTTACAAGAGCCTCCTGTGTTGATGCCACCAGTCGAGGGAAGACCACTGATCATGTATCTGACTGTTTTAGAAAACTCAATGGGGTGTGTATTGGGACAACATGATGAGTCTGGCCGAAAAGAGCACGCTATTTACTACCTGAGCAAAAAGTTTACCGACTGTGAAACCAGATATTCACTGCTCGAGAAAACTTGCTGCACTCTGGCATGGGCTACTCGCCGGTTAAGACAGTATATGCTGACTCATACTACCTTGTTGATATCTAAAATGGATCTGATAAAATACATCTTTGAGAAGGCTGCTCTTTCTGGGAGAATAGCGAGATGGCAGATGACCCTGACAGAATATGACATACAATATACTACCTAGAAAGCTATAAAGGGCAGTGTACTAGATGATCACCTCGCTTACCAAGCTGTAGAAGACTACCAATCCATGAAGTTCGAATTCTCGGATGAAGACATCATGACATTAAACAACTGTAAGGAATTCAAGCCATATGACGGACCTAAACAATGATCCCGATGGACCCTGTTCTTTGATAGAGCATCCAATGCACTGGGAAATGGTATCAGTGTTGTACTCATATCTCCAAAAGGGTGTCATACTCCACTTAACGCAAGCCTTTGCTTCAATTGTACAAACAACATGGCAGAATACGAAGCGTGCATCTTTGGTCTCAGAGCTGCCATAGACTTAAGAATCAAATCTTTAGATGTATTTGGAGACTCAGCTTTGGTTATCAGCTAGATCAAAGGGGAATGGGACACCAAACACCCTAACCTTATTCCTTACAAAGGACATGTTTTGACATTGCTACCACATTTTGAGAAGATTACCTTCGAGCATTTCTCGCGAGAAGAAAATCAGCTAGCAGACGCACTAGCCACAATGTCATCTATGTTTAAACTTAATTGGGATAATGAGGCTCCCTAGATCACCATCGAACGAATGGATGAACCAGCGCACTGTCATGAGATTAATACTGAAGAAGTAGTGGACCAACCATGGTTTCAAGAAGTCAAGAGGTATCTCGAGGCTCAAGAATATCCAGAAGGAGCTTCAATCAATGACAAAAAGTTCTTAAGGAGATTCTCTACTAAGTTCTTCCTTAGTAACGACATCCTGTATAAACGCAATCATCACTCTGTGTTACTTCAGTGCGTAGATAAGGTTGAAGCTGAAAGAAATCTTGGCTGAATTGCATGAAGGCACTTTTGGCACCCATTCTAGTGGGCATACAATGACAAAGAAAATCCTACGGGAAGGCTATTACTGGTCTACCATGGAGGCAGATTTCTATCAACACTCTCGAACCTGCCATAAATGCCAGATTTATGCTGACAAGGTGCATGTATCTCTGGTTCCTTTGAATGTCTTGACGGCTCCTTGGCCCTTTGCTATGTGGGGGATTGATATGATTGGGGAAATCAAGCCGAAAACCTCCAATGGACATCGCTTCATCTTAGTGGCCATTGACTACTTTACAAAGTGGGTGGAGGAAGCTTCCTTCGCCTCCGTCACCAAGAACGTTGTTTCCCGCTTCATCAAGCAAAATCTCATCTGCCGGTACGGTATCCTGGAAAGGATCATAACTGACAATGGTAAAAATCTCAACAACACTATGATCACCGCATTGTGCGAGCAATTCAAGATTCAACATCACAATTCTTCTCCCTATCGGCCAAAGATGAATGGTGCTATCGAAGCTGCAAAGAAAAACATTAAAAAGATCATACAGAAAATGACAGTCACATACAAAGACTGGCATGAGATGCTACCATTTGCTCTCCACGGTTATCGTACCACAGCTCGCACATCAATCGGCACAACACCCTATTCTCTGGTATACGACATGGAAGCCGTCTTGCCTATTGAGGTTCAGATCCCCTCTCTGAGGATTAAGAAGGATGCAGGGTTGAAGGAAGACGACTGGATCCATACTCGACTTGATCAACTGAACTTGATTGATGAGAAGAGACTTACTGCTGTTTTCCATGGTCAAATGTATCAAAAACGGATGATCAAGGCTTTCAACAAGAAAGTCAGGTGCCAAGTGTATCAAGTCGGAGATCTAGTGATCAAACGCATCATCTTGCCGCAAGGTGATCCCAGGGGCAAATGGACTCCTACCTATGAAGGACCATTTGTAATCAAAAACATATTCTCCGGTGGGGCAATGATCTTGGCCACCATGGATGGTGACGACCTACCACACCCTGTGAACACGAACATAGTTAAAAGATACTACGCATGAGAGGCCCGCTAGGTTGACATACCTAAGAAAAACAAGGGCATCCCGGTGAACCAAAAAGGTTTGAGCAAAAATTAGGGATAAAACAAAAAAATCTGTACACCTGGCAAGTTGAAAACCCGGAAGGGAGACTTGGGAAAAAAAGGGTTTCCCGATGGACTGAAAACCCGAAAGGGCGGTCCAGGCAAAAGTTAGGGAATTAAAGCGTATGACTATGTCCCGTTGGATCACTTTACAGACAACCTTTGACTTCCATTGACAAACTCAAAGTTTCTGATCAATTCAATTAGCTTCGGACAAGGCAACAAATAGAAAAGATGCTCGGAGATACGAAGGCTATAGCAGAATGGAAACCCCATGGGATTTTTGTACACATAGCTATCTTTTTATCAAAATTTTCATTTTTTATGACAACATTCTCTTACCAGAATGTTTGTTTACTTGTACAAAAATACTTACTCAAAGTCAAAACAAAGATATCCCTTTGAAAGTGCAAAAACTATTTGTCTTTTCTTTACGCTTGTGTTTTGTTTACAAAAACGTCCAATGATTCATTGTTGAACATATGCATTTGAACATAATTACTGCTTACAAATAAAAAAAATAAAGGGAGGCAATTACTGATAGGTTAAAAGGATAGGGAAATACCTCTAGGCCATCCCACCAGTAATCCCCTGCAGTATGTCATTTAAATCCCCAGTGGAACAAAGTTTCAAATTATTGATCCCCGATAGAAGTCGTCAAATTTCTCAGGATTCCCCAATAGGATTTTACAAGCAGCACATGGCATTTCCCTTACAACAGAGTTTATTTCTCAAAATGGAAATCCATCAACACTTCGACTTCAAAGCATGAAGACTTACATATCCTCAATAGCAGTCAGGGATTTATTTTCCCCAATCTAACTACAATGCAGCAAATTAACTCACATACGCATACATTGCATCGTTATATTATAAACATTGATAATGCAAATGCATCACATCATACATTTCATGCAACATGACTTTGCATTTTAGCTAACATTTTACCCTTTTTAGGATAAGATTAACAGCTACCATTAACAATATTCAAAACTTGATACAGTCTAGATACGCTATAGACATGGATGCCATCCTAATACTCATTCAGACTCAACTTTGAGATACAGTTCAGATACGCACCAGATACGAATGCCATTCTGATACTCCTTAAAATTCAAACTTCTCAGATACAGTACAGATACGCTCCAGACACGGATGCCATTCTGATACTCCTTCAAATTCAAACTTCTCAGATAAAGTACAGACACGCTCCAACACAGATGCCATTCTGATACTCATTAAGATTCAACTTTCAGATACAGTACAAATACGTTCCAGACACATATGCCATCCTGATACTCATTCAGACTCAAACTTCAGATGCAGTACAAATACGCTCCAGACACGGATGCCATCCTGATACTCGTTCAGACTCAAAATTCCAGATACAATACAAATACACTCCAGACACGAACGCCATTCTGATACTCATTCTTTCAGCTTACAAATTACAATTCAACAATCACTCTTGGATGGCATCTGCAAGTCCATCTCCTACAGATTTCTATCCCCTCTCTAAATGGCATCTTTAATCCCATTCCCTCGACTCTCACATCACCAAGTGCAAATTAATGGGCACTCTATTGTCCAATCATCTTCCGCCTTCGAGTCAAGAATGGATAAACTTGCCAATATAACTCTCCAGTCATAAGAAGATTGAACAGGGGCAGCTGTTGTACCCCAAAATTTTCCCTCTCACTTATCAAGAATTTTTTCACAAGGTCTCTTGGACTCAAGACTGCATTAGGGTTTGACCAGCTCAAGACACCTCCTCATGCACTGATGACCAAAATTAGGGTTTGAGTTTGCACAAGTATTTTTGGACTATCAATGCTTCATATGACTTACAAGGATCATGGACCCCTAAGATTACTCATGTCAAGTTTCAAGTCTTGAATCACACTTTTGATCAGTCAATTGAACAATTGACTTAAAAATCAACTGTATTGGGGGAAAAGTCAACCATAGCCAATTTACAATCAAACTTCATAATTTTAGATCCACATCAACATTTTAGACTCATATGTATCATTTGATCAAGTTTGTACCATAATTCCTCAAGAAATTTGATCAAATCAACAAAAGGGCAAAATGGTCAAAATTAGGGTTTTGACTGAGAAGAGGCAATTTTAGATTTTTGACCTAGCAAATGGTCAATTCGTTTAAGGCATAATCTCAAGAGTCCAATTTCATAATTTTGACCTAATGGCATGTTTCAAAACATTGCAAATCCATTGGATTGACAGATGAATTTTTCAGTCAATTGATCAAAAGTCAACTGTATACTGAAAAGTCAAACTTTGACTTTTTGGTCAAAATCAAGTTCCAAAGATCATAATTCAGAAAAACATGTCAAAATGTGAAACATGTTCATCAAGAAATAAAGGATTCAAGATTTTGTTTTGAAAAGTTGAAATTTCTTAACTTAGAAATTTTTCTAAGTAAAATTTCTTATTTTTTCCCAACTTTGAGCCAAATTTTCACCATGATGCAAGATGATTCAAAGGAAACTTCCAACATGAAAGTTGTAGGTCTCCATGAAATCTACAACTTTTCCTCACACAATTTCTCCTAAAAATGCTTGGATCTCAAGATATAATTTTGTGAATACATGCTCATGAACTAAAATAACTTAGTGAAATTTTGCCCTAGTTAGGCAGATTTTTGACCTAACTTCATGCCATTTTTTCACATAGTTACAAAGGGAATTTTCGAAAGCAATTCAAAGATGAGTTGTAGATCACATTGCAAGATTTCCAAAATATCAAAGAACTCCTTGAGATCATTCCTGAGTAGGGAGAATCGAAGAGATGAAGTTGGTGATTTATCACTTTGATTTCAAACCATTTCATGATGAACAAAAATTCAAATCCAAGCCTAGACTGCATAATCTTTGCTTTACAGGCCTTAAACTTGTTTCTCACTCCATAATTAAATGTTTACTCAGCTGCTAGAGATTTAATCCAAACAATTGAGCCTTTATCCAAGTTATAATTCCATTTTTGGCACAAAGTTGCCATTTCCATTTTGATAAAGCATTACTTTTGCAATTTTCAACTTCTTGAGCCTCTCAATTGTTTTCTCTACACAAAATCAAAGTCAAAACCAAAAGCAACTTGCCTAAAGCCTCTACAAACTCAGACCAGGCTTGTACCACACTTAGAGACTTGTCTCCTCACTTTTCTTCAAAAGCAAGTTATAGAGCCAAAAATCTATAACTCAGAAATCTGGAGTGGATATGATCTTTAACCTTTTCCATAAATATACACAAGTGCATTGAAACATAAGACACAGATGCTAAGACTCCAAAACACTCTCAAACACTTTGCAACTTAAAATCTGCCATAGCTTGACAGTTTTGAACCTTACACAACCATCTCCAAATCCACTCGTGCGTATTGAGTTTTAACCATCCAAACACTTAATACACTTCATATATAAGTGATCCAGACCCCTGTTCCCTCACTGTAACTCCTCCTCCTCCATCCACCATTTTCAAATATCAAGCTTGCAGTTTGACTTGAGTAGGGAGATTCAGGGATTTTCAAGACAAAGTAAGGATTGGAATACACTCAGGGAGGTCCAGGCAAGCTAAACAGATCCTCAGGCCTTCTCAAAACTTGCTCAAACTCCATTCATGATCCCAACTGCAAGAGGTAAAAACTCAAACTTCTATATCTTCATACAAGCATCATTTGGTCCAGATTTGTGAAAGAAAAATGTAGATATCCTTGCTCTAAAGCTAACCATGTTCATAGTTTTTATTTATTTTAGCTGTGCATAGAGAATTCTGGATTTGAAATTTTTGCAAAAATTAGGTTTCCAATTAGGGCCAATAAAATTAGATCTTATCTTTGATTTTTAGTATACATGAATTATATGGTTGAACTCGTGGGAAGAAACACTATAACTTTCATGTTTGAACTTTCCATTTTTATGGAGAGATGAAGAAGATACAGGTGATCCGGCCATGGCTCAAGGTTGAAGATGAAGTTGCCTTCAGGAGGCGTTTTCTAATATATATTTATGCTTTTGTTTATATAAACGGATGTACAGCCACCCCAGTGGTAAGGCAACGCGCGTAAATGCTAGAGGTCATGGGTTCGAGCCTCAGCGCGTTGCCTTTTACAAATTTCTCACATTTTTCCATCTTTTTTGTCCCTTTGTAGCACATGGGCTTCAGTTTCATGGTCCTGTTGATTTTTTCTAACATCCTACCCCCTGTTTGGTTGTGACACCCCTGACCCATATCATTTTATTTATTTTATTTTCATTTTATTTTCTTAAATATATTTATCTTAATATTAAAAAAAATCATAAAAATATAAAAAATGATAGATTTACATTTTGGTTTGTTTTATTATATTTTTTTCACATAAAATATTTTTATTTAATTATATATTATCTATTTTTATTAAATAAACTTGTAAATTAAATTATAACTAGTTTAATATTTATTTTTTCTTTATCCCCATTAAATATTTATTTTAATATAAAAAGGACCAAAAATACCTCATAATGCCATATATAATTTTCAAGACAAAAAATACAAAAAAGAAATACTTTTTTTCATAAAGAAACTTATTTTCTTTTAAATAAATAGAATTAGGGTTTATTCAAAAACATTTTCTTAAATAATTCCTCTCCTTAATTAATTTAAAGTTAATCTTGATTTGCTTACTTTTCTAGTTAGGTTTAGGTTAAAACTTTTTTACATGAAAACCAAACAAAAATCTTCTTTGCATTTACATATCTTTGCATATTTAATTCACCTTGTATATTATTTATTCCAATATTTGTACATATTCAATTTGGTTGTAATAGATTAATTAGGTTTATATTATTTCAATCCCCATTCATAAATTGTATACCCCCCCCCTCCCACAAATGTTTGTAATAGCGTAGTAACTTTAAATTTCGCAATTTATCGCTTTTACATAATATGCTAGTAATTAGGGTTTGTGTGGAAAGATAAAACCAATCAAATAGAAAAACCTAATTCAAGACAAAATCAAGTATGAAAATGACACACTTGCACACAGGCACCACTAGGGTTACTCCACTTGGTTGCCTTATACAAAATGGCCATATTACGCATGTAAGGTGTCTTAGCAGAAATAAACAAATACAAGATCATAGTCCCTCGATGACGCTATTCTAAGTTGCCTTACAAAATGATCTTAGTCCCTCAAAAAATGCTAAGATACCTTGAAACATTGCTAACATGATTATACGATGACCCACGCTCGTCCCGTTTATATCCAAAGATAGGGTTTCTTACCAAATCAATGGTAAGACAACAATATCAAAGGAAAAGAAAGTGAACAAGAAAGACATTTTAGTAGGTAGATTGCTCTTAATTACTTGCTTCATTTCAAAACAAAACATCCTTGCTATTTTTAAAGCCAACACCTATACATTTCAAAACATCTTACAAAATTGAAAACATTTTCAAAAAGATCAACATCTTTGTATACATTCTTACAAACGAGAATCATTAAAAGATTGCCTAAACAATGGCCTCTTTACAAAATACTTTCAAAAAACCAAACAAAGCACAAATTCAAACAAAAGCAAGTGATCTAGAAAGTAAATAAGATCCCATGGATAACCATGGATGAAAAGTGTGCTAATACCTTCCCTTTTCATAATCTACCCCCCGAACTCAAGAAACAATCTCAAAGGTCTTTCCTGTGCTTTTTCACCTTTTCTTTTGGATAAAAGAAAAGTCGGTGGCAACTCTTGCTAACTGCAACATTTGCGATCAAATGCAAAACCTTAAAGCCAGTTCTCCCACGTATCATAGCTTTCAACATCGCCAGTTTCGAGCTGGGTAGCAACAGTGGAAGAACCTTTATTGAGGGCCGCACCACTAGGATTGAGTTGAGGCAGAGCATGACCAATTTGAGTTTGGATTTCAAAATTTTCCAAAGAATCCAGAGCAGTTGTTTGCTTACTCTGCAAATAAATATGGTTAGTTCAAATAGTAAAGCATTCGAAAGAAAAGCTTGTGATGTCCTGAAAGACATAGTCCACTCCTGCTACATAAATCTCTCTCTTTCGATTAAATATAGGTTCCGAAACAAGTTGACATAACCCAAACTGGCGGGATACAAAATTGGGTTGATAAGCCAATAAACAAATGTGGCTCTTCACTGGCATGAACCTGGAGATTGGAAGCCTTGGTAATAGGAATGCATGCCATATATCTTCAATTTCTGAATCAACATTCTCTAAAGCATCTTCGATGCATGAGGTAAACCACGTAGGACCATGCGTTCGATGAGCAAAAGGAGCCATGGTTGGGAAAAAATCATCATAATTCGAAAACATCATCATATAATTGGTGAAACTTTTTTGGAGATTTTCTGCCTCTTCGTTTGGGGTTAATTGCAGAAGTATGATTCCTTCTATGGACTGATTGGAAATATCAAGATCTTCTTCATCTATGGTCTTAAAGGTGCTAAGTGATGGCTTGAAAGTGGCGTTTAGCCATAGCTGAAGAAGCCAATATGGACCAACAAGGAGCAGGTTGGTACTAGTTTCACAACTTTTTAATTTGGAAGTAGCAGACCCTAAGCTCTCATAAAGACCAACTAAGAGCAATTCACTCAAACATATCTTTTGACCAAAATGCAATTGGTTGGCTATGGTTAAAAATCTCCTAGCGACTTGTAGTGATTTGCAACAAAAAATGTACCTTGACAACCATAAGGCCAGGAAAGCTATGTGTTCAACATCTGTGACTTCATCCCCCTCAGTATGCTACATATTCTTATAAGCAGCGACACTAGCATTTTTAACTTGGAAGTTAATGGTGTTATATGATTGCAAGTAAGGGTCAAAGGTTTTTCCATTTGGAGGAAGTCCAGTTATTGCAGCTATGTCAAAAAGAGTGGCAGTCATCATCCCATAAGGAAGATGAAAAGTATTATAGGTGATATCCCAAAAATATAAGGACGCTAATAGCAAAGGTTGACAATAACTGAGTCCTAATTTTGACATTTGGATTAAGTCGAAGATACCCAGATCTTTCCAGTCTTGAGATTTTTTCTTTTTGATTTTGGAAAGCCAAGACATATAAAGCTTATCTAATGAGGGGCATGATTGAAAGGGTTTAAAGTTTTCAGTTATGTAATCTAATTGAAAAACTTACCTCTTTATCTTAGAAATTGAGGTCTCCTCGGAAGTTTACTCTTTGGAAGTTTTTGTGGGTTTCTTAGCAGAATCATCATCATTTTTCTTAGGAGACTTGGCTCTATTAGCTATTGGTTTGGTCTCATGGTAAACGGGAAAAAACTTTACAAGCTTTTCCATATTTTTAGTAGAAATCAAAGGTCCCATAAAACATAGGGTTTTATCAGTGAGAGAGGAAGGAATGAGTACCTGGGAAGCATAAATAGCTTTTTGTTCTGGAGTAAATTTGGGAGTAGTGATGAATTCTCGATTTTAAAAGGTCATGAGTTCACTAACAAGCCTAGATTGAAGTGAAACGTTCTTTTAAGTTCCCGTTCCTTTGTTGTTCTTGGGTGATCGTTGTTTTTTGGATGACGACATTGTTGAGATAAGTGTTGGATTGAAATTTGAAAAATGGGTTTTGTTTTGAATTTTTTGCAAGATTGAAAGTTACATGAACAAAAGTGTGAAGATGAAGATGAAGTGTTTATAAAATATTTATAGTGATTGAGAAGTTTACACTATAACAAGTTAGTGGGACACGTGTTCTTTTGTTATAAGAAGAAGAATATGTTAAGTTATTTTCTCTTGGGAACTGTTTTTCATAAGTGGTAATGATGAACAACTTTACGCACATCTGAATAGAAGTTTGAAAAAAGGTGATTACTTTTTTATGACGTCACAACAGTGAAAGGCTATCATGAGTATATGGTTTATCGAAAATTTCAGGATTATTATTCAAAATGACTATTTCTCTTTGTAACGAAATACACATTTTTGAGGGGAAATTTTTTGATTGGGAATTTCGATTACATGAGTTCTTAAATAAATTGGTACATTTTGGAAGAAAGGAAGTTCAAAAGAAAGTACGAAGGAGTTTCTATGAAGGTTTCGATAGATAAAAAGATAGTAAGAGTTTCTTTTTATCAAGCGTTGTCGAAAGGTTAGTCTGCGAACCATTGGAAATTAAGTTAATCGAAGCATTAGAAGAAAGGATATTTCGACCGTCACATTGGTTGATTTGGTGCTTCAAAAATAATAAGATTTTGAATTCTAAAGTTTAATCTTACCTACAGAGACGCGTGGAAGTTTTATGGGTTCGAAGGACATGCAATCTTCGAACGTGGCACTCTATTATAGAAAGACCGTTAGGGTCAAATTAATATAAATATGGGTCTTAATTTTAGGATTCATGGGTGTTCATTTTGTAAAAATTATTTATTACACTCGAAGTACCAAATGTTAGAGAAAAGAGTTGCAGAGAATGTACGTATAGACACTATTATTATTCTTTTCGAACCATTTACTTTATCAATATCAAGTCTTTTAACATTTCCAGTCCTTCCTTTACTTTTCAGTCAAAACTTTTATTTTTTTTCAAGTCATTTACATTTATTCTACATTTCCTTTACATTTCTTTACATTTCCAGTCGAAACCTTTACATTTCACATTCAAAATTTTGTCATTCGAACTCTCTTTAAATTATAATTCCAATCTTTATATTGTTATCAACAAAATAACGTTAAACATGAATCCCATTACAAGTTTAGTCTTAGAAACTTAGACACATGTCATAGGATCAATCTAGTCGATCTTGCAAGTTACCAAAGTATTTAGTTAGGAAGACTAGCGGTTGTTTACCAAATTCATGCATGAAAAATCCTAAAATTTTCCCTCTCTTCTCCTAAGACATTTCTCACAAGAAATTTCAAATGCTCAAGAATTCTCCAAATTTGATCAGACAAACTCATCTCCTAACACTGAGGCCACAAATTAGGGTTTGGATTTTCACAATGACAATTGGACTTCTAATGCCTCAATTGACTTTCATGGTTCCTATACACTACGAAGAATACTCATGCCAAGTTTCAAGTCTTGGGTCACAATTTTGCCCAGTCAATTGCTCAGATGACTGAAAATCCACTGTATTGGGTAAAAAGTAAACTATGGTCAACTTACAGTCAAAATTAAATAATTTTGATCCACATCAACATTTTAAAGTCATATTCATCAATTGATCAAGGTCTCATCACAATTCCTCAAGAAACATAGTCAAATCATCAAAAGGGCAAAATGGTCAAAATTAGGGTTTTGACTGGAAATGACTAATCATTGACTTTTAACCAAGTACATGACCTAATGGATTGAAGCATGATTTAAAGGACTCAAATACAACATGTTGACCTAATTTCATGGTTCAAATCATTTCTCAAGATTATTGAATTAATAGTTTAAATTTGGTTAACTAATGAAAAGTCAACTGATACACCAAAAGTCAAACTTTGACTTTTTGGTCAAATTTGAGTTTCAAAGATCACAATTCATCAAGACATTAAAAAATATGAAGCTTGATCATCAAGAAATCAATAAAGTCAAAAGTCAAATTGAAAAGTCAAACTTTTCATGACTTAGAAATTTTTCAAAGTGTTTTGAACATGATAATTTCACTACTTCATACCATTGTTTCACCAAGATGCAAGATGCTTCAAGGATAACTTTCAACATGAAAATTGTAGATCTTGATGAAATATACAAATTTTTAATTTAGGGATCATGTCCAAAAAATGCATAGATTTTGAGTTATAGGCCCATGAAGTCATGCACTTTTTCTTCAACGCTTAGTGAAATTTTGACCTAGTTTGGTCAAAATTTTGACCTAACTTCTTGGATAATTTTCACATAGTTCCAATTTTATTTAGCAAAAGTTATTAAAAGAGGGGTTGTAGAAAATGTTACAAGTTTCCAAAATGTCCAAGAACTTGAAGATATCATGTTTGAGCAAAGAGAATCGAAGACAAGAAGTTGGACATTCGTTCTTGAATTATAGGTTATTTCCATGATGAACAAGAATTCAAATCTCTTAACCATGACTTGTAATCTTGCTTTGAAGGCATATAAACCTATAAATCTATCCATAATCAGTTGATTGCATAAGCTTTTGAGCTAATGTCCACTTGATACAAAATTATCCACTACATTTAGCTATTTTGATAAGAAAGGCAAGACTTCCATTTTGGAAAAGCATACTTTTGTAAAATGTCAACCCTTCTTGAGACTCTAACTTATTTCATCTGCACACATTGCATATAAAAGATCAGAAGTAACATGTGTTCAACCACTCTACATGCTTGTACCTTCTACCTTGAAACCATATTTTCTCACTTTTCTTCAAAATCAAGCAATCTAGCCATAACCCTATAACTCAGAAATATGTTGTGCAAAACACCTCCAACATTTTTCATATAAATATACAAGTTATTTGCAAGCCAACACACAAACTGAAGCCCTCTAAAACCTCCCAAGCATTCTGTAACACAGAATTGGCCATAACTTGACATTTTTGAGCTTCAAACCACCAAATCAAAATCCACTAGTGCGTTTTCAAATCTAATCATCCATACACTCTCCATACATCATATCAAAGTGATCCAGGTCCCTGTTTTTGGATGTAACTCCGTATTGATTATCCACCATTTTCAAAACTCAATCTTGCAACTTGACTTGAGTAGAGAGTTTCAGCCATCCTCAAAGCAAAGTAAGAGTTGGTGTACACTCAAGGAGGTCCAGGAAATCTAAACAGATCATTAGGACACCTCAAAGGTTTCCAAAACTCCATACATGAATCTCACTTGCAAGGCAAGTTTTCTAAACTTTGATATTTTGATTCAAGCATCTTTTGTACATGCATTCTGAAGCAAATATGTAGACATCATTGCCCTAAAGCTAACCATGTTCTTAGTTTGCATTTCACTTGCTTGTGTGTGAAGAATTTTACTTCTGACCAGTTAGGGCGCGCATTTGGTATTAAACAAAATTAAGTTTAATTTTTGATTTTTAGCTTAAATAAATTATATGGTTAAATTCATGGTGAAATTTCGAGCAAGTTTCATGTTTGTAATTTTTAAAATGATCAAGAAATGAGAAAGTTACAAGATTAACAATGGTGGATGTTGTGTTCTACGCGCACACGAAGGAGGAAGAAGATAATTTCAAATATCCAAGAACAGGTTTATTTTATATTTAGCGCAAGTTGTTTTAAGACCGGATGAAACAGCCACCCCAGTGGCAAGCGCGCGTGTACTAAAGCTTTCCTGACCTAAGGGCGAGGGTTCGAACTGATATGAACCCCCCCTTTTATTTTTCCCCATATTTTCTCTTGTTTCAGAATCAGGTACATGCCAAGCTAGCGCACGCATGGTGCTCCTTCAATCAACACCCTTTGATCTCATCATCAAACAAATCCAATGCTCCATATGGCCTGCCTATGATACTCCCTCACAAGCCACCCCCATGGGATCACAAAACAAGCGCTTGGGCTCTCCCTGCCTTAGGACTGACTTCTTTTACTGTCTCTAACCCCCCATTTCACTTTTGCACACACCAGGCCCAAATTATTTTCTTTTACTATTTTAATTTATTTACTTATTTTTATATTTTTTTATTTAACATCATAAAATCATTAAAAATATTAGATTTAGTTTTTTATTAATTTTTGCATAAAAATTAATTTATTTTTCATCACCCTTTATTTTATTTTTTTAAAATAATTTGTACATTAATTAAGAACTAGGATATTTTATCATAATTTTACACATTAAAAAAATATATTCCTAAATAAAATAATCCAAAAAATAACATTTCCTAAAATACTCTTATGATTTAATTTATTTTCATAAATAAATTAAATTATCTTACCTTTTCTTCTTTTATTTTGTATATAAATTATTTTGTATATAAATATAATTAGGGTTAATTACTATTTTCTTTCCTTTTATTCAAAACCTTTTTCACAAACAAAGATAAAAACAACAAAAACATTTTCTCAACAAACTTAGAATATTTTTGGGTTTACCACACTTAACCCTTTTCCCCCTCTTTACACAACTACTTGCTCTTTTATATTACTTTACAATTATAAAATTGTTCATTGATTTGTAATAGTAATTAGGCTTTATTGCTTTCATCCCTCATTCATAAACTTGTACCCCCATCCCATAAAGTGTTGTAATAGCGTAGGATATTTGATTTCTGCAATTTACTGCTTTCCTATTATTGCTAGTAATTAGGGTTTGTATGGCAAGATAAAATCAATCTTAGAAAACCCTAATTTCAAAGACAAAAATACATGCAATTAAAACACTTTGCACACTTGCACCTCTAGGGTTAACCCACACTAGTTGCCTTAGATTAAACAGTCATGTCCCTCGAACGCGAGATACTTTAGTAAAAACTCCCGATTACAAGATCGTAGTCCTTCGATGACCCTTAGATGTTGCCTTCGGTAAAAGATCTTAGACCCATAAGATAAATTACTAAGGTATCCTACAATGTTACCTTCTATGACTGTACAATG
Organism: Vicia faba; assembly: GCA_948472305.1. NCBI lineage: Eukaryota > Viridiplantae > Streptophyta > Magnoliopsida > Fabales > Fabaceae > Vicia > Vicia faba. Next base: position 754,898,810 of record OX451740.1, on the reverse strand, counting down.
ACACACGCCTGTCCCTTCACATGCAATGATATGGTTACTTACTAACTAATGGTAAGATAACATTATCTAAAGGAGGAGGAAAAGAACTAAGACCTTTTTGAGTAGGTATAACACTCGTAGTTGCTTGCTTACAAATAAAACCATCTTCACACTCACACTTTTAAAACATCTTTCCAAAAATAAACATCTCTTTGAACTATTTCAAAACCAACACTTTGTATACATTCTTATAGAGACGAGAATCATTATAAAGTTTGCCGAAACAAAGGCATTTTCAAAATATTTTCAAACTTACACAAAACACAAAAACATTTACAAATCATTCAAAGTGAGCTAGAAACTAAGAGCTCGTAGATAAATACAGATGAAAAGGGTGCTAACACCTTCTCTTTTCATAACCTACCCCCCGAACTCAAGAAAAATTCTCAAAAAGTCTTTTCTGTTCTTTTCACCCTTTCCTTTATTGGAAAAAATAAAAGTCGGTGGCGACTCTTGCTATCCGCAACAATTGTGATAGAACGCAAAACACCCAAGTTAGTTCTTCCACCGTATTGCAGAACTGGCGAATCTGCTGGGGAGATTAAATTAAAAGTGGGGTTACCTTAGAGATTAGATCACATTTAAAATCTTTCATTGTTTGACTTGTTTGCTTTACATTTGTGGGTTATGCTTGGGCTTTACTTGTAAAAATCCTACACCTGGATTTGGGGGCATTTTAGGTAAGTAGCAATAGATCATGGGGACTGTGCGGGGTATACCGACATGGTTGAAGAGATGGTTATGTTAGTGTGACACATTTGTTGGTACCAGTGTCCCTTGAGTCCAGTCAAGGAGAATACGGGGCCACTGTATGGTGTCATGAAGCACTAACTGACTGTAGAACCTTAATTGAACAACTTGGCCATTAGAAAGTAGTGAGCTAGCCGAATTTGGTGCAGACTAAAGTTGGTTGATACTCGATACTACACTCATTAAGATCATACTTTTGGGATATTTTTGACCGTTGGTCCTGAAATTGACCAACACAGGCGCGTTGGAACTCAACGCGGCCATGTTAGGAGTGCTGAAAACCCTTGGAAATGATGTTTCAACACCTCTTTTTCATTACAAATTATAACTCCATCTTCCTCTCATTCGCCCTTCTTATATGATTTCGTACTGTTTTGTTCTCCCTGATTAATGAAGTTGTTTGTGCCCATTTCTTTTTTCAGTTGAGTTACTACCTTACCATTGCATAGAAAAATAGTCACATAAATAAGTGAATAAAGTGTTCGAGACAGAAGTCCCAAGCAGAGTGATGATTGATGAAGAAAAGGGACACCACTGCTTGTACTCAACCTCCAGATATCTAAACAAGTGAGGTTTGAGCCTAAATATTTCCATTGTTTACTTAATTTTTTTTTAGTGTATCCATGCATTTGTACTATCATTTACATTTTATCTGTTTTAAGTCGTTGGTCTGATAAACACACATAGAGTCTGATATTTATGAAAACTTTTGTTAGAACATAGTTTGGTTCTACATCCTTGTAATAGTTTTGATGATAACAAATACATGATATATATAAAGAACAAATATGCTCTCTAATAATGTATTTAAATATGCAGAGAAATTCTGATAAAAGAAGCATAGAAGATGATGAGATATTTACATTTTGAAGCTCTGTTTAGACACAATATACTTAGAAGCAAATCCTTGTAACACGCTAAAAAGAAGAAGTTCTGATGTTATAACTTCCGAAGCACCAATGCTGAAAGCAAAGCTCTAATATTCTGATAAGTAAAGTTCTTGAAGAACAAAAGAAGTCTCAACACACTCATCTATACAACTATTCTAAAGATTCATTACTTAAGCTACACTCTGATAGTAAAAACTCTGATATGCAAAAGAAGCTTCAACGTATCATCCAAGTTATAATGAATATTAAGAAACTCTGAGGATCTATAGTCTCATTGATAATATTCTTATAAGATTCCAAGGAAGAAAAGTTCTGATACATTACAACTCATTCATTATAAATTAACAAGTAATGGCTGAACCAAAACAAGATCTACATTATTGGAAAGTGCATTAATAACGTTTTATCAACTTTCCAAAAACATCTTCTCATGTTCCTTATGCCTCGCCTATATAAAGAAGACTATGAAGAAGAAATAAACTATAACTCTACTGCGCACTGAAAAAGAAATATTTTTACCCAGTTCTATCCTATGATTTAAACTTGTGTATACATCACTTTTGTGATATAATTTTGTTTAGAAACATCATAGTACACATCCTTATTTGATTTACTTTGTAATACCTTGAGAAAACTGAGTTGTGGTTTAGACTCAAGAAGACATTGACAGTAGTCATTGTGTTTGTATAATCAAGTTTTGATTAGTGGATTAAGACCTTGTTTGAGAGAGGCGAAATCACCTTGGCGGGTGGACCAAAGTAGTTTGAGTTCAAACGAACCAGGATAACCAACATGCCATACGGTCTTATTTTTGAAAACCCCAATTTAAACCCCCTTCTTATGTTTTTCCATTCTTCAATTGGCATCAGATCGCTTGGTTCTGGGTGCAAACACTTAACCGTGTCAGAAAAAGATCCTAGCAAGAAAAACACTATGGTGGGACCAAGTCAGATCATCAACAATGATAACCATGATGAGAAAGACAGAATCAACGACAAACCTCCAATCTTTGATGGTGAGAACTTAGATTACTGGAAATACATAATCAAAAGTTTCTTTCTAGCTCATGACGCTGATCTATGGGAAATGGTGACTGATGGATACATTCATCCAGTTGACGAAAGCGATCAGAAGATCGACAGAAAGAAAATGATAGATCAACAAAAGAAAGAATTTAGAAATCATCACAAGGCCAGAATAATTCTCTTGAGTGCTATCTCGTACACTGAGTATGAGAAGATTATGAATAGAGAATCAGCTAAGAACATGTTTGACTCTCTGAGAATGACGCATGAAGGCAACACACAAGTCAAAGAAACCAAAGCTCTTGCACTCATTCAGAAGTACAAGGCCTTCAAAATGGAAGAAGATGAAATAGTTGAAACAATGATCTCAAGGTTTCATATTCTGGTTGTTAGGCTAAAAGTTTTGGACAATGGGTACTCAACTGCAGATCATGTAAATAAAATCATCAGAAGCTTACCCAAGAAATGGAGACCCATGGTCACAACCTTAAAATTAGCCAAAGATCTTGTTGTACCCCTGTTGACTGGGAATTTCGATTACATGAGTTCTTAAATAAATTGGTAAATTTTGGAAGAAAGGAAGTTCAGAAGAAAGTATGAAGGAGTTTCTATGAAGGTTTCGATAGATAAAAAGCTAGTAAGAGTTTCTTTTTATCAATCGTTGTCAAAATGTTTGTCTGCGAACCATTGGAAACTCATTTATTTGAAGCATCATAAGAAAGGATATTTCAACCGTCACATTGGTTGATTTAGTACTTAAAAAAGAAGGAGATTTTAAATTTGAAAGTTTGATCTTATCCAAAGAGACACGTGGAAGTTTGATGGGTTCGAAGGACATGCAATCTTCGAACGTGACACTCTATTATAGAAAGATAGTTAGGGTCAAATTAATATAAATAGGGGTCTTAATGTTAGGATTCAGGGGTGTTAATTTTGTACAAATTATTCAATACACTCGAAGTACCAAGTGTTAGAGAAAAGAGTTGCAGAGAATGTAGGTATAGGCACCATTATTGTTCTTTTCGAACCATTTACTTTATCAATATCAAGTCTTTTAACATTTCTAATACTTCCTTTACTTTTCAGTCAAAACTTTCATTTTTTAAAGTCATTTACAGTTACTCTACATTTCCTTTACATTTCTTTACGTTTCCAGTCGAAACCTTTACATTGCACATTCGAAATTCTTTTATTCGAATTTGCTTAAATTATAATTCCAATCTTTATATTGTTATCAACAAAATAACTTTAAACATGAATCGCATTACAAGTTTAGTCTTTGAAACTTACACACATGTCCTAGGATCAATCTTGTCGATCTTGGAAGTTACAAAAGTATTTAGTTTGGAAGACTAGAGGTTGTTTACCAAATTCATGCGTAAACAAATTGGCACGCCCGGTGGGACCGTGTCAGAGTTTTTGAAAACTTGTATTTTTCTGTGAGCGTCTATCTTTCATCGTTCATCTTTTGAGTCTGTCTTTCATTATTGTTGTATGAACCTTAGAAGTGGTAAAATAGCCAACAATAACCAACCAAAACCCAAAAGAAAATATACAAGAAATATGGTTAACACAACTAGCCATGACAGGGAACAAAATCCCCCATAGGGATCAGGCACAATTGTTGCAAGTTCGATGGATACATCAACCACAATCCCTCACACACAGGCCATACCTACATCTATAGGTTAGGTGGCCACAAATAATTGACAACCATGCCTCTTTCTTCGAGTGCAATGGGCATTCCATCGAATGCCCAAACTGGTTCAATTTTTTCACATGTTGGGAACCAAGCCCAATTTTCAACCCCTAGGCCTCCAGGATTTGAAATATTTAGGCCATTTAGGGAACTGCCACCATATGGGATGCCAACTTCTTTCATGGTAGGACTTCATAATAGTACAACAACAACCCAATCCCCGATGCAAGGGTCTGGTTCTGGGATGAATAACATGGGTCAAAATACCCAGAATCAAGGGTCTTTTACTTAAATTCCTATACTGACAACGAGCAATCAGGCAGCATTCAGGAAACAAATGGATGATGGTAACCATGATATGGTAGGAGTTCTGGCCAGAGAGAAGAGTACCATTTTCAATCATTTGATCCAAAACATTAATAAAACCAATAAAGAAAATACCCACACATATCAACAAATGTCAGCGCAGATGGCGCGCATAACAAACTTCTTTGGTGCTCCTGAAGCGTCTGTTTGACATAGGCAAAAACAGGCCCCAGTTGTTCAGGAGGAAGAACCAACCATTAACCAAGTGCAATTACCTAGATAGGAGGCTGTTGAAAGAATAATAGAACCAAGGGTAGAGCAACAAAGGATTCAAAATGATATCCAAGAAGATCAACCTAGGAGAGTAATGGTGGTTAATAGGGATCAAAATGCAGATAAAGTGGTTCATAGAGTTAGACAAAATAACATGGAAAATAAATTGACCACCATGATCGAGAGAATCAATGCACAAAATGGTATAAATACCGGACTTAGGAGACCAAATTATTCATCCCCTCTATCTGAATATATATTACAAACATAATTACCGAGGGGTTTCAAAGTCCCTAAGTTTACAAAATTTCCAGGAGATACTAATGAATCCACTATGGAGCACATAGCCAGGTATTTAACTGAAGTAAGGGATTTGGCAAATAGTGAGAACCTGAGAATAAAATACTTTCCAAGTTCGTTAACAAAAAATGCTTTCACTTGGTTTACTACTCTTTCGCCAGGTTCTATAAATGCTTGGCAACACTTGGAAAGATTATTTCACTAACAATTTTACATGGGGAAATCTAAGATATGTCTCAAACTATTGGCCAGTATCAAGAGGAAATTCACTGAACCAATATATGATTATTTGAATAGATTTCGTTTAATGAAGTCTAGATGCTTTACAGTGGTTCCTGAACATGAACTAGTCAAAATGGCCACAAGAGGTCTAGACTATTCCATTTGAAAGAAATTAGATACCCAATATATAAGAGACATGTCCCTGTTAGTAGATAGGGTTCGACAAGTCAAACGTTTAAAAGCTGAAAAGATTAAGGCAAATAAAAATTACAAGAAAGAAATGGTTGCTTATATCGAAACCGAAGAAGAGGAACAAGAAATTCTAAATGATCCTTTTGGATTCAAAGAGTTTGAAATAGATTTGACAGAACTGAAACAAGCACCCACATACTCTTGTAAAGTTCTTGCCCCATCGAATGGCAAGGACCCCATCGAAATAGGAAAAAATGACAAATATCCTAAGAAAACATACACATTCGATGGATGAAATGTGATGAGATAATTGACTTATTAATGAATGATGACCAGATGATAGTGCCCCAAAATGCTAAGATTCCTCCGTTGGAACAACAGAAGAAAATGGGTTTCTGTAAATATCATAACTTCTTAGGCCATAAAACCTCACAATGCTTTCTTTTCAGGGATCTAATTCAGAATGCCATCAAGGATGGAAGGCTCAAGTTTGGAGAGAAAGCAAAAAGTCAAATGAAGGTAGACACTAACCCCCTCAATGTGGCTGAAACAAATTCTACCGAGCCATTGAACATGAACATGGTGGAAGTGTTTGTTGCGGATTCTAGCTAATAGGTGAAGGTGGAACAAAGTGAAGCTACTAAAAGCTTCAAGTACAAAGACTCTTTCAATGGAATTGACTCTATCCCAAAGATTGCTGAAGTTCCACAGGACCAGGCTACAAAGGGAAACATAGCTGATGGTGTAGCCCCAGAAGTTGAAAATGCTAAGGCTACTGAAGGCCATAGAGTGAAATTCGAAGAGATGAAGATTGTTAAGGACTCAAAATCTACCTATGGAAAGATTGAGACTACTGAAGGTCAAAATATTGAGATCAACATGATATATTTGAATCAACCTACCCCATAAATGGAGGAAATAGAAAGAAAACTGAAATTGGAAAATGATCAAATGAGAGGCGGATATGCCAGAAGCAATGAAAGTCTGTGTGATTGCTTGTTCCGCTTCCATGTGTAGGATGCTGATATGCTTACATACCCCATATGCAGTATCGTCCATGATCAAAGGGCTGTAGCAGCATACGAGAGGATCCAGAAGGCACAGACTGTGGGGAACTGGAGAAGTCCAAAAAAAATACTGACTCCTTACCCTAAGCCAGGGGAAAGTTTGTTAGGTTTCCTTGTGAGATGTCAAAAAGATAACTCTATATGCTTGATGTGCCCCATATGTGGTGCTGTGCATGACAAGAAAGCTGCTGGGATGTTCATAAGAGTTCCCTACACCTAAGTCTGGGGAAATCTATGCGAGGTCAAGTCTAGTTTCACCTTTGATAAGAGGGGAATCCCAAGGAGACAAGATAGTCCTTACCCAAAAGTTAATAGGAGGGTAACTTTCAAACTTCCTGTTGATATACCAACAAACCGATGGGTTAATTCAAGTGAAGTAAGGAATAAGTGGAGAAGTTTCGATGAGAGAGGCAGGACTGAGATGGCTTACAAAAAACAATTCTAAGCATCAGAGAGGGAAGTGTATAGGACCAAGAACTATAAGGGTAAGAATCCAATGTCTAGATCCTAGTGACGAAGACATCAGAGGATAAAGAAGGCTGAAAGGGAACTAGCAAAGAAGGACATTGGTGAATTAAGTAACAATCAGTTTTCATCGAACATGATAGTTACAGACAAACCCCTAGTTGGAAGAAAGTTGTTCTCACCTAGAGGGAAAGATGTTACCAAGAAAAGCCCAGAAAAACAAGAAAATGATGAAGATGTGATGACCAATGATTTCGAATCAGATGGAAATTCAACACTAAACATAAACTACAATGAAGTGTCAGTCTTACCCCATGAATATGACCAAATCATATAAGTGGGAGAATATGAGGAGGCAGAGGTAGCATAAATGGCCAGGCATAAGCCCGTGTGATATTAAGTCCTCAAAAATGGCGTGGTGGAAGAGAAAAACGCTTTCTTCGAAAGGCCTTATAAGAGCATGAAGAATCATCTAAAGCCACTCTTAATTAGAGACAAAGTGGAAAGCATGGGAATAAATAAAGTGCTAGTAGATGGAGGCACTGCATTCAAACTTATGCCTCAATTTATGCTGAAGAGGATAGGCGTGTTCGATACAGATATTAAACCTCACAACATGGTACTCTCAAATTATGAGGGAAAAGTTGGTCATACCTTAGGCGTAATGCAAGTGGACCTAACTGTGGGCTCAATCACTAGGCCAACAATGTTCATGGTTATTGCTTCCAAAGCCAACTACAATCTACTCTTGGGTCGTGAATGGATCCACGACATTGGTGCAGTTCCTTCATCAATACACCAGCGTGTGTCTATTTGGAGAGAAGATGGTATCATGGAAAACGTAAAGGCTGACCAAAGCTATTTCTTAGCTGAAGTCAACCAGGTGGATATAAGGAATTTTGATAGAAATCTGGAAAATATAGGACCATTCAGCCCAGCAGAAGGAGCATATTCCCCCAACAAAAATGCCCTGTACTACCTAACCTTACACCCAACCCATAGGTTTTAATGGGACAGGGAAATAATCGGCGAAGAGGATGACATCAAAGTATTACCTGGAGTACGACCAATAGGCTGGTTCGTGGAAGACAATAATGATGTCTGAGTCATCTTTCTTCAAAAAGATTTTGGCCTACGTGGCCAAAAATAAAATAAAAACGGATTTGGAGGCCGAAGCAAAATACACGGCTATCCAAGCCAAAGATGAATCAGCACATACAGAAGGGCCTGGAGTGAATTTTATTCCAAAGCCCCCTGATGAACAGGTACCCATAGAAAACAACAACTAAAGGCTCGACGCTATCTATGATGATGGACCTTTGGGATTTGAAAAGGATCCAGTAGCCCCAAGCGCAAAAATGCTGACACAAGATCCCCTTGAAGAAGTTGATTTAGGAGAAGGAACGAAAAAAAGACCCACTTATATCAGCGTAAAGCTTGATCCGGAGGTAAATAATAAAGCAATCCAGATGTTGAAAGAATATAAGGACTGTTTTGTTTGGGACTATGATGAAATGCCTGGGTTAAGCAGGGATCTGGTCGAACTGAAGCTGCCAATAAAGGATAGAAAGAAGCCCATCAAGCAGACTCCCAAAAGGTTCGCACCAGAGATACTATAAAAAATAAAGGAGGAAGTAGAAAGACTCCTTCAATGCAACTTCATCAGAGCAACCATGTATGTAGAATGGATTGCAAATATTATTCTGGTTATTAAAAAGAATGGATCCCTTAGGGTTTGCATAGACTTCCGTGATTTAAATATTGCAACCCCCAAGGATGAATATCCAATTCCTATAGCAGAGATGTTAATTGATTCTGCAACAGGTTTCAAATACTTGAGTATGCTTGATGGATATTCAGGATATAATCAAATTTTCATTTCCAATGAAGATGTGCCCAAAATAGCCTTTCAATGCCCTGGGGAATTAGGCACCTATAAATGGATAGTGATGCCTTTTGGACTAAAAAACGCTGGGGAAACTTACCAATGGGCAATGAATTCTATCTTTCATGATTTCATAGAGACCTTTATGCAGGTCTATATTGATAACATTATCATCAAATATGTGTCCCATGAGTTCCATTTGGATCATCTTCAACAGTCATTCGAAAGAATGAGGAAACATGGTTTGAAGATGAATCCCCTCAAGTGTTCTTTCTTTGTGCAGGTAGGTGATTTCCTAGGATTTGTAGTCCACAAGAAAGGGATAGAGATAAACCAGAATAAAATGAAGGCAATTATGGAAGAAAAAATGCCATCATTGAAAAAGGAGTTTCAATCACTTCTAGGTAAAATAAACTTTTTAAGAAGATTTATTTCTAATCTGAGTGGTCAAACTCATGCCTTCTCTCCTATCTTACGCCTCAAGCAAGGCAACTTCGAGAGGAAAGAAGAACATCAACGGGAGTTTGATAATATCAAGCAATATTTGATGCATCCTCCTATCCTCGTGCCTCCTTGTGGAAAGAAGCCCATGAGGTTATATATATTAATCTCAGAGCTAACTATAGGAAGCATGTTAGCCCAAGAAGATGATAATGGTGTCGAAAGAGCCATTTATTACTTAAGTAGGGTGCTAAATGATGCTGAGACTAGATACAAGGCAATAGAAAATTATTCCTTTGTTTATATTTTTCTTGTACTAAATTAAAAATTATATAAAGCATGTCGATGTTTATGTTTCATCATATTTTGATGTTATTAAACACATGTTATCAAATCCAATCCTGCATAGTCGAATTGGGAAATGGGCTTTAGCCCATACTGAGTATTCCTTGGCTTTCTCGCCTTTAAAAGAAATGAAGGGTCAAGTGGTCTCAAATCTTATTGTGGATGACGCAGTGGTTGAAAACCCTCAACAATGTGTTGAGTTGAAACCTCGGAAACTCTTTTTCGATGGTTCTACCCATAAAAAAGGTAGTGGAGTTGGAATCTTGATCATTTCTCCTGATGGAATTCCAACAAGACTAAAGTATAATATCAAAGGCCCTCTTTGTTCGAACAATGAGGTAAAATATGAAGCGTTAATTACTGGACACAAAGCCTTGTTAGAATTGGGGGCAACAAGAGTTAAAATCAAAGGAGACTCTGAATTAGTGATCAACCAAATAACAAAGAAATACAAATGTATAAAAGAAAATTTGATCATATACTTTGTTATTGCCAATAGATTGCTCAAAATATTCGAGTACATGGGTATTAAACACACTCCCAGGGTTAAAAATAAAGAAGCAAATGATTTGGCACAAATAGCTTCAGGATATAAAGTATCAACAAAAAGTTTAGAAGACCTCATCAAAGTAAGAGGAAAAGAAATGGCTTCCAGGTCATCCTCATCTGATTTAGAGAGTTAAAAAGTAGGATACGCTAACGAAGAAGAATTCGAAGTATTAGCTATTAATGCTTTAACGGATACAGATTGGCGTACCCCAATCATAAGTTATCTTAAGGATCCTTCGTTAGATGCATAAAGGAAGATCAAGTATAGAGTGTTGTCTTATATCCTGATGGGAAATGAATTGTTCAAGAAAACCCCGAGAAGGAGTCTTGCTTAAATGTTTAGGAGAAAGTGAAGCATACTTAGCTTTGTCTGGTGTGCACAATGAGGCATGTGGAGCGCATCAAGTAGTCCATAAAATGAAATGGTTGTTATTTCAATATGGAATGTAATGGCCCACAATGCTCAAAGATTGCATAGATTTTTCCAAGGGATTCCAAGAATGTCAAATACATGCAGGTATTCAACATGCCCTTGCAAGTGAACTTTACTCAATTGTCAAGCCATAACCTTTTGGGGTTGGGCATTGAACCTAATTGGGGAAATTCATCCTGCTTCATCCAAAGGCCAAAGATACATTTTGGTAGGAATAAACTATTTTACAAAATGGGTCGAAGCAATACCTTTGGTGAACGTAGATCAAGAGGTTATTATCGAATTCATTCAAAGCATATAATTTATAGGTTTGGAATCCCAGAAAGTGATACAACAGATCAAGGATCAATTTTCACTGGTAAAAAAATGCACGAGTTTGCTAAGGAAATGGGTTTCAAATTGTTGACTTCAACACCATACTATGCTCAAGAAAATGGTCAAGTAGGAGCAGCCAACAAGGTGCTAATTGGTCTAATAAAGAAACACACGGGGATAAAACCAAAGAATTGGCATAAAAATTTAGACCAAGCTCTATGGACTTGTCGAACGTCTCCTCAGGAAGCAACTAATGCTACACCATATCAACTCACCTTTGGACATGATGCAGTTCTACCAGTCAAAATCCACTTACAGTCAGTAAGAATTCAGAGGCAAGGAGAAATTCCTTCTGAGCATTATTAGGAAATGATGATGAATGAATTAGTGGATCTGGATGAAGAAAGGATGCATGCGTTGGAAACTTTTAGAAGACAAAAAGAAAGAATAACTAGAGCATATAAAAAAAGAGTTAAAGGTGAAACGTTCGTGACCAATGATTTAGTATGGAAAGTAAGTTTGCCTATGGATCAGAAGAATAAGTCATTAGGTAAATGGTCTCCACATTGGGAAGGTCCTTTTCGAATCTTATGAGCATTTTCAAATAACGCTTATGAGATCAAAGAGCTAGCAAAGGATCGAAGGAGCCTAAAAGTAAATGGTAAATACTTAAAGAAGTATAGACCATGTCTTCAAGAATTTAGAATTTTAACAGAATAATGTGAAGTGCTTTATCTTAAGACAAATGGTACCAATAAAAGTAAAGTTTCCAAAATGGTTGTTGTTCCAAGGAGTTACAAACTTTAAACAAAGCACAACAGAAAACAAGTTCAATATTACATGACAAATCAAAATGGTAGTTTTCTCTTTAGCCTATCATATTTGATCTTGGCCAAATTCAGCTTATAGTCAACAACAGATTTGAGACTTTCGAGAGTGACAATTTCGTTAGTCATGAAAGTGGCGTTATCAACGTGATCCACACTCTTTGTTGTCAACTCTTCGATTCTAGCTCTAATCAGCCCTTTGATAGAAGCTTTCTTGGTTTTGGCTTCAATGATTTTTTGTTTTAATTCCTTAATTTGAGCCTCCCAAAGAGAAATTAATTTGGTATGTGCATCATACTCTGCTTTTACTACCTAATACATAGCCTTCAATTGCTCAGCTTCATGCGAAGTCTTAAGAGAATTATCAAATTCAATTTCTTGAGTTTGCTGCTTTGTTTGGATCTTTAATATAATATCCCTTTTCCTGCTATGCTCAACACTAATTTGGTCAATCAGATGCTGAGTATCAATCAGAGCCGCACCTATGTTCGAGGGGCAAGGAGTGATATTGATTTGGCCTATCAATTTCTTCATTCGATAGCAATAATTGATGTCTCTCTTCAATACATCAAACAAATCAACTTCAAAAATAGTTGCTTTCACCTGTCGAAGGAGTTCATCATAAGAAGCCTCATTGGCACCTCCATTGGAATGGGTGGAAACATCAGATTGTCCCTTTTCAGAAGAGGATCCCCTCTTTGCCATCATCATCCTTACATATCCCAAAGGATCATTTTTCTTCAAAGTTTATTTCTCTTCTTCACTGAGAGGAATTGGAAGTTGAGTTGAAGCAATTTGAATTTATGGATGAGTAAAAGTTTGTACCTCAATAACAGTAGGAATTGTCTCTTGACTGCTCCTATTTTCTTGATCTTTAGTCTGCTCCACTTCACCTTCGCCTTCATTGGAAAAATGATGGGTAACATCTTCTGAAAAGTGTTCCTCATAATCCAGAAAGTCTTCAAAAAATTTGGCCCTTTTTGGGGAAGAATCGCTAGGGCTATCCTCGATTGGGCCTTGTTTCCTCTTTCCAGCTCTTTGAGATTCCTTCAAGACATTGTCATTAGGAGAAGAAATTTCTTGTTCGCTTTGAACATCGCCAGTTTCTAGTTGGGGAGCAGCAGTGGAAGAACCTTTGTTGAGGGTTGCACCACTAGGATTGAGTTGAGGCGGAGCGTGAAGAATTTGAGTTAGGATTTCAAAATTTGCAAAAGAACCCGGAGCAGTTGTTTGCTTACTCTGCAAATAAATATAGTTAGTTAGAATAGTAAAGAATTTAAAATAAAAGCTTGTGAAATTCAATCATAACTTTGGATCATCATCATTTGAAGCAACTTCCAAATAATTATAGAGCAACTTGAGCAATAGGTTAAGTTTGAATTTCTTTTTGGATTAGGGGCAAGGTTGTTGTTTCAGGAACTTGTTGATTGGATTTTTTGGGACTCTCAATAGATTTCTTGGTCTTCTTATTTTTATTCTTAGTTTTGAAAGGAGTAGGAGGAATATCTTCATTATTGTCTTCTTCGTCTTCAACAGTCACCAGATCTTTGTCATCAACCTTCCTTTTTCCTGGAGATTTTGGTGGAAGACCACTAGCCTGAAAAATGTCATAGTTAAGCATTGCGTAAGAGATTTTAAGGAAGTTTTGTTTTCTTAAAATCATACCTTAATTTTCTTCGATTTTAGTTTGTCTGAGGATTTGTCTTGTGCGGAAGAAGGCTCTTTGGTGGTTGTAGTAGTAGTTTGATTGGAAGTCGAACTTGCCTTCGATCCAGGTTTTTCTTTCTTGACTATTTTCCTCTCAACTGCTAACAATAAACATGCATTTGAAAGTTGGTTAAATGAATAATATTGAGTAAATTTTGAAAGGAAAATCGAAACGATCAAGGAATCCTTTGGTTCACACCTTCATACGCATCAGATACAATAGAAACTGCTGCTAAGTCATAGTGAAGGAAACCTCTGAAACTGTCCAGAGTATGCTTAGTCGAAACCACTCTCTTAGTAGGTTTTTGAGCATCATTTTTTAGGATGTTAAAAATATTTCCACAAGTAAACCAATTTGGGTAAGGCGGAAAAAACGCTAAACCAAAGTCATCATTTGGTAGTTTTGGAAATTTCGGTGGTTGTAGTCAAAAAGCTAGTTCATATCTATGTTCAGGCTTTATAGAAGATGTGATTTTTAGGCTTGGAAATTTTTTAGTAAATTTCTCTTTCAAAGTTTTTGCTGCAATAAAAACAATTCGACTAATATTAGTTGGATCATAGATAGTTTCAAAGTATCTCTGGAATGCTTGGATTTCTTAGATGTGTTTGAAATTAGCTTTTTGAATATTTTCCTGCACAAACGAAAAAGCTTTCGTTAAACGTTTGCTTATCTGAGTAGTGTTGGACATGTTCTTGGTATAAAATTCATACCACCAAGAGTAAAAACTTTTAGTCATGTAGAAAGCTGGTTGAAACAAAGTAAGTTTAAATCCAGCAAATTTGACATGATAGTTCTGATACTTTGCAATGTCCTGAAAGACATAGTCCATTCCTGCAACATAAATCTCTCTCTTTCGATTAAAGATAGGTTCTGGAACAAGTTGACATAACCTAAACTGGAGGGATACAAAATTGGGTTGATAAGCCAATAAACAAACGTGGCTCTTCACTGGCATGATCCTGGAGATTAGAAGACTTGGTAACAGGAATGCATGCCATATATCTTCGATTTCTGAATCAACATTATCTAAAGCATCTTCGATGGATGAGGTAAACCACGCAGGACCATGCGTTCGATGAGCAAAAGGAGCCATGGTTGGGACAAAATCATAATAATTCAAAAACATCATCATATAATTGGTGAAACTTTTTTGGAGATTTTCTGCCTCTTCATTTGGGGTTAATTGCAGAAGTCTGATTCCTTCTATGGTCCGATTAGAAATATCAAGATCTTCTTCATCTATGGTCTTAAAGGTTCTAAGTGATGGCTTGTGTTGTACCCCAAAATTTTCCCTCTAATTCTTCAGGAAATCATCCTGGATTCTCAAAGTTCTCTCTTAAACAAATCCAAGCCTTGAATTGTCTTTTCTTTTTAAGCAAGCCATTTACAAGGGCAAAGTGGTCGTTTTCAAGCTCAAAAGTCAAATTTTTATCTTGGAAAAGTTAAATTCTAAATACTTAGATTTTTTTCTAAAGTATTTGAGAAAAAAAATGACACTTCAAAACTTTTGAACCAACCTCCAGTCAGAACTCGGTCATAAGTTGCAAACTTAGCTCAGCACATGACATTTAGTCAGAATGTGGCTCTTCAGCAGCTACGCCAACTCGGTCAGAAGTTACAAACTTAGCTCAACACATAACATTCAGTCAGAATGTGGCTCTTCAGTAGCTACGCCAATTCAGTTAGAAGTTGTAAACGTGATTCAGCATGTAATCTTCAAACAGGACATGGTTCTTTCAGCAGTCATGCAAGTTCAGTTAGAGTTTGCTGGAGGAATGCAAAGAAAGCAAAGAAGCCTGAAAACTCCTTCAGAACTTGCTGGAATCAGAAGACGAATGGGTCAGAAGAGTGGGTGTTACACTGAAACATAATCTCTAAGTCCAGAATTTTCATAAACAAATCCAAAGAGCATGCTAGAAAGTATGGAGAACCCTCAGAATTTGCTGAGGCAGCAGGATACTAAGATCAGAGCTTGAGTGCGTTGTATGCTGAAGTAGGAACTGCTGGCTCAGATAAGTAATGATGCAAATCTCACGTTATAGATTTCTTGGTCTTGACCAATCTCATTACCATTTAATGCTCATTAATGCTCACAACTACTTTTGAATATTTGTCCAAAGGGTCTCTCCACGTGCAGCATAACAAAGTTCCTGTGCAGATTTAGGTATGGGTTCATGTGCTACTTTTCGCTCATGGGTGTCACTTTTCCTTAATCCTCGCTTACTAACCCAGCCTAGGCCCAAAGCTGTCAATCATCACAACTTTTTATGAACCTTTCTTCAAGAATAAGTCAGCATCTAATGCATGATATTGGCGCCACTTAACGTTTAAAAACCCACAAAGATTTGCCTATAAATAGAGCACCATTGCCCATTGAAAAAAAGGTCCAACATCAGAAAAAATTGCTAGAAAAGAAACAGAAATTTTTTTAGCAAGAAAACACCTTGAAACTCTGTCAAAATTCCTAGTGTTTCAAGAGCCTTAAACACAGCTTTGAATCTCCTGCCTCAAAACTTCATTTGCACCCAATTTGTTTCTTGACTAAAGAACGACCATACAGTTTCTGACCACATATATACTCTTCATCCACCCATACTAAGAACCTGTCCAGAACACTATCAAAGTTTAGATTAACTCCAGTTCACAAAATTTCTTCCAATAGCAAGGTAAGCACCTGTTGACTCTCATCACACTATTTAAGCCTCATCAGATTTGCATGCTTAAGAAACACAATGTAGATATCATGTTGCTGCTGCTGTACATGTTTTGAGATTTTCACGCCTCTATATGTTTAAGTAGGAAGTGAATCAGTACATAACTTGCCAATGACCTTTTGGTTCTGTCTTCTGAAATGCTATGACACTTGCTGAGACTATCCTAGGCATGCCTTTTATTTTGTGGAAAAATAATCAAACTGCAGATGTTCTGATTAGCACAGGGGGAAACCAAGCTCTGACTTTGACGCCAGCACTTCTGAGGCCTGTCTTGTTATTAGTAATATCAGAACTTCTGAAAATTACTGTGTTCCCAACATGTTCAGAACTTCTGACCCCCCTCCCACTAACAGATTTCTGTTTTGCAGCACACTGGGGTCAGAACTTCTGACCTCCCCACTAATAGGTTTCTGTTTTGCAGCGCACCAGGGTCAGAAGTTCTGACCTATACATTTTCACTAACAGGTTGATATCCTGCAACAGGCCAGGATCAG
This sequence comes from Vicia faba, assembly GCA_948472305.1. Taxonomy (NCBI): domain Eukaryota; kingdom Viridiplantae; phylum Streptophyta; class Magnoliopsida; order Fabales; family Fabaceae; genus Vicia; species Vicia faba. The sequence continues at coordinate 754,881,871 of OX451740.1, read as the reverse complement.
AACTTCTGACTTCCTCTCAGCAGTGCCATGACCCCCTCCTTCTTTCTTTCTTTTCTTACCCTTGTTATTTTTCTTTATTTTTCTCACTGGATTCCCTATTCATAAGTGTGTACCCCACCCCCTAAATATTATAATAATGTAGGACTTTACATTTCCGCATTTTTATCGCTTTCAATTGTAAATGCTAGCAATTAGGATATGTATGGAAAGATAAAATCAATGAAATAGAAAATTCTAATTCAAGATAAAATCATGCATGCAATAAAACACACTTGCACACAAACACCCTTAAGGTTTCTCTACTTGGTTGCCTTATACGAAAATAGCCATATTACGCATGCAAAGTATCTTGGCAAAACAAACAAAATCAAAAGATCATAGTCCCTCGATGACGCTATCAAAGTTGCCTTATAAAATGATCTTAGTCCCTCAAAAATGCTAAGATACTTTGCAACATTGCTAATCATGGTTATACGATGACCCGCGCCCGTCCCGTTTACATCCAAAGATAGGGTTGCTTACCAAATCAATGGTATATCAACAATGTCAAAGGAATAGAAAATGCACAAAAAAAGACATTTGAGTAGGTAGATAGCTTCTAAGTTACTTGCTCAATTTCAAACAATCCTTGCTATTTTCAAAAACAAACACACACACATTTCAAAACATCTTACAAAACATTGAAAACCTTTTCAAAAGACAAACATCTTTGTATACATTCTTACGAACGAGAATCATTACAAAGATTGCCTAAACGAATGGCCTCTTTTACAAAATACTTTCAAAACCACAAACAAGCACCATTTCAAACAAACAAATCAAGTGATCTAAATAAGTAACTAAGAGCCCATGGAAAACCATGGATGAAAAGGGTGCTAGCACCTTCCCTTTTAATAATCTACCCCCGGAACTCAAGAAAACATCTCAAAGGTATTTCCTGTGCTTTTTTACCTTTCCTTTTGGATAAAAGAAAAGTCGGTGGCGACTCTTGCTAACCGCAACATTTGCAAACACAAACGCAAAACCTCAAGTCAGTTCTCCCACCGCATTACAGAACTGGCGACTCTGCTGGGGAATTATTCTAAAAGTGGGGTTACCTTAGGGTTTAGATCACCTTTATTTGCTTACGTTGTTTGACTTGTTTGCTTTACAACTATGGTTCTTTATTTGGGTTTAAATCCTCCACCCGGATTTGGGAAACATTATAGGTAAATAGCAATACATTGTGGAAACTGTGTGGGGTATACCGACATGGTCTAAACAATAATTATATTAGTGTGACATATTTGTGGGTACCGGTAGCCTTTGAGTCAATCAAAGAGAATACAAGGCCGCTGAGTGATGTCATGAAGCACTAATAAACTTCTAGAACCTTTACTTGACCAACTTGGCCTTTTAGGATGTTGTGAGATGACCGACTTTGGTGCAGTCCGAAGTTGGTAGATACTCGATACTACACTCATTAAGGGTTGTTTTCTTGGGATATTCCGGTCTCCATTAAAGAGACTTAAGCTAAAACAATGACCAAGGAAACAATCCAGTGATATTGAGCTCCTTAGAACCCGGTTACTATTTTTAGGACAGGTTGAGCCAACTAAACTTCAAGAGGGTACTTACCTATGAAACCCCGTGCAATCCTAAACTAAGAACTTGCTTGATTTGTTTGTATATACATGCTTGTACATAAACATCATGGACATCATAAACATCATATGAATTCACTAACCATTTCAAGGATTTTGGAGATTCATCTTTGTTCTTGTTTTGTAGGTTATGGATTCACTTCGCAGGAAAACTATTCAAATCAACCTTGTAATAATTCCTCCACAACTCAAGGAGCTAGCTTCAAGGATCCCTAAGAATTATCCATTCACCGAGAGACATGGTCGTCTACTCAACTTGGTCACTTCCAACACAAAGGAGGATATGATGAAAGTTCTCTTCCAGTTCTTTGACCCTTTGCATCATTGCTTCACATTTCCTGACTATCAACTTGTGCCCACTTTGGAAGAATTCTCTCAACTTTTGAGGATTCCTATTCTCAACAAACCACCCTTCAACGGTACGGAAAGAGATCCAAATCCAGAAGAGATTTCTCAAGCCCTTCACTTGCACTCATCTGATGTCACAACTCATTGGGAAACTAGAAGTGGTGTCAAAGGTTTCTTAGCAAAGTTTCTGTTTGAGAAGGCCCAAAGTTGTTGGAATTACCTAGGATTGCATGCTTTTGAGGAGATTGTAGCTCTTCTTATCTATGGGATGGTCCCGTTCCCCGATCCTGACCAACTCATAGATATAAGCGCTGTCAAAATCTTCATGTCTTGCAACCCGGTGCCTACATTGCTTGGGGATATCCTACACTCTTTTCACACTCGTACAATGAGGAAAAGAGGTGTTCTTATGTGTTGTACTCCTCTCCTGGCAAGATGGTTTATTTCTCATCTTCCCCAATCAGTGTTGAAGAATGAACAAGGTTCGAGGTGGTCACAAAGGTTAATGACGCTTAAACATTCAGATATTCATTGGTGTTCTCAATCCAAAGAGAATCTTATCATTGTTGATCGTTCTGGGGAATTCCCTAATGTCCCTCTACTTGGCATTAGGGGAGGCATCACCTACAACCCATGCTTAGCTTTAAGACAGTTTGGTTATGCCCGAAGGGATGGCCCACATGATATGATGATTTAAGGCCTGGTATTCGACTACGACAACGACGATCAAGGATTACACCTGCTCCAAAGACTGCTCCACTTAAGATTACAATGCCCGGGCCGGCCCCTTACAAATCAGATAAAGCAGTACCATGGAATTACGGTGGAGAAATCTACTACCATGGTATTAAACAGGATGAACTGGCTGCCGAAGAAGAAAGCTCCTAAGAGGACAATTCCGAGATTAGCAATATTGCTGGAACAAGCAAGATTACCCGTAGTGGAAGAATCTTCTCTCCAGAGATTTCCCCTCAAACGGAAGTCTTTGGACCCATGGTCGTTCCGAAGATTACCTCTGTACCAGTGATTATACCTGCAAGCGTACCTACCGACAAAGACAACACAATCTCTATCCCTACTTCCACTGTTGATAATAAAGGAAAGAACATCCAAGAAGAGCCTGTCCAGACGATGGCTCAATCACTAGCTATTCCTGAAACATCCAAGAAGGAGATGGAAGAAATCCTGAGGATAATAAAAAAGAGTGATTATGATGTGGTTGAACAGTTGGGGAAAACCCCTTCCAAGATCTCTATGCTAGCTCTGCTGCTGTGCTCTGAAGCACATGCCAAGGCTCTGGTAAATTATTTTGAAGACAGCTCACGTGTCGCAAGAGACGTCTGTTGACCAGTTCCAAGACTGTGTGGCCAGTTTGACAGCTGATAATGGCTTGGGTTTCTCTGATACTGACTTGACACCCAGAGGGAGAAAACACAACGAGGCACTACATGTCTCAGTGGAGTGTAGAGGAACAACCCTAGCCCATGTCTTGGTTGATATCAGATCATCTTTGAACGTCTTACCGAAGAAAGCCCTTGATAGATTTGATTGCGAGGGGCTGACTTTAAAACCCAGTAATATAGTGGTGAGAGCTTTTGATGGTTCGAAGAGGATGGTCCACGGGGAGGTGGACATCCCAATTAAGGTGGGAACTCAGGTTTTCAACTAATCCTTCTATGTGATGGACATCTGTCCTTCTTATTCCTATCTGTTAGGACGCCCCTGGATCCACAACGCTGGTGCTGTCACCTCCACATTACATCAAATGATGAAGTGCCCGGTCCAAGGAAAGATTATAACTGTCCATGGGGAGGAGGAGTACATGATTAGTCATCTGAATTCTTTTCGATACATGGAGTTAGATGTCAAATTCATTGAGACCCCTTTCCAACATTTTGAAGAAGTCTCTCCAGAAGTAGCGGCGACCAAGGCGGTATCCCTGATTCCTAAGATCACTAGACCTCCACCTAGGATGTCATCTCTAAAGGATGCAAAGGCAGTAGTGGAAGAAGGGGGATGCACCATATGGGGGCAGCTTCTAGACTTTCCCTATAAATCAGACAAGTTTGGCTTGGGGTTTACTTCGACTGCTCAGAAGGATGTGCGTCGTTCCCGTGCTGGGGGGCCACCTGTGAAGATTAGTAACCAAAGTGTCAATGCAGTAGAAGACAATGAAGAGGATGGAAGCCTGGAAGATTGGATATTTCCTACTGTCAGTGGAGGACTTCGCAACTGGGAAGCCAGAGACTTCATCCCAATAACTTTCATATCTCAGTAATTTATCTTTTACATTTCTGTTGGACTTGTAATATTCACGAACAATTCGCACTTTAAAAACCTTGTGTCTTACCCGAGGCACAATGGTCCATTTGTAAGGGTTTTTATTTCATCTTCATATGACATTCAATGAATCATGGACGCTTTTTCACATATAAACCTTTTGTGCTCATTGTATTTCTTTTACATTTTATTGTTTTAAGATGGCTATACCCTTACACACACCCACACTCACAAATGCAGGTACCCTTCCGTTCCGGATCCCATGGGTAACGATACTGCTATATCCTTCAGTGACTCTAAAGATCTGATCTACCCAGCCGAATATGAAGGTGAGGAAGATTGTGAGGTGCCAGGGGAATTGGCCAGACTATTACAACAAGAGGAAAGAGCTATTCATCCTCATGAGGAGCTGTTGGATACAATCAATTTGGGTACCGAGGAAGATAAAAAGGAAATCAAAGTGGGTGCAAATCTAGAGCCGAGTGTCAAGGAGCGCCTAATTCAGATATTGCATGATTATGTTGAGATCTTTTCCTGGTCATACAAAGACATGCCAGGAATCGATACAGACATTGTGGTACATCGTCTACCCACAAGAGAAGACTGTCCACCAGTGAAATAAAAAGTCTGCCCCATGAGACCTGACATGTAAGAGAAGATCAAAGTGGAGGTTATGAAACAGTTCAATGCTGGATTTCTGGCTGTTACTTCTTATCCCCAATGGGTGGCCAACATTGTTCCCGTGCCTAAAAAGGACGGCAAAGTGAGAATGTGCGTGGATTATAGAGATTTAAACAGGGCCATCCCTAAAGATGATTTTCCACTTCCACACATCGATATCCTGGTTGACAATACAGCCTAACACAAAGTATTTTCTTTCATGGACGGATTCTCAGGCTATAACCAGATCAAAATGGAACCTGAGGACATGGAGAAAACTATATTTGTCACACAGTGGGGTACATTCTGCTACAAAGTGATGCCAATTAGACTGAAGAATGTCGGGGCAACCTATCAACGCACCATGGTAGCTTTGTTTCATGATATGATACATCATGAGATAGAGGTCTACGTAGATGACATGATAGCCCGATCACAGACTGAAGAAGAACACCTTAATCACTTGCAAAAGCTGTTTGTCAGATTAAAGGAGTACAAGTTAAGATTGAATCCAAACAAGTGCACATTCGGAGTTCGGTCCGGTAAACTCTTAGGGTTCATTGTCAGCAACAAAGGCATCGAGGTTGATCCTGCCAAGGTAAAGCGATATAAGAAATGCCTGCTCCTCGCACTGAGAAGGAAGTAAGAGGTTTTTTGGGATGTCTAAACTATATTGCTAGATTCATTTCTCACCTAACGTCTACTTGTGAACCAATCTTTAAACTGTTGAAGAAAGATCAAGTAGTCAGATGGAATGATGAATGTCAGATTGCTTTTGATAAAATCAAGGAGTATTTACTAGAACCTCCTATCCTGATGCCACCAGTCGAGGGAACACCACTAATCATGTATCTGACCGTCTTAGAGAATTCAATGGGGTGCATACTGGGGCAGCATGACGAGTCTGGCCGAAAAGAGCACGCTATTTATTACCTAAGCAAAAAGTTTACCGTCTGTGAAACCAGATATTCACTGCTCGAGAAAACTTGCTGCGTTTTGGTATGGGCTGCTCGCCGGCTAAGACAGTATATGTTGACTCATACCACTTTGCTGATATCTAAGATGGATTCGATAAAGTACATCCTTGAGAAGCCTGCTCTGTCTGGGAGGATAGCTAGATGGCAGATGATCCTAACAGAACATGACATACAATATACGACCAAAAAACCTATAAAGGGAAGTGTACTAGCTGATCATCTTGCTTATCAAGCTGTAGAGGATTATCAGTCCATGAAGTTTGACTTCCCTGACGAAGACATCATGACATTAGACAACGGTGAAGAAATCAGACCATATGAAGGACCTGAAAAAGGATCCCGATGGACTCTGTTCTTTGATGAGGCATCCAATGCACTTGGTAACAGTATCAACGCTGTACTCATATCCCCAGAAGGGTGTCATACTCCCTTTACTTCCAGACTTTGCTTTAACTGTACGAACAACATGGCAGAATACGAAGCATGCGTCTTTGGTCTCAAGGCTGCCATAGACTTGGGAATCAAATCTTTAGATGTGGTTGGGGATTCATCTTTGGTCATCAGTCAAATCAAAGGAGAGTGGGACACTAAGCACCCAAACCTTATCCCTTACAAAGAACATGTTTTGACATTGCTACCACATTTCAAGCAGATTACCTTCGAGCATTTCCCGCGAGAAGAAAATCAGCTAGCAGATTCTCTAGCTACAATGTCATCTATGTTTAAACTTAATTGGGATAACGAGGCTCCCCAGATCACCATTGAACGAATGGACGAACTAGCACACTGTCACGAGATTAATACCGAAGAAGTAGTGGACCAGCCTTGGTTTCATGAAGTCAAAAGGTATCTCGAGGCTCAAGAATATCCAGAAGGAGCTTCAATCAATGATAAAAAGTTCTTAAGGAGATTCTCTGCTAAGTTCTTCCTAAGTAATGGCATCCTGTACAAACATAATCATGATTCTATTCTGCTCCGTTGTGTGGATAAGATCGAAGCTGAAAAGATTATGGCTGAATTACATGAAGGTACCTTTGGCACTTACTCTAGTGGGCATATGATGGAAAAGAAGATTCTACGGGCAGGCTATTACTGGTCTACCATGGAAGCTGACTGCTATCAACACTCCCGGACCTGTCATAAGTGTCAAATCTATGCAGACAAGGTGCACGTGCCTCCGGTTCCTCTAAATGTCTTAACAGCTCCTTGGCCCTTCGCTATGTGGGTAATCGATATGATTGGGGAGATCAAGCCTACAGCCTCCAATGGACACCACTTCATCCTAGTGGCCATTGACTATTTCACCAAGTGGGTCAAAGCAGCTTCCTTCGCATCTGTTACTAAGAATGTTGTTACCCGCTTCATCAAGCAGAATCTTATTTGCCGGTACGGTATCCCAGAAAGGATCATCACTGATAACGGTACGAACCTTAACAATACCATGATCACCGCTTTGTGCGAGCAGTTCAAGATTCAACATCACAATTCATCCCCCTATCGGCCAAAGATGAATGGTGCAGTCGAAGCTACTAACAAAAATATTAAAAAGATCATACAAAAAATGACAGTCACCTACAAGGACTGGCATGAGATGTTACCGTTTGCTCTCGACGGATACCGTACCACGACTCACACATCAATTGGGGCAACACCCTATTCTTTGGTTTACGGCATGGAGACTGTTTTGCCTATCGAGGTTCAAATCCCCTCTTTGAGAATTATGAAAGATGCAGGTTTGAGTGAAGACGATTAGATTCAGACCCGACTTGATCAACTGAACTTAATTGACAAAAAGAGGCTTACTGCTGTTTGCCATGGTCAGATGTATCAAAAACGAATGATCAAGGATTTCAACAAGAAAGTCAGACGCCAGGTATATCAAGTTGGAGATCTAGTGATCAAACGCATCATCTTGCCACAAAGTGATCCCAGGGGAAAATGGACTCCTACCTATGAAGGACCATTTGTAATCAAGAACATCTTTTCCGGTGGGGCAATGATCTTAACCACCATGGACGGTGACGACCTGCCACACCCTTCAAACGCAAACATAGTCAAAAGATACTACACATAAGAGACCCGCTAGGTTGACACACCTAGGTAAAATAAGGGAATCCCGGCGAACCAAAAAGGTTCGGGCAAAAATTAGGGATAAAATAAAAAAATCTGTACACCCGGCAAGTTGAAAACCAGAAAGGGTGATTTGGGCAAAAAGGGTTTCCCAGTGGACTGAAAACCCGAAAGGGCGGTCCAGGCAAAAGTTAGGGAATTAAAGCGTATGACTATGTCTCATTGGATCACTTTGAGGATAACTTCAATCTCTTCACTGACAAACTCGGAGCTTCTGATAAATTCAATCATCTTTGGACGAAGCAACGAATGGACAAAATATTTGGAGATACATAGGCTATAGCAGAATGGGAACCCCATGGGACTATCACATATAGCTATCTTTCTTTGTATAAATTTTTCTTACTTTTACGACACCATCCTCTTACTAGGATGTCTGCCTCCTCTGTACAAAATACTTATTCAAAGTAAATACAAAGATATCTCTTTCAAAGTACAGAAAACTATTTGCCTTTTTCTTTACACTTGTGTTTTATTTGCAAAAACGTCCAATGATTCATTAATGAACATATGCATTTGAACATAATTACTGTTTACAAATAAACAAAATGGAAAAGAACAATTACTGACAGGTTGAAAGAATAGGAAAATGTCTTTAGGCTATTCCATGAGCAATCCCTACAGTACGTCATTAAGATCCCCAGTGGAGTTGAAATTTCCAACTGCCAATCCCCAGCAGAAACCATTCAGTTTCTCCAAGTTCCCCAGCAAGTTATCTTGAAGCCTGAAAATCAACCAGATAACAGTTAACTTCTGTTTCTCCTTAACCTAGGATAACTCCCCAGTAGAGTGGCAGACGACCAAAACTCCTGAACTTTTTCCAAACAGGAATAAGTTTTCTTCCCCACAGAGTTTTTGTTAAATCCCTAGTAGAAGTCATCAAAATTCTCTGGATTCCCCAAGCAGATTACTCAAGCAGTATACGACATTGCTCTCACAATAGGATTTTGTCATTACTTCAAGACATGAAGAATCCACATATTCTCAGCAGCAATCAATGATCTATTTTCATCAGCAATACAACAAATCAGCTTACATGTGCATACAATACTTCCATATATCATAAACATTGACAAAACGCATATATTGCATCATACATTTCATGCAACATAACGTTGTGTTTCAGCTAACATTTTACCCTTTTCAGGATAAGATTAACAACTACCGTTAAACAATATGCGGTCATGATACAGTTCAGATACGCTCCAGATACGGATGCCATCCTGATACTCATTCAGTTTTCAAAATCAGATACAGTTTAGATACGCTCCATGACACGGAAGCCATTCTATTACTCATTCGGATTTCAAACTATAAGATACAGTTCAGATACGCTCCAGACACGAGTGCCATCCTGATACTCATTCAGTTTTCAAAATCAGATACAGTTTAGATACGCTCCATGACACGGAAGCCATTCTATTACTCATTCAGATTTCAAGTATCAGATACAGTTCAGATATGCTCCATGACACGGAGGCCATTCTATTACTCATTCGGATTTCAACTATCAGATACAGTTCAGATACGCTCCATGACACGGAAGCCATTCTATTACTCATTCAGATTTCAACTATCAGATACAATTTAGATACGCTCCATGACACGGAAGCCATTCTATTACTTATTCAGATTCATCTTTCAGATACAGTTCAGATACGCTCCAGATACGGTTGCCATTTTGTTGCTCATTCAGATTTCAACTATCAGATACAGTACGGATACGCTCCAGACACGGAAGCCATTATGTTACTTATTCAGACTTCAACACTCAGATACAGTTCAGATACGCTCCAGACACGGATGCCATCCTGATACTCATTCAGTTTTCAAAATCAGATACAGTCCAGATACGCTCTAGATACGAATGCCATTCTGTTACTCATTTAGATTTAGATTCCAGATGCAGTTCAGATACGCTCCAGATATGGTTGCCATTCTGTTGCTCATTCAGATTTCAACTATCAGATATAGTACGAATACGCTCCAGACACGGATACTATTCTGTTGCTCATACAGATTCGATCTCCAGATACAGCTCAGATAAGTTCCAGATACGGACACCATTCTGATACTTATTCTTTCGACTTACAAATTGCAATTCAACAAACATTCTTGGATGGCATCTATAAGCCCATCTCCAATAAGATTCTATCACATCTCCAAATGGCATCTTTAAGCCCACTCCCTCAACAATACTTTGTCGAGTGCAAATTTGTGGGCACTTTTGTGTCCAATCATCTTTTACCTTCGAATCACGAACGATAAAGCTCGCCAATCTAACTCTTCAGGTTCAAGAAGATTGAACAGGGGCAATTGTTGTACCCTAAAATTTGCCCTCTCATTCTTCAGGAAATCATCTTGGATTCTCAAAGTTCTCTCTTAGACAAATCCAAGCCTTGAATTGTCTTTTCTTTCCAAGCAAGCCATTTACAAGGGCAAAGTGGTCATTTGCAAGCTCAAAAGTCAAATTTTTACCTTGGAAAAGTTAAATTCTAAATACTTAGATTTTTTTCTAAAGTATTTGAGAAAAAAATGACACTTCAGAACTTCTGAACCAACCTCCAGGCAGAACTTGGTCAGAAGTTGCAAACTTAGCTCAGCACATAACATTCAGTCAGAATGTGGCTCTTCAGCAGCTACGCCAACTCGGTCAGAAGTTACGAACTTAGCTTAGCACATAACACTCAGTTAGAATATGGCTCTTTAGTAGCTACGCCAACTCAGTTAGAAGTTGTAAACGTGTTTCAGCATGTAATCTTCAAAAAGGACATGGTTCTTTCAGCAGTCACGCAAGTTCAGTCAGAGTTTGCTAGAGGAATGTAAAGAAAGCAAAGAAGCCTGAAAACTCCTTCAGAACTTGCTGGAATCAGAAGACGAATGGGTCAGAAGAGTGGGTGTTACACTGAAACATAATCTCTAAGTCCAGAATTTTCATAAACAAATCCAAAGAGCATGCTAGAAAGTATGGAGAACCCTCAGAATTTGCTGAGGCAGCAGGATACTAAGATCAGAGCTTGAGTGCGTTGTATGCTGAAGTAGGAACTGCTGGCTCAGATAAGTAATGATGCAAATCTCACGTTATAGATTTCTTGGTCTTGACCAATCTCATTACCATTTAATGCTCATTAATGCTCACAACTACTTTTGAATATTTGTCCAAAGGGTCTCTCCACGTGCAGCATAACAAAGTTCCTGTGCAGATTTAGGTATGGGTTCATGTGCTACTTTTCGCTCATGGGTGTCACTTTTCCTTAATCCTCGCTTACTAACCCAGCCTAGGCCCAAAGCTGTCAATCATCACAACTTTTTATGAACCTTTCTTCAAGAATAAGTCAGCATCTAATGCATGATATTGGCGCCACTTAACGTTTAAAAACCCACAAAGATTTGCCTATAAATAGAGCACCATTGCCCATTGAAAAAAAGGTCCAACATCAGAAAAAATTGCTAGAAAAGAAACAGAAATTTTTTTAGCAAGAAAACACCTTGAAACTCTGTCAAAATTCCTAGTGTTTCAAGAGCCTTAAACACAGCTTTGAATCTCCTGCCTCAAAACTTCATTTGCACCCAATTTGTTTCTTGACTAAAGAACGACCATACAGTTTCTGACCACATATATACTCTCCATCCACCCATACCAAGAACCTGTCCAGAACACTATCAAAGTTTAGATTAACTCCAGTTCACAAAATTTCTTCCAATAGCAAGGTAAGCACCTGTTGACTCTCATCACACTATTTAAGCCTCATCAGATTTGCATGCTTAAGAAACACAATGTAGATATCATGCTGCTGTTGCTGTACATGTTTTGATATTTTCACGCCTCTGTATGTTTAAGTAGGAAGTGAATCAGTACAGAACTTGCCAATGACCTTTTGGTTCTGTCTTCTGAAACGCTATGACACTTGCTGAGACTGTCCTAGGCATGCCTTTTGTTTCATGGAAAAATAATCAAACTGCAGATGTTCTGATTAGCACAGGGAGAAATCAAGCTATGACTTTGACGTTAGCACTTCTGAGGCCTTTCTTGTTATCAGTAATATCAGAACTTCTGAAAATTACTGTGTTCCCAACAGGTTCAGAACTTCTGACCCCCCTCCCACTAACAGATTTCTGTTTTGCAGCGCACTGGGGTCAGAACTTCTGACCTCCCCACTAACAGGTTTTTGTTTTGCAGCGCACCAGGGTCAGAAGTTCTGACCTATACATTTTCACTAACAGGTTGATATCCTGCAACAGGCCAGGATCAGAACTTCTGACTTCCTCTCAGCAGCGCGCTGACCCCTCCTTCTTTCTTTTTTTCTTCCCCTTGTTATTTTTCTTAATTTTTCTTGCTGGATTCCCTATTCATAAGTGTGTACCCCCACCCCCTAAATATTGTAATAATGTAGGACTTTACATTTCCGCATTTTTATCGCTTTCAATTGTAAATGCTAGCAATTAGGATATGTATGGCAAGATAAAATCAATGAAAGAGAAAATCCTAATTCAAGATAAAATCATGCATGCAATAAAACACACTTGCACACAAACACCCTTAAGGTTTCTCTACTTGGTTACCTTATACGAAAATAGCCATATTACGCATGCAAAGTATCTTGGCAAAATAAACAAAATCAAAAGATCATAGTCCCTCGATAACGCTATCAAAGTTGCCTTATAAAATGATCTTAGTCCCTAAAAAATGCTAAGATACTTTGCAACATTGCTAATCATGGTTATACGATGACCCGCGCCCGTCCCGTTTACATCCAAAGATAGGGTTGCTTACCAAATCAATGGTAAATCAACAATGTCAAAGGAATAGAAAATGCACAAAAAAAGACATTTGAGTAGGTAGATAACTTCTAAGTTACTTGCTCAATTTCAAACAATCCTTGCTATTTTCAAAAACAAACACACACACATTTCAAAACATCTTAGAAAACATTGAAAACCTTTTCAAAAGACAAACATCTTTGTATACATTCTTACGAACGAGAATCATTACAAAGATTGCCTAAATGAATGGCCTCTTTTACAAAATACTTTCAAAACCACAAACAAGCACCATTTCAAACAAACAAAGCAAGTGATCTAAATAAGTAACTAAGAGCCCATGGAAAACCATTCAAGAAAAAATCTCAAAGGTCATTCCTGTTCTTTTTTACCTTTCCTTTTGGATAAAAGAAAAGTCGGTGGCGACTCTTGCTAACCGCGACATTTGCAAACACAAACGCAAAACCTCAAGTCAGTTCTCCCACCGCATCACAGCTTGAAAGCGGCGTTTAGCCACAGCTGAAGAAGCCAATATGGGCCAACAAGAAGCAGGATGGTACCAGTTTCGTAGCTTTTTAATTTGGAAGTAGCAGACCCTAGGCTCTCATAAAGACCAGCTAAGAGCAATTCACTCAAACATATCTTTCGACAAAAATGCAATTGGTTTGATATGGTTAAAAATATCCTAGTGACTTGTAGTGATTTGCAACAAAAAATGTACTTTAACAACCATAAGGCCAGGAAAGCTATGTGTTCAACATCTGTGACTTCATCCCCCTCAGTATGATACAGATTCATATAAGCAGTGAAACTAGCATTTTTAACTTGGAAGTTAATGGTGTTATCTGATTGCAAGTAAGGGTCAAAGGTTTCTCTAGTTGGAGGAAGTCCAGTTATTGCAGCTATGTCAAAAAGAGTGGGAGTCATCATCCCACAAGGAATATGAAAATTATTATAGGTTGCTATCCTAAAAATATAAAGACGCTAATAAAAAAGGTTGACAATAACTGAATCCCAATTTTGACATTTGGATTAAGTCGAAGATACCCTGATCTTTCCAGTCTTGAGATTTTTTTCTTTTTGATTTTGGAAAGCCAAGATAGATAAAGATTATCTAATAAGGGGAATGATCGAAAGGGTTTAAAGTTTTCAGTTATGTAATCTAATTGGAAAACTTCCCTCTTTATCTTAGAAATTGAGGTCTCCTTGGAAGTTTTCTCTTTGGAAGTTTTTGTGGGTTTCTTAGTAGAATCGTCATAATTTTTCTTAGGAAACTTGGCTCTATTAGCTATTGGTTTGGTCTCAAGGTAAACAGAAAAAACTCTACAAGCTTTTCCATATTTCAGCAGAAATCAAAGGTCCCATAAAACATAGGGTTTTATCAGTGAGAGAGGAAGGATTGAGTATCTTGGAAGAATAAATAGCTTTTTGTTCTGGAGTAAATTTGGGAGTAGAGATGAATTCTCGATTTTCAAAGGTCATGAGTTCACTAATAAGCCCAGATTAAAGCGTAACGTTCTTTGAAGTTCCTGTTCCTTTGTTTTTCTTGGGTGATCGTTGTTTTTTGGATGACGACATTGTTGAGATAAGTGTTGGATTGAAATTTGAAAAATGGGATTTATTTTGAATTTTTTGGAAGATTGAAAAATACAAGAACAAAAGTGTGAAGATGAAGTGTTTATAAAAGATTTATAGTGATTGAGAAGTTTACATTATAACAAGTTAGTGGGACAATTGTTCTTTTGTTATAAGAAGAAGAATATGTTAAGTTATTTTCTCTTGGGAACTATTTTTCATAAGTGGTAATGATGAACTGCTATACACACGTCTGAATAGACGTTTGGAAAATGGTGATTACTTTTTTATGACGTCACAACAGTGAAAGACTATCATGAGTATATGGTTTGTCGAAAATTTCAGGATTATTATTAAAAAATGACTATTTCTCTTTGTAACGAAATACACATTTTTGAGGGGCAATTTGTTGACTGGGAATTTCGATTACATGAGTTCTTAAATAAATTGGTACATTTTGGAAGAAAGGAAGTTCGAAAGAAAGTATGAAGGAGTTTCTATGAAGGTTTCGATAGATAAAAAGCTAGTAAGAGTTTCTTTTTATCAAGCGTTGTCGAAAGATTTGTCTGTGAACCATTGGAAATTAAGTTATTCGAAGCATCATAAGAAAGGATATTTCAACCGTCACATTGGTTGATTTGGTGCTTCAAAAAGAAGAAGATTTTGAATTCGAAAGTTTAATATTATCTAAAGAGACGCGTGGAAGTTTTATGGGTTCGAAGGACATGCAATCTTCGAACGTGGCACTCTATTATAGAAAGACCGTTAGGGTCAAATTAATATAAATAGGGGTCTTAATTTTAGGATTCATGGGTGTTCATTTTGTACAAATTATTCAACACACTCGAAGTACCAAGTGTTAAAGAAAAGAGTTGTAGAGAATGTACGTATAGACACCATTATTATTCCTTTCGAACCATTTAATTTATCAATATCAAGTCTTTTAACATTTCCAGTACTTCCTTTACTTTTCAGTCAAAACTTTTATATTTTTTCAAGTCATTTACATTTATTCTACATTTCCTTTACATTTCTTTACGTTTCCAGTCGAAACCTTTACATTGCACATTCGAAATTCTGTTATTCGAACATGCTTTAAATTATAATTCCAATCTTTATATTGTTATTAAGAAAATAACGTTAAACCAGAATCTCATTACAAGTTTAGTCTTAGAAACTTAGACACAAGTCATAGGATCAATCTAGTCGATCCTGCAAGTTACCAAAGTATTTAGTTTGGAAGACTAGCGGTTGTTTACCAAATTCATGCGTAAACTACCCCAAAATTTCCCCTTTCTTCTCCCAAGACATTTCTCACAATAAATTTAAAATGCTCAAGAATTCTCCAAGATTTGATCAGACAAACTTATCTCCTAACACTGAGGCCACAAATTAGGGTTTGGATTTTCACAATGACAATTGGACTTCTAATGCCTCAATTGACTTTCATGGTTCTTATAAACTTCTAAGAATACTCATTCCAAGTTTCAAATCTTGGGTCACAATTTTGCTCAATCAATTGCTCAGATGACTGAAAATTAGCTGTATTGGGTAAAAAGTCAACTATGGTCAACTTACAGTCAAAATTCAAGACTTTTGATCCACATAAACATTTTGAAGTTATATTCATCAATTGATCAAGGTCTCATCATAATTCCTCAAGAAACACAGTCAAATTATCAAAAGGGCAAAATGGTCAAAATTAGGGTTTTGACTGGAAATAACTAATCGTTGACTTTTGACCTAGTACATGACCTAATGGCTTGAAGCATGATCTTAAGGGCTCAAAGACAACATGTTTACCTAATTTCATGGTTCAAATCATTTCTCAAGATTATTGAATTGATAGTTGAAATTTGGTCAACTGATGAAAAGTCAACTGATACACCAAAAGTCAAACTTTGACTTTTTGGTCAAATTTGAGTTTCAAAGATCACAATTCATCAAGACATTAAAAAATATGAAGCTTGATCATCAAGAAATCAAGAAAGTCAAAATTCAAATTGAAAAGTCAAACTTTTCTCGACTTAGAAATTTTTCAAAGTGTTTTAAACATGATAATTTCACTACTTCATACCATTTTTTCACCAAGATGCAAGATGATTCAAAGAAAACTTTCTAAATGAAAGTTGTAGATCTTGATGAAATCTACAACTTTGTATTTGAGGGATCATGTCCAAAAAATGCTTAGATTTTGATTTATAGGCCCATGAAGTCATGCACTTTTTCTTAAACACTTGGTGAAATTTTGACCTAGTTTGGTCAGGATTTTGACCTAACTTCTTGGACAAATTTCATATATTTCCAATTTGATTTAGCATAAGTGAATAAAATATGGATTGTAGACAATGTTAAAATATTTCCAAAATGTCCAAGAACTTGAAGAGATCATGTTTGAGCTAAGATAATCGAAGAAAACAAGTTGGACATTCATTCTTGAATTATAGGTCATTTCCATGATGAACAAGAATTCAAATCTCTTAGCCATGCCTTGTAATCATGCTTTGCAGGCCTCTAAACCTCTAAGTCTATCCATAATCGGTTGATTGCACAAGCTTTTGAGCTATTGTCCACTTGATCCAAGCATTATCTACTACATTTTGCTATTTTGAGAAGAAAGGCAAGACTTCCATTTTGGAAAAACATACTTTTGTAATATGTCAACCCTTATTGAGACTCCAACTTGTTCCATCTGCACACACTCCATCTAAAAGATTAGAAGCAACATGTTTAAAGTGTTCAACCACTCTACATGCTTGTACCTTCTACCTTGAAACCACATTTTCTCACTTTTCTTCAAAATCAAGCAACCTAGCCATATCCCTATAACTCGGAAATCTGTTGTGCAAACCACCTCCAACCTTTTTCATATAACTATAAAAGTTATTTGCAAGCCAATAGACGAATTGAATCCCTATAAAACCTCCCAAGCATTTTGCAACACTGAATTGGCCATAACTTGACAGTTTTTAGCTTCATACCACCAAATCAAAAACCACTAGTGCATTTTCAAATCTAATCATCCATACACTCTCCATACATCATATCAAAGGTATCCAGGTCACTGTTTGTTGACTGTAACTCCATTTCCATTATCCACCATTTTCAAAACTCAAGCTTTCCACTTGACTTGAGTAGATAGTTTCAGCCATCCTCAAAGCAAAGTAAGAGTTGGAGTACACTCAAGGAGGTCTAGGCAAGATAAACAGATCATTAGGACACCTCAAGGGTTGCCAAAACTCCGTACACGAATCTCACTTGCAAGGTAAGTCTTCTAAACTTTGATATCTTGATTCAAGCATCTTTTGTACATGCATTCTGAAGCAAAAAAGTAGACATCATTGCCCTAAATCTAACCATGTTCTTAGTTTACATTTTACTTGCTTATGTGTGAAGAATTTTGCTTCTGACCAGTTAGGGCACGCATTTGGTATTAAACAAAATTAAGTTTAATCTTTGATTTTTAGCTTAAATAAATTATATGGTTAAATTCATGGTGAAATTTCCAGCAAGTTTCATGTTTGTACTTTTGAAAATGATCAGGAAATGAGAAAGTTACAAGATTAACAATGGTGGATGTTGTGTTCTGCGCGTGCACGAAGGAGGAAAGAGATGATTTCAAATATCTAGGAACAAGTTTATTTTATATTTAGCGCAAGTTGTTTTAAGACTGGATGAAATAGCCACCCCAAGGGCAAGCGCGCATGTACTAAAGCTTTCCTCACCTAAAGGGCGAGGTTTCGAACCAATATGAACCCCCATTTTATTTTATCTCTCCATATTTTCTCTTATTTCAGGATCAGGTACATGCCAAGCTAGCGCGCGTGGTGCTCCTTCAATTAACACCCTCTGATCTCATCATCAAACAAATCCAACGCTCCAGATGGCCTGCATATGATACTCCCTCACCAGCCACCCCCATGGGATCACAGAACAAGCGCCTGGGCTCTCCCTGTCTTGGGCCTGACTTCTTTTACTGTCTCTAACCCCCCATTTTAATTTTTCACACACCAAGCCTAAATTACTTTCTTTAACTATTTTAATTTATTTGTTTTGTTTTATATCTTTTTTATTTAACATCATAAAATCATTAAAAATATTAGATTTAGATTTTTATTAATTTTTGCATAAAATTTTTATTTATTTTTCATCACCCTTTATTTTATATTTTAATTAATTTGTACATTAATTAAGATAGGATTTTTTATCAGAAATTTACACATTAAAAAAATATATTCCTAAATAAAAAAATCCAAAAAAATAACATTTCCTAAAATGCTTTTATGATTTAATTTATTTTCGTAAATAAATTAAATTATCTTACCTTTTATTCTTTTATTTTGTAGATAAATAAAATTAGGGTTAATTACTATTTTCTTTCCTTTTATTCAAAACCTTTTTTCTCAAACAAAGATAAAAACAACAAAAACATTTTCTCAACACACTTAGAATATTTTTGGGTTTACCACACTTAACAATTACTTTACAATTATATAATTGTTCATTGATTTGTAATAGTAATTAGGCTTTATTGATTTCATCCCTCATTCATAAACTTGTACCCCCATCCCATAAAGCGTTGTAATAGCGTAGGACATTTGATTTCTGCAATTTACTACTTTCCTATTATTGCTAGTAATTAGAGTTTGTATGGCAAGATAAAATCAATCTTAGAAAACCATAATTTCAAAGACAAAAATACATGCAATCAAAACACTTGACACACTTGCACCTCTAGGGTTAACCCACACTAGTTCCCTTAGAATAAACAGTCATGTCCCTCGAACGTGGGATACTTTAGTAAAAACTCTCGATTACAAGATCGTAGTCCTTCGATAACCCTTCGATGTTTCCTTCGGTAACTGATCTTAGACCCTTAAGATAAATTACTAAGGTATCCTACAATATTGCATTCTATGATTGTACAATGGCACACGCCCGTCCCTTCACATCCAATGATATTGTTACTTACTAACTAATGGTAAGACAATATTATCTAAAGGAGGAGGAAAAGAACTACGACCTTTTTGAGTAGGTGGAATGCTCGTAGTTGCTTGCTCACAAATAAAACCATCTTCACACTCACACTTTTAAAATATCTTTCCAAAAACAAACATCTCTTTGAACTATTTTCAAAACCAACACTTTGTATACATTCTTATAGAGACGAGAATCATTACAAAGTTTTCCAAAACAAAGGAGTTTTCAAATTATTTTAAAACTTACAAAACACAAAAACATTTACAAAGGATTTCAAAGTGAGCTAGCAACTAAGAGCCCGTAGATAACTACGGATGAAAAGGGTGCTAACACCTTTCCTTTTCATAACCTACCCCCCAAACTTACGAAAAATTCTCAAAAGGTCTTTCCTGTTCTTTTCACCCTTTCCTTTATTGGATAAAAGAAAAGTCGATGGCGACTCTTGCTATCTGCAACAATTGCGATAAAACGCAAAACACCCAAGTCAGTTCTCCCACCGTATTACAGAACTAAAGAATGTGCTGAGGAGATTAACTTAAAAGTGGGGTTACCTTAGGGATTAGATCACATTTAAATGCTTTCATTGTTTGACTTATTTTCTTTACATTTATGGGTTATGCTTGGGCTTTACTTATAAAAATCCTACACCTGGATTTGGGGGAATTTTAGATAAGTAGCAATATATTGCGGGGACTATGCGGGGTATATCGACATGGTTGAAGCGATGACTATGTTAGTGTGACACGTTTGTTGGTACCAGTGTCCCTTGAGTCTAGTCAAGGATAATACGGGGCCGCTGTGTGGTGTCATGAAGCACTAATTGACCGTAGAACCTTAATTGAACAACTTGGCCATTAGAAAGTAGTAAGCTAGTCGGCTTTGGTGCAGACTAAAGTTGGTTGATACTCGATACTACACTCATTGATCGGACTTTCAGGATATTTTGGCCGCATTTTGGATGCTTGAGCTAAAAGAATGCCCGATGAAGAAAGATCAGTGATATTGAGGCTCCTAGAACCCGTTTACCTTTTAGGACAGGTTGAACCAACTAAACTTCAAGAGGGTACTTACCAATAAACCCCATGCAAGTCTTAACCTAAGTCCTTATGTGCTTTGTATGTGTGTGATTATTTGCTCATGGCATCATAACATCATGCCATAGAATTTTACTAACCATTTCAAGGACCTAGGGATTTATCTTTGTTCTGTTTTGTAGGATATGGCTTCCGCTCGCAGGAATACCATCCAAATCCACTTCGTAAGAGTGTCTGCTCAACTCAAAGAGTTAAAATCAAGGGTTCCTGAAAATTCTCCATTCACCAAAAGATATGGTCGACTTCTCAATCTGGATATTTCAAGGTTTGAAGAAGACATGATGAAGGTGCTTTTTCAGTTCTTCGACCCTATACACCATTGTTTCACCTTTCCCAATTATTAATTAGTACCCACAATGGAAGAATTCTCTCAACTGTTGGGAATACCAGTCCTTTACCAAATACCATTCACTGATTTAGAGGAAACTCTGAAGCCTGAATTTATTGCCAAGGCCTTACAGTTGAAGAGTTCTGACATCATAACTAATTGGGAAACAAGAAGCGGGGTCAAAGGCTTTTTGGCTAAATTCCTGATGGAGAAGGCTCGTTCATTTTTGGATGTTTTGGATTTATAAGATTTTGAAGAAATCTTGGCCCTTCTAATCAATGGTTTGGTTCTCTTTCCTAACCCTGACCAACTCATAGATGTAAGCACTATCAAAATCTTCCTTACTCGCAAACCGATTCCTACATTACTTGTGGATATTTTGCACTCTCTTCATACTCGCACTATGAGTAAGCGAGGGACCCTCATGTGTTGCTTTCCTTTGCTGGATAGGTGGTTTATTTCACACCTTCCTCGATCAATATTGAAGAATGAGCAAGGCTTAAGATGGTCTCAAAGGTTGATGTCATTTCTCATTTGGATATCCATTGGTGCTCTCGATCTTAAGAAGACTTTACTATCATTTATTATTGTGGGGAGTTCCCTAATGTTCCACTCTTGGGCATTAGGGGAGGTATCACTTATAATACTTCATTAGCCCTACGACAGTTTGGCTATGCTCGAAGAGACGGTCCCCACGATGCACTCATTCAAGGTATTATTTTCGACTATGAGAACGATCGCCAAGGTTATCATAAAAGGTTTGTGCATGCTTGGGGTATGGTAAGTAAGATTGATAGCAAGACTCAAGGGCATAAAAATTCCATCCCTCTTGGGCTTTACTTAAAGTGGGTATGAAATTATGCTCAAAGCCTCATAATTCCTTACCCATCCATCCTACCTGTGTTTGTAGAGCCCATTGCTGAGGGAGACACCCCTTACATTCTTCTTCATCCTGACATGCCTACCGACTTCGAGGAATTGCAAAGATCATATGGATTAAACTCAAAGGGGAATGAGACACATTTGAAGCACAGTTCTACGCAAGAGAGATAAATATTTTGGAGCTCACAAGGTAACTTCATGAAGAGTAAAGCCTAAATGCTTACATTGCACCAAAGAGGATGCGCCCATGGGAAACTTGAGCCTTTCTTTTTTGTTTTAGGAGTTTATTTTGTAACCTTTGTAATCCCAAGAAGCATTTGTAATTCATGAACTTATTAATGAAATTAATATTTGTTGTCTTCTCTTTGTCTAGCAAATTTTAATTCCATAAAATCCTTGAAAACATTGCATTCGCATAACATGCATCATATCATAAGAAGGTTTTCTGACACAGTTTTCCTCATCCTTTTACTGTTTATTTCAGTATAAAATGGATCTCGAGAAAAATGTCAAGGACTTGTAGACTCAACACTCTCAATTCCAAGAGACTCTGCTCAACTTAGCAAAGGGGCAGTAAGAAATTATGACACTTCTTGTCACAAAGAAGAAGACCAAGAAGAAAGCTGTAATCAACATGGGGAAGAGGTTTAAAGGGCCCGTCAGACAGGTCCAAGTTGAAGAGGATTCCTCCGAAGAGGATGAAAAACAAGATGAAGATGCTAGGAGCACCCGTGCTGGGGGTGGGAACAATCAAATCTCTGAAGACGAATATTATTTTGATGAGAAATATTCACCGGCCGACGACAAATATAAGCAAATAGAAGACAAATTGAAAGCTGTGGAAATCCAAGTTATGTCTGGCTTGGACTTCAGTGACTTGGGTTTGGTTCCTGGGGTAGTCATTCCCCACAAATTCAAGATCCCCGTTTTTGCCAAGTACGATGGTGTCTCATGTCAGAAGCTTCACCTAAGATCTTACGTCCGCAAAATTCAGCCGCATACTGCTAATAAGAAATACGGGTGCACTTTTTTCAAGAAAGTCTAGCTGGGACGCAATTAGAGTGGTTTTACCAATTGGAGGGGACTAACATCCATACTTGGGAGGATTTTTCCACTGCCTTTTGTCTCCAATATCAATATAACGCTGGTCTTGTGCCAACAAGGGTGCAATTGCAAGGAATGACCCTGGGATCAAATGAGGGCTTCAAAGAATACACTAAAAAACGGAGAGACCTGGCTGGCAGGGTGCAGCCACCTTTGACTGAAAGGGAGTTGATAGATATGTTTATGGGAACATTGACTGGACCATTTTTCAAATTGATAATTGGAAGTTCATCGTCCGGATTCACTGAATTGATCTTGACTGGTGAGAGGGTTGAAAGCGGGATTAAAAGCGGGAAGATATCCATGGCCTTCACCTCAAATATAGTGAAAAATCCATTTATTGGTAAAAAGAGACTAATGCTGTGTATGGTTAAGAAGCCATGCTAAGAATGACCATCATCATTTAGTAGGGGATGTACTGATTTCCAATCCAACTCCAACTGAACGACCGTGTCAACAAAATAATCAACAAAGACCGAATGTCTAAAGAAGACAGTTTACTAAAATCAATATGCAACTATCTCAAGCTCTACAACACCTATTAAAAGATGATTTGGTGACCTTGCGAGATCCCTCATCCAACCCTAACACCGCTTCTCCAAAATACAACCCCAACTCTAAATGTGCTTACCATTCAAATAGTCCCGAACACGATACCAATGATTGTTGGTCTCTAAAGAATAAAATCCAAGACCTAATTGATAACAAGACAATTGAATTAGACCCTCCTCCAACTCTAAATATGATCACCACACCCATGCAAAATCATGGTAAGGGTGTCAATGCTATTGAATATGCATCTTTGATTGCCTCCATCAAAGATTTGACCACTCCTTTGAAGACTATTAAAAAGAATTTGTTGAGAGTCGGGGTATTCCCTGGTTGCCTAGAAGACTGTCACTATTATGCTGTACAAATTAATGGTTGTGAATGGCTGAAGAAAGGTGTCTAACACCTGATGGATAACCATGAGATTCTATTTGAAAGAACTCCATCTGTGGAAAGTTTAACCGAAGTTGTATCTCAAGAAGTTAAAGACATATCCATCATTAATATCTCAAACAAACCTATTAGGATCACCTACAAAGGTCCTATTAGGATTCCCATTGAACCAATGATAGCTCCACTAATTATCACCACACTGGGGCCAGTTCCTTACTCTTCTGATAAGGCGGTGCCATGGAATTATGGGGCGGAAGTATATTACCATGGTATCAAACAAGATTCCTGGATTGATGAAGATGAAACTGTGGACATTACAAAAATTGCTGGATCAAGTAAAGTTACTAGGACGGGGAGGATCTTCTCTCCAGAGATTTCACCTCCTACAACCTCAACTACGCCCATTCGTATTACTGCTGTTGAACCTGTTGTCGATATTCAAGGAAAAGGGAAAATGACTGAGCCTGCCTTGACGGATGCTCCCGTAAAAGATATTACCATTCAGGACCCATCAACCCAAGAGATGGAGGAGATTTTAAAAATTATTAGGAAAAGTGATTACAAGATAGTGGAACAGTTGGGGAAAATACCCTCGAAGATTTCCATGCTGTCTTTGTTGCTATGCTCTGTGGAACATGCTTAAGCACTGATAAATTTTTTGAAAAATTCACATGTCCCTCAAGAAACTACAGCCGACCAATTTGAAAACTATGTAGCAAGCTTGACTGCCGACAACAGTTTAGGGTTCTCTGATACATATTTGACCCTGATGGGGAAGAATCACAACAAAGCTCTCCACATCTCCATAGAATGCAAGGGAACTACCCTAGCACATGTATTTTTGGATACTGGATCTTCTCTCAATGTCTTACCTAAAGGAGCATTGGACATGATAGATTGTGATGGACTGGTTTTAAAGCCTAGCGACATTGTAGTAAGGGATTTTGATGGCTCAAAGAGAATGGTCCATGGAGAGGTCGATCTCCCTATAAAAGTTGGGTCTCAAGTCTTCGAATCAACATTCTACGTGATGGATATCCGTCCCTCTTGTTCATGCCTTCTTGGACGCCCATGGTTCCATAGGGAATGTGCGGTGACTTCCACACTACATCAAAAGTTAAAATATCCGGTCAAAGGGAAGATTGTTACCGTATGTGGTGAAGAAGAGTTTGGGATTAGTCATCTAAATTCATTCAAATATGTTGAAATGGATGGCGAGTTCATTGAAACTCCTTGTCAAGCCTTTGAAGTGGTATCTCCCATGGTTGTTGTTGCCAAGGCCACTCTTGACACTCCTGAAGCTGCTAAAGATACACCAAGATGGCTTCTCTCAAAGATGCCCGTGCTTTTATTGAAGAAGGAGGTTGCACCATTTGGGGACAACTTCCTGATTTCCCTTTCAAGTCAGACAAATTTGGATTGGGCTTCACTTCCAAAGCTCAAAAGAAGGTTTAACGTGCTTGCATTGGGAAACCACCTCCCTGCATTAGTAACCATGAGGTTAATGCCCTTTAAGACTCTGATGTTGATTGTGACTTAGATGATTGGATCTACCTAACTGCTGATGGAGGACTCAACAACTGGAAGACCAAGGACTTCATCCCAATCTCCTTCAGCCAGGAGTAATTGCCATTTACTGTTTTTATTACTCTAAGAACTTTGTCTGTAATTTCCATTAAAACTATGACATTTAGACATGTGCCTTACCTGGGGCACAGTGGCCCATTTGTTAAGGGTTTGTCATTATCATATTCCATATGCTCATTTTAATGAAAAACATTGGACTATTTTGAATTCAAATTTAGCGCTCTTTTCCTTCCTTTACTTTATTTCATTTACAAATAGCCATGTGATCTTACGTGCATACACACACATTTGCAGATCCACATCCACTCCGGATCTCATTGACAACGACTCTGCTATTGCCATATATGACTTTGAAAATACAATCTATCAAGCCAAAGATGAAGATTGCGAAATACCTGGGGAACTCGCCAGACTTCTGATGCAAGAGGAAAATGCCATTCAACCGCACGAGGAACCAGTTGAAGTGATAAACCTGGGTACTGAGGTAGACAAAAAAGAAGTCAAGATCGGCACCAACTTGGAAGACTGTGTCAAGAGAAGATTGGTGCAAATGTTGCACGACTGTGTTGAAGTGTTCGCTTGGTCATATGAAGATATGCCGAGTGTAACGCCCCAGACTGCATTTAGGATTACCGACTGACCGCACAAACCAACAAATGTCTTTTCAGCATGATTTGGCCTCACTCACATGCTTTCTGGGAAACTTCCCAGAAGGTCACCCATCCCATAATTGCTCCAAGTCAAGCACACTTAACTGTGGAGTTCTCATGAATGAGCTACAAAAAAGAAGATGCATCTTGTTGCTATAGGTAGTACAAATTAATCCTTATAAGCCTTCCATCAACCATAGCCTTGGGATCCCTTTTATTCCGATGTGGAGATCACCCTTTACCTCTTAGGCCTAGGGTGTTACATGCGGTGCAACCACTCATCCCATAAAGCGTTGTGATAAAGCGTTGTGATAGCATAGGATATTTGATTTATGTAATTTACTGCTTTCCTATTATTGCTAGTAATTAGGGTTTGTATGCCAAGATAAAATCAATCTTAGAAAACCCTAATTTCAAAGAAAAAAAATACATGGAACCAAAACACTTCGCACACTTGCACCTTCTAGGGTTAACCCACACAAGTTACCTTAGAGTAAACAGTCATGTCCCTCGAATGTGGGATACTTTAGTAAAAGCTCCCGATTACAAGATTATAGTCCCTCTATGACCCTTCGGTGTTGCCTTCGATAAATGATCTTAGACGCTTAAGATAAATTGCTAAGGTATCCTTCAATGTTTCCTTCTATGATTGTACGATGACACACGCCTGTCCCTTCGCATCCAATGATATGGTTACTTACTAACTAATGGTAAGACAACATTATCTAAAGGAGGAGGAAATGAACTAAGACCTTTTTGAGTAGGTAGAACGTTCGTAGTTGCTTGCTCACAAATAAAACCATCTTCACACTCACACTTTTAAAACATCTTTCCAAAAACAAACATCTCTTTAAACTATTTTCAAAACCAACACTTTGTATACATTCTCATAGAGACGAGAATCATTACAAAGTTTTCCGAAACAAAGGCGTTTTTAAAATATTTTCAAACTTACAAAAAACAAAAAAACATTTACAAAGCATTTCAAATTGAGCTAGCAACTAAGAACCCGTAGGTAATTATGGATCAAAAGGGTGCTAACACCTTCCCTTTTCATAACCTACCCCCCGAACTCAAAAAAAATTCTCAAAAGGTCTTTCTTGTTATTTTCAACATTTCCTTTATTGGATAAAAGAAAACTCGATGGCGACTCTTACTATCCGTAACAATTGCGATAAATGCAAAACACCCAAGTCAGTTCTCTCACCATATTACAGATCTGAATAAAATATCTCTTGAAGAAATTATCAGCTCCCTGAGAAGTCATAAGATAGAAATAGAAGAAGATGAGCCCCAAAAGCAAGGTTAGTCTCTTACCCTTAAATCTAATAAAAAATATGAACCTAAAGTTTTTCAGGCAAAAGAAGAAAACCCTAGTGGATCCTCGTCAAAAGAAGACTAACTATATCTTCTCTCCAGAAGAGTCAATCAACTTTGGAAGCACATACAAATGAATTTTAGAAACCCCAGAAGAACGGGAAATCACTCTGAATCATCTTCTGGATACAGAAAATCTAGAAACAAAGATATTGTATGTTACGAATGCAACAAACCAGGTCACCACAAAAGCGACTACCCAAATCTTCATAAAGGAAAGCCTAAAAAGAAGTTATCCAAAAGAAAAGAAGAAAAGTCTTATGGTAATGTGGGATGACTCAAAATCTTCTGAAGCTGAAACAGAATCAGAAGATGAACGAGCCAATATAGCCTTAATGGCCAACATATCAGATGACACTGGATCATCTGAATCTGAATCAGACTCAGAGGCAGAAGAGGCGTTCTCTAACTTTTCTAGATCTCAATTAGAAGAAAGTCTGTCATAAATTCTTGAAAGATATCTGCAACTTCAAGTAAAAAACAAGAACCTGAAACATGATCTAGTATTTGACTCTGAAGAAACTAACAAACTAAGAAACTAAGAAACTATAAACAAAAATCTCTGAGCTAAAAGAAACCATCTCTAAACTTGAAAATGAAAACTATGAATTACAAAAAGCTCAGAAAGAAATTGTTTCATAAGTTTCGAATAGTTATGATAAAATTATAAAAGAATATTATCATAACTTTCAAAAATTTCTAGCTAAAACATAGATAGGAGCAAGATGGATTCGATGATCTATGGAGTTAGCAGAAACGACAGAAAATGTATAGGATATGTGAAACCAAGAGAAGAAGAAACATATCAACCAAAGAAAGTTGATGATATAGTTATAAAACACACACCTCTTTATTTACACTTTACATATGGACATGCACATGATATAAAATATACTCGTAATTCTTTCTCTGCAAAACCAAAATTCAAACAGAATTTGGAAACTCTAACAAACAAGGACCCAAAAAGATATGGGTAACTAAGGATAAAATCATCTATGTTGCAGATGTCTTTAACAGCAAATTTGAAACACCAATATTGGTACCTAGACTCTTGATGCTCTCGACACATGACGGAAAGAAAGCATATGCTCCAAAGTCTGGAGCTTAAATCTGAAGGCTATGTAGGTTTCAGAGGCAATCAAAAAGGAAATATTATTAGCTCTGGAGCTATTGGTAACGGTACACTTTCCTCTATTACTAATTTTCTATTAGTAGATGGATTAATGTATAACATATTATCCATAAGTTAATTAGTTGATAACGGTTATGATATAATCTTTAACCAAAAGTCCTGTAAAGAAATTAGTCAGAAAGATGGATCTATCCTTTTTAATGGTATGAGAAAGAACAACATTTATAAAATAAAACTTTTTGAACTAAAAAGTCAGAATGTAAAATGCCTTATGTCTGTTAACGAAGGGCAATGGGTCTGGCACAGAAGATTGGGGCATGTTAGTATGATAAGAATTTCTCAGATTAACAAACTCAATCTGGTCAGAGGACTTCCTAACTTGAAGTTAAGCTCAGATGCTCTGTGTGAAGCATGTCAAAAAGGTAATTTTGCAAAACCCTCTTTCAAATCAAAAAAAATTGTTTCTACCTATAGACCATTAGAACTTGTGCATATAGATCTATTTGGACCAGTGAAAAATGCATCCATCAGCGGCAAGAAGTATGGATTAGTGATCGTAGATGACTATATCAGATGGACATGGGCAAAGTTATTAAGACACAAGGACTAGTCACACTCTGTGTTCTCTATCTTTTGTAACTGTTATACCCAAATTTTTCCCCCTAAGATCCCTCATCATATCATATACATCTCATGCATATCATCGGTTCCATGGTTACAGGATCAAAGGGCTCTTGGAATTAGAGTTTTCCCTATGAATTGAGGTTGCTACCTTACTCATAGTTGATTCAAGTGGTTCTCTCATCATTCTTGGTACGAAACTAAGGTTTTGGATCATAAGCATCACATACATTTTTCTCGGCAAAATTTCCCAAGATACAAATTTGTCTTCATCAAAAGTTCCTCAAGGACAAGTGCATTAGGGCTTTGACTTTGTATGCTTAGGTTTCATTATATCTTGCAATTAAGCAGACCATGAGCTAAGGTTTTAATTCCTCTCAATACCTCAAGTCATCTCCTCATCATTATGCATCAAAATCAAGAGAATTTGGGTTTCCTCCTAATTGTTTTCACCATAAGATATTATTTTCAAGAAGTTTAGAGGACTAAATCGACATCTTATTCTCATTATGATACTTATCTGTGGATTATGATTTTTATCTAAGGTGGTTGAGTTTGTAAATGTTTCAAATGAAGGTCATTGGATTTCATACTTCAAGTCTTATCAACTGTCTTCCATTTGTTCCGCACAACTTTAATCTTGTTGCAAGATTGTTGGTTATCGAGCTAGGACGTCTTTGGGGTTTAAAGGGCAAAAATATGAATCATGACACAAGGTGTGAAATTGTGAATTCTTTGGGAGTAAGACATTTTTTCTAGGAAAGTTCTTTTGGCTAATGATTGCTTTGATATGTCTATTGATTGGTTGAAATATGGACTAAAGTCACTGGTCATTCAATTGAGATAAGTTTCTTCAACTGCAAGATAATGTGGACTCAAGATTAAAAGCTTCATCCAAATATGCTATGAGTTCAATACGACTAGATGATTCAAGGTTTTTATTTATGGTTTCTCTATGGCATCAACATTGATATGTCACAAAGTAATTCAAAAGTTCAAGATTAAAATATTCATGTATGTCGTTGTCTTGGATAAAGTAAGTTACGAGGCATACGTCATCACTTAAAGGGTTCCAAATAAAATTCTTCAAATGTCAAGTATATCATCATTCCATTAGTAACATTACAAAATAAAGAGAAAAGATATTCAATTTGAGAGAACAATTATTCTGGATTTCTGGGTGTTGTACCCCAAAATTTTCCCTCCCTTTTCTCAAGATACTTCTCATAAAGATCTTCAATGATTCAAGCTTGCACAAGTATTGACTAGGTTAAGTCATCTCCTCAACACTGATGCCTCAAATTAGGGTTTGAGTTTGCACAAAGACATTTGAACTTCTAATATTTCAAATGACTTTTAGGGATCATTATGGACCCTCAAGATTGCTCATGTCAAGTTTCAGGTCTTGGATCATAAAATTGCTCAGTCAATTGATCAAGTGGTCTAAAATTAGTTGTATTGGTTAAAAAGTCAATTATGGTCAACCTATAGTCAAACTTTAATATTTTGGACCAATATCAACTTTTTGAGGTCATATGTATCATTTGATCAAGATTGGATCATAATTCTCCAAGAAAATTGTTCAAATCGTCAAAAGGGCAAAATGGTCAAAATTAGGGTTTTGATTGAGAATGACCAATCTTCGACTTTTGACCTAGTACATGACTTATTGGTTTGAAACATGATCTCAAGGATTCAAGTACATCATTTTGACCTAATCACTTATTTCAATTCATCTCTGAGATCAGTGGATTGATAGATGAAATTTGGTCAACTGATGAAAAAAAGTCAATTGTACACTGCAAAGTTAAACTTTAACTTTTTGATCAATTTTTAGTTTCAAATATCACATTTGATCAAGACATTAAAAAATATGAAATTTGATCATCAAGAAATCAAGAAGGTCAAAATCCATTTTGAAAAATCAAACTTTGCAAGATTTAGAGATTTTTCTAAGTGTTTTTATACATGTTAATTTCATTACTTCATGACATCTTTTCACCATAATTAAAGATAATTCAAGTTGTTACAAGTTTTCAATAAACAACAAGGCTGAATTTTTAAGTTAAAAAATTTTCAAGCTTTGTCTTGTTTGAACTTTTCCCTTTGACTCCATATTCAAACTTTGCCACTATGTTGTCCACAAATAAGCCTTGTATTTGTTACAAGCTGCATAAATCTGTCCACAATACAAGACTTGTATCATACTACATATCCTGTTGTCCAAAACCTGCATAGTAATGCCAAGAAAACTGTCAAAACCTGCAATGTTGCCCTGCAAAATCTGCATCATATCAGACCCATAATTGTATAAACTTAGCACATAAGTGCTGCATCTAAAAAGCAAGGAAACAATGTACCCAAACAGTTCAAAAAATTATCTATTTCCCTCCCAAATTTCAGTCAATTTCATCTATAAATAAGTAGTCTCACAACACACAAGGGGCAAAATTTTTCTGAAGGAAAAGAGAGGTTTTTAGAGAGAGAAAAGGGGAAGAAAGAGAAAAAAAGGATTTGGAAAACTTAACAGAATT
Source organism: Vicia faba (assembly GCA_948472305.1). NCBI lineage: Eukaryota > Viridiplantae > Streptophyta > Magnoliopsida > Fabales > Fabaceae > Vicia > Vicia faba. The sequence goes on along the minus strand of OX451740.1, from coordinate 754,850,266 downwards.
CTTTGTAAACTCTGCTTATCTTTAACTTTATTTTCATTCACAAAACAAAACTGAAAACAGAAAAAACCTCTACCCAGAAAGAACAATTTCTATAACTTCACTATTTTCCAAACTAAAAAAAAAAACAGCCACCTCCAGCTTGATTTCTCCAAGGCAATACAACAAGTCAAACTCAAAACACAAATTTTAGTTTCAAGGTAAGTCTTCTTGACTTTGATCTCTTCATTTCAAGCATCATTAGTGATTCATTTTTGAAGATAAAATGTAGATATCATATCCTTGAAGCTAACCATATTTTTGCTTTTCATTTTTATCAATCATATGTTGAGAACTGACTTGTACATGTAGTAGAACAATGTTAGAAGTAAAAAACCACAGTATGAGTCGACACATATCTCTATGAGTCAACACATATTAGGCACAAAATAGGTTATGAGTCGATACAAAACGTGCATGTGTCGATACAAAATAGAAATGAGTCGATACAAACCATTATGTGTCGACTCATACTGAGTTGGTTTTGATTTATAGGATCAAGAAATGAGTATGAGTCGATACAAAACGCGCATGTGTCGATATTAAATAGAAATTAGTTGATACAAACCATTATGTGTCGACTCATACTAAGTTGGTTTTGATTTCCAAGAGCAAGAAATGAGTATGAGTCGATACAACACGCACATGTGTCGATACAAACCCTTATGTGTCAACTCATACTGAGTGGTTTTTTTTACTTCCAGGAGTAAGGAATAATATGTATTGATACATAAGTATATGCATCAACACATAAGAGTTTTCGTATCAATGCATAAGTGCACGCGTCAATACATAATTTTTTTTTTACAATTTTTTTCTTTTTATTATTTATCTTTTTATTCTTGTATATTATTTATTCATTCAATATGGTTGTAATAGTAAAATTGGGTTTTATTTGCTTTTACCTCCCCATTTGTAAATTTGTACCCCAATCCCTAAGTGATGTAATAGCGTAGGATTTTAATTTCCGCAATTCATCACTTTTAATATAATTGTTAGTCATTAGGGTGTGTATGGCAAGATAAAATCAACCTTAGAGAACCCTAACCTCAAAGACAAAAATACATGCAATCAAACACTTTTCACACGCGCACCTCTAGGGTAACCTTGCTTGTTACCTACAAATAAATAGTCATATCCTTCGAATGTGGGACGCTTTAGCAAAGACCCTCGAATGAAAAAGATCATAGTCCCTCAATGACCCTTCGACGTTTCCTTCGTTAAAATGATCTTAGTCCCTTACGACAATTGCTAAAGCATTTCATAGATTTCCTTCTATGGCTATAAGACGACCCACGCCCGTCCCTTCACATCCAATGATAGGGCTTCTTATCAATCAATTGTAAGATATCAATATCTAAAGGAGGGGAAAATAACTAAGACCCTTTTTGAGTAGGTAGAACGTTCATAGTTTCTTGCTCGCAACATTTTCAAAACAACATCTCTCAAAACACACCAACACTTTCAAAACAAAATATTTTCAAAATTCGTATACATTCTTATAGAGACGAGAATCATTACAAAGTTATCCTAAACGAAGGAACTTTTCAAAAATACTTTCAAAACCAATCATAAACACATTTCGTACAAAGCATTTTCAAAGTGAGCTAGCAACTAAGAGCCCGTAGATAACTACAGATGAAAAGGGTGCTAACACCTTCCCTTTTCATAACCTACCCCCCGAACTCAAGAAAATTCTCGAAAGGTCTTTCATGTTCTTTTCACCCTTTTCTTTATTGGATAAAAGAAAATCCAGTGGCGAATCTTGATATCCGCAATAATTGTGATAAAACACAAAACACCCAAGTCAGTTCTCCCACCGTATTATAGAACTGACGACTCTGCTGGGGACACTTGCTTTTAAAAGTGGGGTTACCTTAGAGACTATATCACCTTTAAATTCCTTCATTGTTTGATTTGTTTGCTTTACATTATTTGTCTTTGTTTGGGTTTTATTGATCCTCTACCCGGATCGGGGAACATTATTAGGTAAGTAGCAATAAATCGTTGGGACTGTGCGGGGTACACTGACATGGTTAAAGCGATGGCTACGTTAGTGTGACACATTTGTTGGTACCGGTATCCCTTGAGTATAATCAAGGAGAATACATGGCCGCTATGTGGTGTCATGAAGCACTAACTAACCGTAGAACCTTTAATTGAACAACTTGGCCATTAGGAAGTAGTGAGATAGCCGGCTTTGGTGCAGTCTAAAGTTGGTTGATACTCGATACTATGCTCTATGAGATTGTACTTTCGGGATATTTCGGTCGCTAATAAAGAGGCTTGCGCTAAAACAATGCCCGATGAAGAAAGATCAGTGATATTGAGATTCCCTAGAACCTGATTACTTTCTAGGACAGGTTGAACCAACTAAACTTCTAGAGGGTACTTACCTATGAACCTCATGCAAGCCTAAACCTAAGGACTTGTTTGCTTTGTGTGTATATGTTTACTTGTTTATAACATCATGACATCATACCATGGCATTTTGCACTAACCATTTCAAAGATTTTTTGGATTTATCTTTGTGATGTTTTGTAGGACAAGGCTTCCACTCGCAGAAACACTATCCAAGTCAACCTCGTAAGAGTTCCTCCTCAACTCAAAGAGTTAGCATCGAGGGTTCCTAAGCATTCTTCATTTACTAAAATACAAGGTCAACTTCTCAATCTGGTTACCTCAAGCCACGATGAAGACATGATGAAAGTGATCTTTCAATTCTTTAACCTTTTACACCATTGCTTTACATTTCCTGATTACCAATTAGTACCCACCATGGAGGAGTTCTCTCAACTCTTGGGAGTGCCAATTCTTGATCAAATACCGTTCACAGGTATTGAGAAGGACCCGAGACCTGAGGAGATTGCTCGAGCTTTACATTTGCAATGGTCTGATGTTGTGGCAAATTAGGAAACAAGAAGTGGTGTTAAAGGGTTTCTAGACAAGTTTTTATTTGAGAAGGCTCAACAATTTTGGGAGGCTCTAGATTTTCAAGCTTTTGAAGAAGTGTTGGATCTTCTAATCTATGGGATGGTAGTGTTTTGTAACCCGGGCCAACTCATAAATGTGAATGCGGTCAAAGTTTTTCTATCTCGTAACCCGGTGCCTACCTTGCTTGGAGATATCTTGCATTCTCTTCACACTCGCACCATAAAGAGAAGAGGGACTCTTATGTGTTTCACTCCTTTGTTGGCTAGGTGGTTTATTTCTCACCTTCCTCGATCTGTTTTGAAGAATGAGCAAGGTATGAGATGGTCTAATAGGTTAATGTCACTCATGCATTCAGATGTTCATTGGTGTTCTCGATATTTGGAAGATGTTATCATCATTGATTGTTGTGGGGAATTCCCTAATGTCCCTTTCTTTGGCATTAGGGGAAGAATCACCTATAATCCTTGTTTGGATTTGCAACAGTTTGGGTATGCTAGGAGGGATGGTCCTTATGATGCACTTGTCCGTGGAATTGCATTTGACTATGAGAACAATGTCCAAGGTTATCGCCAGAGATTCATATGAGCTTGGGGCATGGTGAACAAAGTTAATAGCAAGACATTGGGGCATAAGAACTCCAATCCTTTGGAGCCTTATCTCAAGTGGGTGCGAGCTCGCGCTCAAAACCTCATGATGCCAAATGAGGCCATTCTACCTATCACCATGGAGCCTATTGCCAAGGGAGATGTTCCTTACACTATTCTTCACCCTGACATGCCTATTTCTCTTGAAGAATTCAAAAGATCTTGGATTCAACTCAAAGGGGAGCGAGATACCTTTGAAACCCAGTTCTACATAAGCGATAAGAAGGTTTTGGAACTCATAAGACAACTTCATGAAGAGCGGAGTTTGAATGCCTACATTTCACGAAAGAGGATTCGCTCATGGGAAGTTTGAGTCTTTTTGTTTTAGGAGTCTATTTTGTATTATCTTTTCTTTTTCCATTGTAAGCCCAAGAGGCATTTTTGTAACTGTTTGAACTTATTAATGCAATAGATGTTTGTTCCCTCTTTTCCTAAACAAATTTAAATCTTAAAAGTCCTTGAAATCATTTGCATTCGCATCGCAAGCATCATGACATAAGTAGGTTTTCCTACACAGGTTTCCTCATCTTTCTACTGTTTATTTTAGTAAGATGGATCTCAAGCAGGATGTGAAAGACTTGCAGACACAAAATTATCAATTTCAAGAAACCTTGATCACCTTGGCCAAAGGGCAGCAATAACTGATGTCACTGCTGGTTACGAAGAAGAAAACAAAGAAGAATGTCGTAATCAACATGGGGAAGAGATTCAAGGGCCCCGTACGACAGGTTCAAGTGGAAGAAGACTCCTCCGAGGAGGATGAGAATCAGAATGAAGATGCAAGGAGCACCCATGCTGGGGTTGAAAACAATAAAGCTTCTGGGGATGAAGACTTTTTTGATGAAAAGTATCCGTCAGCTGAGGATAAGTACAAGCAATTGGAAGATAGGTTGAAAGCTATGGAAATTCAAGTTGTACCTGGTTTGAATTTTGGTGATTTGGGCTTAGTACCTGGGGTTGTTATCCCCCACAAATTCAAAATTCTAATCTTTTCTAAGTACGACGGCATTTCGTGCCCAAAGCTTCACTTGAGGTCCTATGTCCGCAAGATACAATCGCATACCACTGACAAGAAGATGTGGGTATACTTCTTTCAAGAGAGTCTATCTGGGACTCAGTTAGAATGGTTTTACCAGTTGGAGGGTTCCAACATTCATACTTGGGAAGATCTGGCCACCGTTTTCTACTGTCAATATCAGTACAACACTAATTTGGCACCAACTGGGGTCCAGTTAAAAGGAATGACCATGGGTTCAAATGAAGGTTTTAAAGAATATGTGCAAAAATGGAGAGACCTTGCTGGTAGAGTGGAACCACCACTAACAGATAGGGAGCTGGTGGATATGTTCATGGGAACATTAACTGGACACTCTTTTAACTTGTTAATTGGGAGCTCATCATCTGGTTTCACTGAGTTAATCCTGACTGGTGAAAGGGTCGAGAGCGTTATCAAAAGTGGAAAAATTCCCATGGCTTCTGCCTCTACATCAAACACTGTGAAGAAACCCTTTACTGGCAAGAAGGAAACTAATGCCATATATGGGTCAAGAGGCCATGCCAATAAAGATCATCGCCAATCTGTCAATGTTGTTTTGAACTCCAATCAAACCTATACTAAAAGACAACCCCAACAAGCCAACCATCAAAGACCTGAGATTCCAAGAAGATGATTCACAATGATTAACATGTCCCTATCCCAAGCCTTGAAACACCTGTTGAAGGCTAACTTGGTAACATTGCGTGATCCACCATCAAATCCCAATGTTTCATCTCCGAAATACAATCCTAACGCCAAATGGGCTTATCACTCCAATAGCCACGGGCATGATACTGATCAATGTTGGGCTCTTAAAAACAAGATTCAAGACCTTATCAACAACAAGACTATTGAGTTCGATCCACCTACAACTCCGAATGTTATAACTGCACCAATGCCAACTCATGGCAAAGGTCTCAATGCAATTGAAGACACTGCTTTTGTCTCCTCCAATGAAGATTTGACTACTCCACTGACCATTGTTAAAGAAAATTTGTTGAGAGCTGGGGTTTTCCCTGGTTGTTTAAAAGACTGTTGCTGTTGTGCCAAACAAGTTAATGGATACGAATGGCTGAAAAAGGGTGTCCAACACCTAATAGATAGCCACGAGATTTTGTTTGAAAGAACTCCGGCCATAAAAAGTTTGACTAAAGAAGTTGAATTCATATTAATCATCACCATATCCAACAAACCTATTAGGATCTCCTCAAAAGGTCCTATTAGGATTTCCAATGAACCTACGATTTCCCCCTTGATAATTACCACACCAGGGCTAATTCCTTATTCTTCCGATAAGGCAATACCTTGGAATTACGGTGCTGAAGTATACTATCATGGGGTTAAGCAAGACTCCTAGGTTAATAAAGACAAAACTGACGACGTTACCAATATTGCTGGTTCTAGAAAGGTGACAAGGACAGGGAGAATCTTCTCTCCTAACATTTCACCTCCAACTACTACAACTACACCTGTTCGCGTTACCATTGATAAACCTAGTACTGACGCTAGGGGCAAAGAAAGGATAATTGAGCCTTCCAGGACGGAGGCACCTGCCAAACACATTGCTACTGAGGAACCCTCCACCCAAGAAATGGAGGAGATTTTGAAGATCATAAAGAAGAGTGATTTTAAAATAGTAGAGTGGTTGGGGAAAACCCCCTCCAAGATCTCTATGTTATCTTTGTTACTTTGCTCTGATGCTCACGCTCAAACATTGATCAAATTATTAAAGAAAGCACATGTTCCTCAAGAGACCACAACCGACCAATTTGAAAATTGTGTGGCGAGTTTCACTACTGACAATGGATTGGGGTTCTCTGATGCTGACCTAACACCAGTTGGAAGAAATCATAACAAGGCTTTGCATGTCTATATTGAATGCAAAGGAACTACTATGGCCCATGTCTTAGTGGATACATGGCCCTCTCTAAATGTCTTATCCAAAGGTGCCTTAGATCGTTTGGATTGCGATGGTTTGGTGTTGAAGCCAAGTGACATAGTTGTATGGGCTTTTGATGGATCCAAGAGGATGGTACTTGGACAAGTTGATCTCCCCATTAAAGTTGGTTCACAAGTTTTCAATTCTACTTTCTACGTGATGGATACATGTCCCGCCTACTCTTGTTTACTTGGACGCCCTTGGATACATGGGGCAGGAGCAGTGACGTCCACCCTCCACCAGAAATTGAAGTATCCAGTCAAGGGAAATATTCTTATTGTTTTTGGTGAAGAAGAATTTATGGTTAGTCACCTAAATTCGTTCAAATATGTGGAAATGGATGGTGAATTTATAGAAACTTCATGTCAAGCCTTCGAAGTGGTCCCTCCCATGGTTGTGCCCCCAAAATCTCTTCTGACACTCCAAAAGCTGATGAAGTTGTGCCAAGGATGGTTTCACTTACAGATGCTCGCGCCATGGTTGAAGATAAAAGTGGTACTATTTTGGGACAACTCCCTGACATTCTGTTCAAAGCAGACAAGTTTGGATTGGGCTTCACCATCAAATATCAAAAGGAAGTCAGATGTGCTCGCATAGGAAAACCACCTCTTCGCATCAGGGATCATGAAGTGGATGCTCTTGAAGACTCCGACAGTGATTGTGATTTTGATGATTGGATCTACCTGACTTCCAGTGAAGGACTCAACAACTGGCGTGTCAAGGATTTCATTCTCGTCTCCCTCAACAAGGAGTAATTACCATTTACTGTATCTATCTATTCAAGAACTTTGTCTGTAATTTAATTTAAATAATGAATTGAAGCCACGTGCCTTTCCCGGGGAACCATGGTCCATTTGTTAAGGGTTGTTCATTTCCATATGCCATATGATCATTTAATGAAAAACATTGGACTCGTTGCATTCAAATTTTGCACGCATTGTATTTCTTTTTCTTTATTGCATTTTTCAAAATATCCATGTATCTTACATGCGCGCACACACACACACACATTTGTAGATCCTCGTCCACTCCGGATCTCATTGCCAATGACTCTGCTATTGCCAGCTCTGACTTTGAGCATCCAATCAACCAAGCCAAAGACGAAGGCGAAGAAGATTGTGAAATACAAGGGGAATTAGCCAGACGTCTGATGCAAGAAGAGAAAGCCATTCAACCTCATGAGGATCCAATTGAAGTAATCAACCTAGGTACTGAGACAGACAAGAAAGAGGTCAAGATCGGCGCCAACCTGGAAGACGGTGTCAAAGGCATATTGGTCCAGATATTACATGACTACGTGGAAGTGTTTCCTTGGTCGTATGAAGATATGTCAGGGCTGGATACTGAAATTGTGGTTGATCGTCTACCAACAAATGAAGATTATCCTCCAGTCAAGCAAAAAGTGCATCGTATGCGGCCAGACATGTCTGAAAAGATAAAAGCTGAGGTAATGAGGTAATTCAATGCAGGTTTCCTGGCTGTAACATCGTATCCTCAATGGGTGGCGAATGTGGTCCCTGTGCTGAACAAGGATGGAAAGGTTCGTATGTGCGTAGACTATAGGGATTTGAATAGGGAAAGCCCCAAAGACGATTTCCCACTACCGCATATTTACGTCTTGGTCGACAACACAACTCAACATAAAGTCTTCTCTTTCATGGATGGCTTCTCTGGCTATAATAAAATCAATATGGCTCTCGAGGACATGGAGAAAACCACCTTAATCACACAATGGGGCACCTTTTGTTACAAGGTCATGTCATCCGGTCTAAAGAATACAGGGGCAACATATCAATGAACTATGGTAGCCTTATTTCATGATATGATTCATCATGAAATAGAGGTCTATATCGATGATATGATTTCAAGATCGAAGACTGAGGAAGAGTATCTCGATTACTTACACAAGATATTTGAGAGGTTGAATAAGTACAAATTGAGGTTGAATCCCAACAAGTTCACTTTCGGAGTAAGATATGGAAAACTCTTAGATTTTTTCGTCAGTAGCGAAGGCATTGAAGTTGATCCTGTGAAGGTTTAAGCCATACAAGAAATGCAAACTCCCTGTACTAAGAAGGAGGTCAGAGGTTTCTTAGGTCGACTCTGTTGTACCCCAAAATTTTCCCTCTCATGTTTTCCAAGGTTTTCTCTTACATGGGTGGTAACAAACACTTGCCTAAAGAAAATGAAATTTTTTGAATGATGTTTAAGTATCCTTCGATTGGCATATCAGCAATATCCTTCAACTGGAAGGTGAACAAAAGGGTCTTCGATTGGCATGTCAGCAATATCCTTCGATTGGCATCTGGACAAGGAGTTTCGACTGGGCTTCTAAAACCCTTCAACCAAGCATTAGCCCATCAACTTCTATTGCGCGTTGGTTACCCTTCGAGAAAGTCTTATTCCAAGTTTCATTCAAGAGAGAACCCCCCGCAGGTTCCCTTCAATCCACCAACAGTGGCCTCCTACATGTTTATTTCAGCGCACAAGGCAAAAGACTTCTTTCAACTTGCCTTTGATGCACAAGGTAAGAACCCCCTACAAGTGTGTTTTGATTCATCAGGCCAAAAGCCCCTTCATGCTTGATTTGAATTCACTAAGTCAAAGGCTCCTTTCAACTTTCCTTCAATGCATAAGACAAAGATTTCCTTGGTGCTTGCCTTCAATGCACAAGGCCAAGACTCCTCAACACAGTTTCTGCACTATGGCACACAATATGGCCCCTTCGAAAGAACATTCCAAAGGTCCAGTCGAAGGACACACATTGGAGAGTCATTCAAAGAGGGCATAAAGCATGCATGTGGTCCCTTCAAAAGAACACACACATTGGTTTAAAATTAAGAATACACATAGGGCCCATTCGTAGGAGACTTTGATGGGAATCACATATTGTTGTCTAAAAAGGGGGTCTAGTCGAAGGATGGATTTAGTTGGTCAAAACGAAAGAAAAATATTCAAAGAGGCCTGCTGGCCCAAAATCCAACATACTGCCAGTTTCAAACCAACGTGCACAAGCACATTCATGACGAAGGAAGCTTCGACCAACCAATAAGATAAGTCTTCGATTCGTCCAAATTGAGGAAAATAGAAGAAATAAGAATGAAGTTTCGACAGGCCCATAAGGTAAACCTTCAATTAGTCCAAACTAAAGGAAATAGAAGAGAGACATTCAAATAGAAACTCAGAACAATCGAAGAGAGTAATGCTGGAGGGCATTCGAAGGAGCCAAATGTGTCCAGGTTCATCCCAAGGCTCAAGGGAGCATGGATATTTCAAAAAAAGGAAGTCTTTTAATGTGTCTGATTTATGTCTCATGGCTTTCAAAGCCATTGTTAATGGCTTGTTTCTTGCCATTACCTTCACACACCTATATAAAGATAAGACTGCATCGGAACAAGGGAGGGGATTGCCTATCAAAAGAACACTCACATTGCCACAGAAAATATATCAAAATTCTAACTAGTTTTGCAGTCACCCTCAATCCAGACGAAGACCATACTTGTGTTCCTGAGACTCCCAAGAGTCTTCTCCAAGCCAAGCCACACCCAGAAGTTCCAAATCGAAGCATCTCATCCTTGGTAAACTTTCGAATTCATATTTATGTTTTCATGATGTACTAATATTTTCCAATGTTTGATTTGTGACCAGGGTATTATATAGCACATTGTTCGCATGAACATACAAAGATATAGGGCACGATCCGTGCTTTTCATTGAATCTCAAGAAATCATGAATTTTAAAGCAAATAAACCCAGATTCAAACTCAAAGGAGTCGAATTAGTGGGAGGTCGAATTAGGAAAAAGACCTGGGTTCACACTAGGTCATGTTTTTGTTTTGTTAACACTTTTCTTGCAGGTTTCAGTGCTTTCCTCCACAGGCAAGTCATCAGACTCCTCCAACAACATTCTTTGCTGGATCGAAGGCATGTCTTCACATGATCGAAGGCTATCCTTCACATGGATCTAAGACCACCATCCTTCATGGATCTAAGACCATAATTTCTTTGATCGAAGGATTCTTTTTATTGCATTTATTCTTATTTTTATTTTTACTCACTTCTTTTAAATCAAAAATCAAATAAAAAATCAAAAAGAAATTAGGATTAGTATTTTTTTTTATGAATTAAATAAATTTCTAAAATAATTAATTAATTGATTTTAACATCCTCTTTTCAAAAAGAATTAAAATAAATTAGAACGTAGGTCTAATTTTATTTTCTCCATTTATTTTCTTTGCATAAAAATCAAAAACAAAAAAAAAAGATTTTTATTTCTTAGTATGTTTTTAGACGCTATTTTCAATTTCACGCGCGTTTATTTAATTTCACATTTTTATTATTAATGTACTTGCTCATGGTCTATAATAGTAACTAGGACTTTACTTTCCGCATTTATCCAATGTACCTCTCACCAAGCCATGTAATAGCGTAGATTTAATTTCCGCATTTAAATTTCTGTACATATATTAACTAGTAGATGTATGTTAATAGGAATTCATGACAAGAGCTTAATAATTAAACGCTAGAAAACCTAACAAAAATGACAAGAAAATAACTGAAACATAACACACATGCACATATGCACCTCTAAGGTACGCCTACTTTGGTTGCCTTCATAAATAAAACAGTCATGTCCCTCGAGACAGGGATGCTTTAGCAAAGACCCATAAATCAAAAGATCATAGTCCCTCGATAACCCTACAGTTACCTTTCAGTAAATGATCTAGTCCCTAAACAGAAATTTCTAAAGCGTCTCTACATTGTTGCCTTTATGAATGTACGTCCCTTCGATGTCCCTCATACTGTTAGAACATAGTTTGATTCTACAACCCTTAATTAGAGTTTTGATGATAACAAACACAAAGAACAAATATGCACTCTAAAAATTGCGTTACTGTGTATGCAGAAGTTCTGACCAAAGCAGCATCAGAAGTTAAGCTATAGAAGCTTTCACGCTGAGGTAATCAAAATCTACGCTGAAGAATGATGATCAGAACATGCACTAAAGTGAAGCACACTTTGATTCCGAACAGAAGGTTCAGATATAATCAGATTCTCACAACTCTAAGTCATCAATGTTCTGAAGCAATTGCAGCATACAAGACTGTAAGGTTCTGAAGCGTTCCTATTCAATAAAGAAAACATCACTTGTAACGGCTTCATTCAGACAGGATCTTCTCAATATAGAAACGGCTTTAATGTCCTTTATCACGCTTAAAGTTGGACAGGATTCCATTGCCTATATAAACAAGCTAAGAGATCAAATCGTACACGATTTTCCAACGCTATTGCAATTCATCTCAAAAGGCTGCAAGCTCACATACTTACTTTTCTACTCTCTAATTTGTGTAAAAATATCACAGTTGTGGTAACTGTTTTTGTAACGAAAAATAATCATACACAAAATTATTGTATCTTGATTAAGACAGTTTTTCCTTGAGATTAACCGGATTGTGGTTGTGCTCAAGAGAAATTTGACAGTTGTCAAAGTAGTGATTGTAATCAGTTTTTGATTAGTGGATTAAGTCCTCGTTGGAGAGAGGAGAAATCACCTTGATGGGTGGACTGGAGTAGTTTGAGATCAAATGAACCAGGATAAAAATATTGTGTCATTGCGCATTTGATTTTAAGTTTTCAATTCAACCCCCCTTCTTATGTTTTTCACTTCTTCAATTGGCATCAGAGCGCCTGGTTCTGAGTTCATACACTTAACCGTGTCAGTACAAGATCCAAGCTTTAGAAAAACACTATGGTGGGACCAAGCCAAAACATCAGCAATGACTATCACGAAGACAAGGACAGAATCAGTGGAAAACCTCCAGTCTTTGATGGAGAAAATTTTGGCTACTGGAAAGACAGAATTGAGAGCTTCTTTCTGGCCCATGATGCTGATCTATGGGACATGCTAACTAATGGATACACACATCCAGTGAATGGAAGGGGTCAGAATATAGACAAAAAAATGATGTCTGACCAGCAAAAACGTGATTTCAGAAACCATCATAAAGCCAGAACAATACTCCTCAGTGTTATCTCATACTCAGAATATGAGAAAATCTCAAACAGAGAGACAACCACAAATATGTTTGACTCTCTGAGAATGACACATGAAGGAAACATACAAGTCAAAGAAACCAAGGCTCTTGCGCTCATTCAGAAGTATGAGGCATTCAAGATGGAATATAGTGAATCCATAGAAGCAATGTTCTCAAGATTCCAGATACTTGTTGTTGGGCTGGAGGTTCTTGACAAAGGATATTCTACTGCTGATCACGTAAAGAAGATCATCAGAAGTCTACCCAAGAAATGGAGTCCAATGGTCACAACACTTAAGCTAGCCAAAGATCTTAACAAGATATCTCTGGAGGAACTTGTCAGCTCCCTCAGAAGTCACGAGATAGAGCTAGAAGAAGATGAGCCTCAAAAGCAAGGTAAGCTACTAACATTAAAATCTAACAAAAAATCTGATTCTAAGGTTTTGCAGGCTATGGAAGAAACTTCTAATGGATCCTCATCAGAAGAAGATGAATTGTCTCTCCTCTCCAGAAGGGTGAATCAACTGTGGAAGCAGAGACAAAGGAAATTCATAAATCCTAGAAGATCAGAGAATCAAAATGAATCCTCCTCCAGATACAGAAAGTCTGAGTCTTCCTCTGGACATAGAAGATCTGAAGGCTCTTCAGGACACAGAAAGTAAAATAACAAGGAAATCATCTGCTATAAGTGCAATGAGCATGGGCACCACAAAAGTGACTGTCCAAAGCTTCAGAAGGAGAAGCCCAAAAAGAAGTTCTTCAAGGAGAAGAAGAAAAGCCTCATGGCAACATGAGACGATTCAGACATTTCTGATGCTGACACAGAGTCAGGTGAGGAAAGAGAAACCATAGCTCTCATGGAAAATGTGTTAGAAGACAATGAAGCTTCTGGTTCAGACTCAGAATCAGACACTGAAGAGGTATTCCTTGACTTTACTATTAATTTCACTAAGGCTGAACTTGTAGAAAGTCAAAATGAAATTCTGGAAAGGTATCAGCAAATCAGAGTCAAGTTCAAGAACCTGAAAAGGGATCTTGTCTCTGAATCTGAAAAGACTGAGAGTCTCAAATTAGAAAATTCGGAGTTAAAAGAAAAAGTTTCAAAATTAGAAAACGATTTGCAAAACTCTCAGAAGGAAATAATCTCAGAGACTCCCAGTAATGCTGATGAGATCATCAAAGAGTATGATCACAGCTTCCAGAAGTTTCTGGCTAAAAACATAGATAGAAGCAAGATGGCTTCAATGATCTATTGAGTTAGCAGAAATGGCAGAAAAGGGATAGGATATCAAGGTAAGGTATCCACACCTAAGAAAGTCATGGACTTAGTCATAAAATGCACACCACTTAAATCACACTTCATATATGGGCACACACATGACCTAAAATACACTAGTAATGATTACTCTGTCAAACCAAAATTTAACCAGAATTTTGGTAAAACTAACTGTGATCGGTGGATCTGGAACTGACTGTTTAACGTTGGTTTCGCGAAATGTCGCGGAAGCAAGAGTCGCCACCATCTTTTATTTTCTCCAACATGGAAAGGAAAAAAGCACAGAAAAATTCCTTATGAGATTTGTTCTCGGTTCGGGAGGTAGATTTATAGAAAGGGAAGGTGTTAGCACCCTTTCTATCCATGGTTATCCATGGGCTCTTAGATACTTGCTCATTGTGTTTTAAAAATGTTTGCTTTTCAATTGTGAGTGAGTTTGAAAAAGTTTCGTTTAAAGTTTCAGATCGACTCTTGTATCAGTCCTCAAGAGTGTTTGAAAAGTTGTTTTTGAAAGCTTTTTGAAAAGTGTCGGTGTGAAAAGATGTTTTGTTTCGTTTTTGAAAAGAGCAAGTATCTATGAGTCATCTACCTACCCTAAGGAATTATGCTGTGTAAATGTCCTTAAGGTAGTGCCATCCCACCATTGAGAGGTAGGTAGCACCACTGTTGGAGGTGTTTGGGTCAATTCGAGTTTGTAGGGACAGTGTGGTCACCGAGCAACAGTAAGACACCTTAGAAGCTACCCTTATGCCATTGATCTTTTTATTCCGAGGCAACCGTTTCGAGGCAACTATTCCGAGGCAACTTGTTCGAGGCAACTAGATCAATGGACATAAGGACTCACTAAGACGTCCTATACTCGACGACCACGTTTCGAGGGGCAAGGCAACAGTGAGGCGTACCCTAGGAGTGGTGTGTGAATTGTGTGTCATTTTCAGTTATGTTTTATCTTGATCATGCATTGGGTGAGCTACGCTTTGATTTTTATTTGGGCCATTCATTCTTTCATGTGATTAGCAGTTTAAAAGGTGCGGAAATTAAAATGCGGAAAATAAAAGTCCTACGCTATTACAAGGCGCGGGTCTATACATCGCCAAATTAACAAAGACCCGATTTGAATAAAATGCGGAAAATAAATGGAGTCCTAATTACTATTACAAGGCTTTGGGGCAAATACATTATATTTAAAAAGGAAATAAAAATAAGTGTGCGAAAAGAAATTATAATCGAATGTGCGAGGGCGTTGGACCCTTTAAAGAAATTAAATTGAAATTACAAATTAATTAATTATTTAACGAAGAAAGTAAATTATTTTTTATGTTTCTTTTTGTATTTAATGGAAATAAAGAGAATTAATTACAATTAGAAATTAAATAAAACCCTAGTTCTAAGTTGTGTTTTTTTTTTATTAAAGAAATGTTTAAATTTAACCTAATTTCACTAAATTAATTAATTACAAGTTTATTTACAAAGTTAGTTAATAATTAATAATAATAATAAGGAGAAAAAGTTTATTTAAGAAAAGAGGATAAAAATGCTAAACCCTAATTTGTACATTTTTTAGTTATTTAAGAAAATATTAAAATTAAGAACCTAAATTAGCCTAAATTGATTAATAAAATTTTATTTACAAAAAATATTAAGGAATTTAAAAAATTAAATAAAACATATTTTTATTTTTATGATTTCTGATTTTTTTGGTGTTATAAAAATTATTTTTTGTGAAGTAACTAAGTAATTAAAATAAATAAGAAAAAGAATTGAAAAGAAGAAAATAAAATTAGAAAGAAG
This sequence comes from Vicia faba, assembly GCA_948472305.1. Lineage (NCBI taxonomy): Eukaryota > Viridiplantae > Streptophyta > Magnoliopsida > Fabales > Fabaceae > Vicia > Vicia faba. Next base: position 754,834,576 of record OX451740.1, on the reverse strand, counting down.
GATAGAATGCAAACAACAGGGGGGTATCTGGCCCAAATTTGGAGGTTAATGCAAGGAATTTGGCCCATTGAACTAGGCCTTTTTGACTTTCTGGCGCTTGTGTGTGGGACGTTTGACCAGCGTACATGGTGGCCTTCTTGTGATGGCCATCAGATTAAGGCTTCTGGGCGCGTGGCAAGCTGGATGGTGATGCTTCATAATGGTCCTTGGAATGAAGGCTGCACAGAAGCACGTTAAGAAAAAATATATGAATAAGTGGGGGGACCTGGGAATCGAACCCAGGTCCCAGCGTTTACCCAATACACGTCCAACCGTCTGAGCCATGCGCGTGCGTTGTATTGGAATTGGCAAGCGAATAATATAACACAAAACAGCATTTAGTGATATCCACCGCGCCAAAATTCAAACGTGCCACTCATCAGGGGACACGTCCTCCTTCTTCTTCATATTTCCTGCAAATAAAACATAGATAGCGGGGGTTTTAAACCCCCACTAAACTCAAACAAGAAAAATAGCGATTAGCTCCTGGGCAAATAGAAATTAGGCGCGATGTGATCAATTGTTTCGTCTGGATGTCCTGAGTCCAATGGTCCTGGTTTGAGTGGCCAATTGTTCCTTATTTGTGAAACCCCAAATCAAAGCTTCAGAAACCCTAAAAAGCTTTCATGGCAATTTTTGACACAGGCAATATCAATGCAATTAAAGGACACCAATAGCTTCAGAGAGTTTGTATTAGTGTAAATCAATGATTAAAAGTCACAAATAATGCATGGAAAATGGAATACGATTATGAATAATTTTATGAAAAGTGAGACTTCAATCTACCAATTCTTTGTGCATGGAGAGTGGATTTCAATTGGAATAGCTTCCTGGTAATGCCAGGAGTGGATTGGAATGCTTTTTGATCTTTGAAACAAGCTCTAGCTATGAAAACAGTTTTGAGATTTTTTGGTGAAAAATGCAATGTTGTTCTACGAGTTTCTGCCTAGCTTCTTGCGTTTAGCATTAGGTTTATGTTTGTGCATATATGTGGAAGGAATTAGGTCAGAAAAATCCAGCCCAAAGCCTTTGCATTGATGATTTTGATATTTGATTTTCAAGCATCTTTTTCCAAATCTTTTTCATGCCAATCATTTCCAATCATGGGAGATTCTTTCCCTTTTGGATGATACACGAATATTGAGTACATAAAGAGTGCATATGCTGCATAAAAACATTTGAAAGGTGGCATTTGATATTTTTTTCATATTTAATTTTAATTAAGTGAATTAATAATAATAAAAATTCAAATAATTAATTAAAAATGAGAAAAAAACTCCCTTGGATGTCAATGGGTCGTGCATAGCCTTTGGGTGATGATTCTTGGAAGAAATTGAGGCCCATTAGCAATTTTGAGGTATTTGAAGCAAAGTTGACTTTTCAAAATTCCCAAACATTTCCCCACTTCCACAAGGCATATCTTGCTCACTTTTTAAGCTTTGATCATGTTCTTGGACATTTTGGAAATTTCTTGAAGTCTTCTAACCAATGTCTTTGGTCCCATGTCATTTAGATTTACCAATCTCAAGTTATGGTCTTTGACTTAAAGTGCCTTTTTGTTGACTTTTGAAAATGACCTATAATGTTGAGATTGATATCTTTTTGTGAGAGCATTTCTTGGAATTGAAGTGTGAAGATGAGTTGTAGGAAATGTCATTCTCTTCAAAATTAGCCTTGGATGGAATTTTTCTGATAAACCATGTGGAAGTTATGCCCTGGTCAATTTGCAGTTGACTTTTTCAACTGTCCAAAAATAGAAACTTTTGCATCTTGAGACTTTTTGAGCCATGCCTTGAGAATCATGATCAAGAATTGATCAAATGATGTTTGTGGCTTCAAAATAAGATGTTGACCAAAATTTTGACTTTTGACTGTCAAATGACCATTTTGCCCCTGCAGTTGACTGTTGAGCAATTAGGGTTTTTGACTGTGCAATCTGGTGCTGTGAGTCTTGAAACTTGGCATGAGGATGCTTGACAATGTTTGTAGGCATGTTGGACTTGATTGGACCTTTGGAAACTTCAATTTCTTTTCCAGAATCAAAACCCTAATTTTTGACTGTTAGGAGGCAATTGGACTGTGCAACCCTTGAGAGATTTTGAACCTTGACCTTGGAAAATCTTGAAGAATATGGGAGGGAAAATTTTGGGGTACAACAGTTGCCCCTGTTCAATCTTCTTAGACCTGAGGATGTAGATTGGCTGTCGTGCCTTTCGTAATCCGAAGGTGGAAGATGATTGAACACTAGAGTGCCCAGAAATTTGCGCTCACATGTTAGCAGTGTGATGGTGGGAATGGGCTTACAGATGCCATTTGGAGATTGATGGATAGGAAGATGGGCTTACAGATTCCATGTTGAGAGGTGATGAATAGGTGGATGGGCTTATAGATGCCATCTGGGTGTCGATCGCGTAAGAGTTTCCTTAGCGAGAACTTACGTACCTGAAAAAGAAAGATAATTACCTGGCCTGTTATAGGAGTTTGACTTTAAAATTCTTTATATAGACGCGCCCTGGCTGGATACAGGTATCGAATCTTTGAACTCTTCAGACGTGCCCTCAACGGGGCGGTGAGAGAACCTTGGATGATTAATACCTCAACAGTAACGATGAGAGAACCTTGGGCGATTACTACCTCAACAGTAACGATGAGAGAACCTTGGGCGATTACTACCTCAACAGTAACGATGAGAGAACCTTGGGCGATTACTACCCCAACAGTAACGATGAGAGAACCTTGGGCGATTACTACCTCAACAGTAACGATGAGAGAACCTTGGGACGATTACTACCTCAACGGGATGATGAGATAATCTTTCAGACGCACCCTGGCAAGATACAGGAATCGCGTCTGGTAATGCTAGTTGTCAACAGATACACCCTGGCAAGATACAGGCATCGGATCCTCGAACTCTTCAGACACACCCTGGCAAGATACAGGAATCGGATCTGGTATTGTTAGTCTTCAACGGATACACCCTGGCAAGATACAGGCATCGGATCCTCGAACTCTTTAGACGCACCCTGGAAAGATACAGGAATCGGGTCTGGTAATGTTAGTCTTCAACGGATACACCCTGGCAAGATACAGGCATCGAATCCTCGAACTCTTCAGACGCACCCTGGCAAGATACAGGAATCGGGTCTGGAATCGATCGTCAACAGATACACCCTGGCGAGATACAGGAATCGGATCTTTAGTTGCGACCGTTGATGGTAATCATCTTGGTATTAACCTTTGTCCTGAAAAGACAAAACATTAGTGGTATGTGATGTCATGGTGTATGACACGCGAGATGTGATAAGTGAGATTACATGTTTATGATGCGTATGTGCATGCTATAGTGTATGAAAATACGATGTTTATGAATGTATGTTTTCGTCTTAGGAAAATAAATCCTTGACGGGTGCCGGGAAGTTAAATCCTGGGCTGATGCTAAATAGCATTTCGCTGTTTCCGCTGGGGGATGATAGTTGCAAGAATACCGGTAGGAGAAGATGACTCTGTTGGGGAATAAACTTGGCGAATGGATTACTCTGCGGGGAGAAAATTACTCTAGCGATCTTGCTGGGGAACAATACTCTGTGGGAAGAGAGGTACCCTGTTGAGATGTTGGTGGTAACTTCGCTGGGGATACCGTTGTTATGTTGGAAGTTTTAATAGACTTTGCTGGGGGGTAAGAAGACTTCGCCGAGGACGATATTTCCGTGGCTTTTGGCTAAGGATAACCCAGTTATATCCTGGTAGGGAAATAACCTTTGAATAAAGTCGGGAGACGCGTTCGTACTCTGCAGGGGGGAAGCTTCAAGAATCTACTGGGGATAAGTTTCCTGCTGGGGAGATGATTCAAACTTTCCTGGGGAAATCTGGATTGGACTATCCTGGGGAAAATTTGAACTGTATTGGGGAAGTGACTCCACTGAATGTCTGGTATTCCAACGGGGAACAATCTTGGATCAAGACTGTCGAGGATGCTTGTTAAGAATGTCTGTATATTGCGCTGGGGAATGTTGAGATCTGCCAGGGATACCCAATTTCCTTAAGGCTGACAGGATAACTCTGCTTGGGGAGAGTGTATTGACTTGCTAACTCACTCTCTGGGGAGTTAAGATATCTTGGTTATGTTCTTCAGCTGAACTTACCTTGGTACCTTGGTGGATAGAGCAATTAGGTCGCTTAGACAACTCATTATTGCCCCTGTTTCTAATGTTACCTGTAATTAATCCTTTGTTTCGTATGCAAACATTTATGAGTTAGCAATTATTGTCAAATGCATATATCACAAATTGAATCTTGGACGTTCTTCGCAAAACAAAACAGAAAAAGGAAAAACAATTGGCAATTTGAGCTGAAAGTGAATTTATATTGATTTTTGAATTTGCCTGTAAATAGGCGTTTATGTACAAGAGGCTGACGTCCTAGTAAGAGGACGCCGCCGAACAAAAGAGTTTATACAAATTTGTACAAAGGGAAAACAAAACAGCTATGTGAAAAGAATAACCCCACTGGGTTCCAACTCTGCTATCGCCTTTATATCCTCGAGCGTCTCATCACTTGATGACCTAGCTGAAGATGAAGCTGATTGATTGATGCCTTTTGAACTCGACAGTTGATATCGGATTCTGGATGCAAAGTGATCCAATGAGACATAGTATTACGCTTTATCCCTAACTTTTGCCTGGACCGCCCTTTCGGGTTTTCAGTCCACCGGGATACCCATTTTTGCCCAAGCCGCCTTTTCAGGTTTTCGACTTGCCGGGTGTACAGATTTTTTTCATTTCATCCCTCATTTTGCCCGAACCCTTTTGGTTCGCCGGGAAGCCCTAATTTTTGCCTAGGTATGTCAACCTAGCGGGTCTTTTATCATGTGTAGTATCTTTTTACTATGTCTGCATTGGAGGGGTGAGGAAGGTCGTCACCATCCATGGTGGTTAGAATCATGGCTCCTCCTGAGAACACATGTTTAACCACAAATGGCCCTTCGTAGGTGGGGGTCCATTTTCCCCTGGGATCACTCTGAGGAAGGATGATGCGCTTGATTACCAGATCCCTAACTTGATACTCTTGTGGTCTGACCTTCTTGTTAAATGCCCTGATCATTCGTTTTTGGTACGTCTGACCATGACAAATAGCAGTGAGTCTCTTTTCGTCAATTAGATTTAACTGATCAAGTCGTGTCTGGATCCAATCATCCTCGCTCAGATCTGCATCCTTCATTATCTGGAGAGAGGGTATCTGCACTTCGATCGGTAGGACTGCCTCCATGTCGTAGACCAAGGAGAAAGGAGTTGCCCCGGTTGACGTCCTTGCTGAGGTACGATATCCATGAAGAGCAAACGGTAACATCTCGTGCCAATCTTTATAGGTCACTGTCATCTTCTGCACAATCTTCTTGATATTCTTATTCGCTACTTCTACAGCCCCATTCATCTTCGGCCGGTAAGGAGAAGAGTTATGGTGCTGTATCTTAAATTGCTCGCAGAGCTCAGTGATCATCTTGTTGTTGAGATTGGTACCATTGTCCGTAATGATCCTCTCAGGGACGCCGTACCGACAGATCAGGTTATGCTGAATGAACCGTGCCACAACGTTCTTGGTTACAGTGGCATAAGAAGCTGCTTCAACCCACTTTGTAAAGTAATCAATCGCTACTAGGATGAAGCAATGTCCGTTGGATGCCGTGGGTTTAATCTCGCCGATCATATCAATTCCCCACATTGCGAAAGGCCACAGTGCAGTCAGGACATTCAGAGGCACAGGAGGAACGTGCACCTTATCAGCATATATCTGGCACTTATGACACGTCCGAGAATGTTGGTAACAGTCGGCTTCCATGCTGGACCAGAAATACCCTGCCCGAAGGATTTTCTTTGCCATAGTGTGTCCACTGGAATGTGTTCCGAAGGTACCTTCATGTAGCTCCGCCATGATCCTTTCTGCTTCAGTTTTATCCACACAACGCAGTAAGGTCGAATCATGGTTTCGCTTGTACAGAATGCCATTACTGAGGAAGAACTTTGCTGCGAATCTTCTCAGAAACTTTTTATCATTGACAGACGCACCTTCAGGGTATTCCTGAGCTTCCAAGTACCTCTTCACCTCATGGTACCAAGGTTTCTCAGTCACTGTCTCAACCTCAAGATCACAACAGTATGCTGGTTCGTCCAGTTTCCAGATAATGACCCGGGGAGCCTCATTGTCCCATTTGACTTTGAACATGGAAGACATCGTAGCTAACGCGTCCGCCAGCTGATTCTCCTCTCTCGGAAAGTGTTCAAAAGTTATCTCTGTAAAATGGGGGATCAATGTCAACACACATTCTCTGTAAGGAATAAGATTCGGATGTTTCGTATCCCACTCGCCTTTGATCTGATTGATCACGAGAGCGGAATCTCCGAAGACACTCAAAAACTTGATCCTTAAGTCGATCGCAGCTTGAAGACCCATGATGCATGCCTCATACTCCGCCATGTTGTTGGTGCAGTTGAAACATAGCCGGGCAGTGAGTGGAGTATGAGTGCCTTGAGGGGATATGATCACAGCGCCAATGTCATTACCCAAAGCGTTGGAGGCTCCGTCAAAGTGCATAGACCATCGGGATCCTTCCTCAGGTCCTTCATCCGGTCCAGGTACTTCACAATCAGTCACTATCATGATGCTCTCGTCTGGAAACTCAAAGTTCATTGACTGATAGTCATCTACTGCTTGGTGTGCCAAGTGGTCTGCCAATACACTTCCTTTGATGGCTTTCTGAGTCGTGTACTGGATGTCGTATTCTGTCAAGATCATTTGCCATCTTGCTATTCTCCCAGACAGAGCAGGCTTTTCAAATATGTACTTTATTAGATCCATCTTTGAGATCAACAAGGTAGTGTGAGTCAGCATATACTGTCTCAGCCGGCGAGCAGCCCATACCAAAGCGCAACAAGTTTTCTCGAGCAGTGAGTATCGGGTTTCACAGTCGGTAAACTTTTTGCTAAGGTAATAAATGGCATGCTCTTTTCGGCCAGACTCGTCATGCTGCCCCAGCACACACCCCATTGAGTTGTCAAGTACTGTCAGGTATAGTATCAGAGGTCTCCCTTCAACCGGTGGCATAAGGATGGGTGGTTCTTGGAGATACTCTTTGATTCTGTCAAAAGCGGCCTGACATTCATCGTTCCAACGTACTACCTGATCTTTCTTCAGCAGCTTGAAGATTGGCTCACAGGTAGCAGTTAGGTGCGAGATGAATCGGGCAATGTAATTCAGGCGTCCTAGAAAGCCTCTGACCTCTTTCTCTGTCTTAGGAACCGGCATCTCTTGAATGGCTTTAACCTTGGCAGGGTCCACTTGAATACCCTTATCACTTACGACGAAGCCTAGCAACTTTCCAGATCTTACCCCGAAGGTGCACTTGTTCGGGTTCAACCTCAGCTTGTACAGTTTCAGACGGTCAAACAACTTCTGCAGATGATCAAGGTGTTCCTCCTCGGTTTGAGACCTTGCAATCATATCGTCGACATATACTTCTATCTCATGATGGATCATGTCATGAAATAAAGCAACCATGGCACGTTGGTAGGTTGCCCCAACATTTTTCAACCCGAATGGCATGACCTTGTAGCAGAAGGTGCCCCAATGAGTAACAAAGGTAGTCTTTTCCATGTCTTCAGGAGCCATCTTGATCTGATTATACCCTGAAAAACCATCCATGAAAGAGAACACTTTATGTTGAGCAGTATTGTCAACCAGGACATCAATGTGAGGTAGGGGGAAGTCATCCTTGGGGCTGGCCCTGTTCAGATCCCTGTAATCAACACACATTCTGACCTTACCATCCTTCTTTGGTACCGGCACCACATTAGCAACCCACTGAGGGTAAGAAGTCACTGCAAGAAACCCGGCATCAAACTGTTTCATAACCTCAGCTTTGATCTTCTCAGACATCTCTGGACGTATACGGCGGACCTTTTGCTTAACCGGAGGGCAGTCTTCTTTGGTAGGCAAATGATGGACCACAATGTCGGTATCCAACCCAGGCATGTCTTCGTAGGACCAGGCGAAGATCTCCACATAATCATGTAACATCTGAGTCAACCGTTGTTTTACACTGAGCTCCAGATTGGCACCAATCTTAACCTCTTTCCTATCTGTCTCAGTACCCAGATTTATCGTTTCCACTGGCTCTTCATGTGGTTGAATTTCCCTCTCTTCCTGGAGTAACAGTCTTGCAAGCTCGCCAGGCACTTCGCAATTGTCCTCACCTTCGTCTTCGGCTAAGTTGATCGGATTTTCAAAGTCATAACTGGAAGTAGCAGAGTCGTTACCAGTGAGATCCAGAGTGGATTGAAACCTGTGTAGGTGAGTGTGTGTAAATACAGCTGTTTTGAAATATAAAGAAAGAAAGAAAGAAAGGGAGCACAAGATTTGAAATGCGAAAAAACGTCCAAGATCTTTATTCATGATATATGGAAATGACAGTTATAAGCCCTCACAAATGAAGCCAACGGTGCCCCAGGTAAGACACCGGGCCATAGAGTTTCAATTCATTGTTTATTACAAATAACAAAACAAAGGAATTCATTACTGCATAACAAAAGTAACAGGTGTATGATCTTTGGTGGTCCAATTGTTCAATCCACCGTCAGTCGTCGGGTAGATCCAGCTATCGAACTCTGATTCTTCCACTTCATCTTCATCCCCAATAGCATTCACTCCTGGATTGGTGATGAGCACAGGAGGTCTTCCGATCCTAGCTTTGCGCACAGCCCTCTGAGCCTCTACAGTAAAACCCAACCCAAACTTGTCATTTTTAGGAGTGAAATCAGGGAGCCTGCCCCAGTTAGCACATTCACCTTTCTCGATTACAGCCCGGGCGTCCTTCAAGGAAGCCATCTTCAAAGGAAAGTCCTCTTCAACCACTGTTTCTGCTACTGCCAATGTTGGAGGTACCTCTTCAAAATGCTGAAAGGGGGTTTCAATAAACTCCCCGTCCATCTCAATATACCGGAAGGAATTCAAGTGACTAACCATATACTCCTCCTCTCCATGCACAGTGACGATCTTCCCTCTGACGGGGTACTTGAGCTTCTGGTGTAGGGTGGAGGTCACTACCCCGGCTTTGTGGATCCAAGGTCGACCCAGCAAACAGGAATAGGACGGACGAATATCCATCACATAAAACGTTGAGTCGAATACTTGGGAACCAACACGAATTGGGATATCTACCTCTCCATGAACCATCCTCTTAGAACCGTCAAAGGCTCTGACAATGATGTTGCTGGGTTTCAGCTCCAGGCCTTCACAATCCAACCGGTCTAAGGCCTTCTTGGGCAACACGTTCAAGGAAGAACCGGTGTCCACCAACACGTGAGCGAGAGTAGTGCCCCTGCATTCTATAGAGACATGCAAGGCATCATTGTGGTTCTTTCCCTTGGCGGTAAGGTCAGCATCCGAGAAACCCAAACCATTGTCAGCTGTCAAATTGGCTACACAATCAGTAAACTGGTCTGCAGATGTCTCTTGTGGCACATGGGCCGTCTTTAGAAATGAAATTAGGGCCTTAGCATGGGCCTCTGAGCACAGAAGTAATGAGAGCATAGAGATCTTGGAGGGTGTATGCCCCAGCTGTTCAACGATATTGAAGTCGCTCTTCTTGATTATTTTAAGAATTTCCTCCATCTCTTGCTGGGAGGCTTCAACATTCACAGATTTTGGTGCCTCCATCCGGGCAGGCTCATCTTCAATCCCTTTGCCCCGAGCATTAGATGACTCGGCAGCAGGGGAAGCAACTTGATCAGAAATGGAAATAGGCGCACTTACAGGCGTTATTATGAGAGGTCTTCGAATAGCTGGTGGCGCAATGTCAGGCGAGAAGAGCCTGCCACTGCGGGTAACTTTGGTTGGACCGGTAATATTGCTGATGCTGGTACCGGTGTTGAATTCTTGCTTTATTCCAAGTACATATACATCTGCCCCATAGTGCCATGGGACAGCCTTATCAGATTCATAGGGGAGGGGCCCCGGAACGGTAATAACAATGGGTGTGACAGTCATGATTTTAACTGGCTTCCTCGGGGGAGCCTTGATTGGATTGTTGAAAATTGTAACGACAGATACTTCTTCCACAGGAACAAAAGGAACAGCGGTCTTCTTGAACAGAATCTCCTTGCTATCCATCAGGCGTTGGATGCCTAACTTCAACAACGGACAACCAGTAAGGGAAACAGCACACAAAAGGAAACCCTCGCTACAACCCGGAAATAAACCGGCTAGCAACAGGTTCCTCTTAACAGTCAACAGAGGAGTAGCTACATTATTCACAGAAACGGCAAACAAGTCTTCATCAACGGCATTTACTCCATGCTGGGGCATAGGAGCAGTCACAACATTTGGCCTCTCAGGCGCCTCAAATTGTATCTCCTTCGCATCAATAAGGTCCTGCACCTTATTTCTTAGGAGAGGTAGTATTCACAACCTTCGGGGCCTCTCTAACAGTCACCAAGTTGGTTGATAGCAGCTGCGGTAAGATTTGTGACAAGTTCATACTTAGCCGGGTAAATTCTCTTCTGGGTCTTTCAGCCCTTGGTTGATTGGTTTGCCGAGGAGCGGCAGCAGGTTTAGCAATCACCACTGCGTTGACAGATTGGCGGCGCTCTGGTTTATCTTGCCTCCTAGGCCCATACACATCACTAGCCTCCTTCTTAAAAGGTTTCTTCTCAGCACTTGAAGACGCACCTTTCTGAATTTTACCGGACTTCATGCCAGCCTCTATCCTTTCCCCTGTCAGAATGAGGTCAGTAAACCCTGCAGACGAATTACCGATAAGATGATTGAAGAATGGCCCGGAGAGGGTCCCCAAGAACATATCCACTAGCTCACGGTCTGTTAATGGTGGCTGCACCCTGCCAGCCAGGTCCTTCCACTTCTGCGCATACTCTTTAAAACCTTCGCCTGATCCTAGCGACATACCCTGGAGTTAGGTACGTGTAGGAGCAAGGTCGGCATTATATTGATACTGCTTGTAAAAAGCAGTAGCCAACTCCTCCCAGTTACGAACCTTGGTTCCATCCAGCTGATAGAACCATTCGAGATGAGTCCCTGAAAGACTCTCCTGGAAGAAGTGGATCCACAAGTTCTTGTCCACTGTATACGGCTGAATCTTCCGCACATAAGACCTGAGGTGTAGCTTAGGGCAGGACGCCCCGTCATACTTGGTGAAAGATGGTGCTTTAAACTTGTGCGGGATGATCACACCAGAAGATAAACCCAAGTCTCTGAAATCCAAACCAGGCACTTGTTGAATTTCCATGGCGTTCAGACGGTCTTCCAACTTCTTGTATCTGTCTTCAGCCGGAGGATACTGTTCCTCATTAAAGTCAGTCTCGTTGTCAGAGACCACCGGACTTGGAGCCCTTCCCCCCTGGGGACTGTATTTTCCTACAGAAGAACCAGCTTCCTCATTCTGCAGAGTGTTACCAAACCTCCGGCCCGAGTTGAATAGAACGGTTCTCTTCTTCTTCTTCTCCTTTTTCAGGAGCAAAGCCTTCAGCTCTTCTAGACCTTGAGCCAAACCCATGATCAGCTCCTGAAATTGTGCGTTCTGCGCCCGAAGGGCCTTGATAGACATCTCGGTAGATGATTCAGGGTTCATGATGCTGAAATAAACAGCGAAGAATGGTAAGCAACCTGAAAAGAAGAGTACCTGCTATGCACATGATGAATGATATGTGTTTATGCAATGCATTCAAGGGTTCGAAAATTCAAATTTGTTGTAGACAAAAAGGAACACACGTTATTATTAAGGAAATAATTGTTTGGTACATCAAGGCCTCATGGGCACACATTACAAAGAAAATCAATCCCAAAAGACACTACGCATCCTCTTTGGAGCAATGTAGGTGTTGAGATTCTTCTCCTCGTGCAGTAGGCGGGTGAGCTCCAAGACCTTCTTTTCACTAGCATGTAGACTGGTCTCCAGAGAATTCCGTTCTTCCTTAAGCTGGATCCAGCTCTTCTGCATCTCTTCCCAGGACGTGGGCATGTCAGGATGTTGAATGGTGTAGGACACCTCTCCTTCCAATACTGGCTCTTTGATCACAGGGAGAACATGAGGATATGGCATCACTAACTTCTGGGAGCGGGCTCGTACCCACTTGAGATAAGGCTCCAACGGGATGGAATTCTTGTGCCCCAGGGTCTTGCTGTCTATCCTACTTGGCATCCTCCAAGCTCTGATAAATCTCTGGCGAAGTCCTTGTGCATCGTTGTCGAAGTCAAAAACTATGTCAGGAATTAACATGTCATGAGGGCCATCCCTTCGAGCATAACCAAACTGTCTCTAAGCCAAGCATGGGTTGTAAGTAATACCTCCTCTAATTCCAAGTAAAGGAACATTAGGGTACTCCCCGCAACGATCAATGATAGTGACATCCTCTCTGGACTGAGAGCACCAATGTATATCAGCATGTGTGAGAGTCATCAATCGTTGTGGCCATCTCAAACCCCGCTCGTTCTTCAAAACTGATTGTGGAAGGTGCGAAATAAACCACCTTCCCAGGAGAGGAGTACAACACATAAGAACACCTCTTTTTCTCATGGTTCGAGTGTAACATGAGTGAAGGATGTCCCTCAGTAACGTAGGTATAGGATTCCTGGACATGAAGATCTGGACAGCACTGATATCTATAAGCTGATCTGGATTAGGGAACAACACCAAACCATAGACAAGGAGGGCCACAACTTCTTCAAAAGCTTGTAGGTCAAGGGAGTTCCAACATTCTTGGGCCTTTTCAAATAGAAACTTGGCTAAGAACCCTTTGATACCACTTCTAACTTCCCAATGTCCCTTGAGGTCAGATGGTTGTAGGTGTAGTGCTTTAGCAATATCTTCAAGTTTGGGTTCCTTTTCTGTACCGTTGTAGGGTAGTTGATCAAGGATAGGGATCTTCAGAAGCCGGGAGAACTCTTCCAATGTAGGCACCAGTTGATAATCCAGGAAAGTGAAACAGTGATGCAGAGGGTCAAAGAACTGGAACATGACCTTTATCATAACTTCCTCAATGTTGGTGTTGACCAAGATGATGAGTCTTCCATGTCTCTCATTGAATGAAGAGCTCTCGGGAATCCTGGATATAAGCTCCTTAAGCTGAGGAGGGATCCTTACAAGGCTGATCTGAATTGTCTTTCTGCGAACAATTTCCATGTCCTACAAAACAAGAACAAAGATGAAGATTCGAACCCCTGAAATGGTTAGCCAATGCATATGATGTTGTATGATGTCATGATGCTATGATTAAACACACCACAAATATTTACAAAGGCAAACATGATAAGGCATACAAGTCACACAAGACAAGTCCTTAGGGTTTAGGCCAACATGGAGTTTGGGGTACTGCCCTCTTGAAGTTGGTGGGCTCAACATGTCCTATCAGAAGTAACCGGGTTCTAAGGGTCCCAATATCACCGGATTGCTTTCATTGTTCATCGTTTCGATTTAGCCACTGAACTGGCGACCGAAATATTCCAGGAAAGCAACCCTCAATTGAGTGTAGTATCGAGTATCAACCAACCTCGGACTGCACCAAAGTCAGTTATCTCACTACCCTAAAGAGGCCAAGATAGTTCAATTAAGGTTCCTAAGGTCAGTTGATGCTTCACGACACCACGCAGAGGCCCCGTACTCTCCTTGACTGAACTCAAGGGTTACCGGTACACACCAAAGTGCCACATCAACATAGCAGACTGTTTCAACCATGTCGGTATACCCCGCACAGTTCCCTCACAGCCTTGTTGCTACTTTCTAAGAAGGTATCCCCAGATCCGGGTTAGGATCTATAGAACTCCCAAGACAGTCCCACAATTTAAAGCAAACAAGTCAAAGCTATTGAAAACACAAGTGATCTTAGTCCTAAGGTATACCTCACTTTAAGATAGTCCCCAGCAGAGTCGCCAGTTCTGTGATCGGTGGATCTAGAACTGACTGTTTAACGCTGGTTTCGCGAAATGTCGCGGAAGCAAGAGTCGCCACCGTCTTTTATTTTCTCCAACATGGAAAGGACAAAAGCACAGAAAAATTCCTTATGAGATTTGTTCTCGGTTCGGGGGGTAGATTTATAGAAAGGGAAGGTGTTAGCACCCTTTCTATCCATGGTTATCCATGGGCTCTTAGATACTTGCTCATTGTGTTTTCAAAATGTTTGCTTTTCAATTGTGAGTGAGTTTAAAAAAGTTTCGTTTAAAGTTTCAGATCGACTCTTGTATCAGTCCTCAAGAGTGTTTGAAAAGTTGTTTTTGAAAGCTTTTTGAAAAGTGTCGGTGTGAAAAGATGTTTTGTTTCGTTTTTGAAAAGAGCAAGTATCTATGAGTCATCTACCTACCCTAAGGAATTATGCTGTGTAAATGTCCTTAAGGTAGTGCCATCCCACCATTGAGAGGTAGGTAGCACCACCGTTGGAGGTGTTCGGGTCAATTCGAGTTTGTAGGGACAGTGTGGTCACCGAGCAACAGTAAGACACCTTAGAAGCTACCCTTATGCCATTGATCTTTTTATTCCGAGGCAACCATTTCGAGGCAACTATTCCGAGGCAACTTGTTCGAGGCAACTAGATCAATGGACATAAGGACTCACTAAGACGTCCTATACTCGACGACCACGTTTCGAGGGGCAAGGCAACAGTGAGGCGTACCCTAGGAGTGGTGTGTGAATTGTGTGTCATTTTCAGTTATGTTTTATCTTGATCATGCATTGGGTGAGCTACGCTTTGATTTTTATTTGGGCCATTCATTCTTTCATGTGATTAGCAGTTTAAAAGGTGCGGAAATTAAAATGCGGAAAATAAAAGTCCTACACTATTACAAGGCGCGGGTCTATACATCGCCAAATTAACAAAGACCCGATTTGAATAAAATGCGGAAAATAAATGGAGTCCTAATTACTATTACAAGGCTTTGGGGCAAATATATTATATTTAAAAAGGAAATAAAAATAAGCGTGCGAAAAGAAATTATAATCGAATGTGCGAGGGCGTTGGACCCTTTAAAGAAATTAAATTGAAATTACAAATTAATTAATTATTTAACGAAGAAAGGAAATTATTTTTTATGTTTCTATTTGTATTTAATGGAAATAAAGAGAATTAATTACAATTAGAAATTAAATAAAACCCTAGTTCTAAGTTGTGTTTTTTTTTTATTAAAGAAATGTTTAAATTTAACCTAATTTCACTAAATTAATTAATTACAAGTTTATTTACAAAGTTAGTTAATAATTAATAATAATAATAAGGAGAAAAAGTTTATTTAAGAAAAGAGGATAAAAATGCTAAACCCTAATTTGTACATTTTTTAGTTATTTAAGAAAATATTAAAATTAAGAACCTAAATTAGCCTAAATTGATTAATAAAATTTTATTTACAAAAAATATTAAGGAATTTAAAAAATTAAATAAAACATATTTTTATTTTTATGATTTCTGATTTTTTTGGTGTTATAAAAATTATTTTTTGTGAAGTAACTAAGTAATTAAAATAAATAAGAAAAAGAATTGAAAAGAAGAAAATAAAATTAGAAAGAAGGATAGAATGCAAACAACAGGGGGGTATCTGGCCCAAATTTGGAGGTTAATGCAAGGAATTTGGCCCATTGAACCAGGCCTTTTTGACTTTCTGGCGCTTGTGTGTGGGACGTTTGACCAGCGTACATGGTGGACTGCTTGTGATGGCCATCAGATTAAGGCTTCTGGGCGCGTGGCAAGCTGGATGGTGAGGCTTCATAATGGTCCTTGGAATGAAGGTTGCACAGAAGCACGTTAAGAAAAAATATATGAATAAGTGGGGGGACCTGGGAATCGAACCCAGGTCCCAGCGTTTACCCAATACACGTCCAACCGTCTGAGCCATGCGCATGCGTTGTATTGGAATTGGCAAGCGAATAATATAACACAAAACAACATTTAGTGATATCCACCGCGCCAAAATTCAAACGTGCCACTCATCAGGGGACACGTCCTCCTTCTTCTTCATATTTCCTGCAAATAAAACATAGATAGTGGGGGTTTTAAACCCCCACTAAACTCAAACAAGAAAAATAGCGATTAGCTCCTGGGCAAATAAAAATTAGGCGCGATGTGATCAATTGTTTCGTCTGGATGTCCTGAGTCCAATGGTCCTGGTTTGAGTGGCCAATTGTTCCTTATTTGTGAAACCCCAAATCAAAGCTTCAGAAACCCTAAAAAGCTTTCATGGCAATTTTAGACACAGGCAATATCAATGCAATTAAAGGACACCAATAGCTTCAGAGAGTTTGTATTAGTGTAAATCAATGATTAAAAGTCACAAATAATGCATGGAAAATGGAATACGATTATGAATAATTTTATGAAAAGTGAGACTTCAATCTACCAATTCTTTGTGCGTGGAGAGTGGATTTCAATTGGAATAGCTTCCTGGTAATGCCAGGAGTGGATTAGAATGCTTTTTGATCTTTGAAACAAGCTCTAGCTATGAAAACAGTTTTGAGATTTTTTGGTGAAAAATGCAATGTTGTTCTACGAGTTTCTGCCTAGCTTCTTGCGTTTAGCATTAAGTTTATGTTTGTGCATATATGTGGAAGGAATTAGGTCAGAAAAATCCAGCCCAAAGCCTTTGCATTGATGATTTTGATATTTGATTTTCAAGCATCTTTTTCCAAATCTTTTTCATGCCAATCATTGCCAATCATGGGAGATTCTTTCCCTTTTGGATGATACACGAATATTGAGTACATAAAGAGTGCATATGCTGCATAAAAAGATTTGAAAGGTGGCATTTGATATTTTTTTCATATTTAATTTTAATTAAGTGAATTAATAATAATAAAAATTCAAATAATTAATTAAAAATGAGAAAACAACTCCCTTGGATGTCAATGGGTCGTGCATAGCCTTTGGGTGATGATTCTTGGAAGAAATTGAGGCCCATTAGCAATTTTGAGGTATTTGAAGCAAAGTTGACTTTTCAAAATTCCCAAAAATTTCCCCACTTCCACAAGGCATATCTTGCTCAATGTTTAAGATTTGATCATGTTCTTGGACATTTTGGAAAGGTCTTGAAGTCCTCTAACCAATGCCATTGGTCCCATGTCATTTTGATTTACCAATCTCAAGTTATGGTCTTTGACTTAAAGTGCCTTTTTGTTGACTTTTGAAAATGACCTATAATGTTGAGATTGATATCTTTTTGTGAGAGCATTTCTTGGACTTGAAGTGTGAAGATGAGTTGTAGGAAATGTCATTCTCTTCAAAATGAGCCTTGGATGGAATTTTTCTGATAAACCATGTGGAAGTTATGCCCTGGTCAATTTGCAGTTGACTTTTTCAACTGTCCAAAAATAGAAACTTTTGCATCTTGAGACTTTTTGAGCCATGCCTTGAGAATCATGATCAAGAATTGATCGAATGATGTTTGTGGCTTCAAAATAAGATGTTGACCAAAATTTTGAATTTTGACTGTCAAATGACCATTTTGCCCCTGCAGTTGACTGTTGAGCAATTAGGGTTTTTGACTGTGCAATCTGGTGCTGTGAGTCTTGAAACTTGGCATGAGGATGCTTGACAATGTTTGTAGGCATGTGGGACTTGATTGGACCTTTGGAAACTTCAATTTCTTTGCCAGAATCAAAACCCTAATTTTTGACTGTTAGGAGGCAATTGGACTGTGCAACCCTTGAGAGATTTTGAACCTTGACCTTGGCAAATCTTGAAGAATATGGGAGGGCAAATTTTGGGGTACAACACTAAGAAACCAGGACCCAAGAAGATATGGGCACCTAAGGATAAAATTATATATGTAGCAGATATCTTTAGCAGCAAGGCTAAAACACCAGTCATGGTACCTGGACTCTGGATGCTCTCGACACATGACGGGAAGAAAGCATATGTTGCAAAGCCTGGAACTTAAACCTTGAGGCTACGTGGGATTTGGAGGCAACCAAAGAGGAAAGATCATTGGCTCTGGAACAGTAGGTAATGGAAATCTCCCCTCTATAAATAATGTGCTTTTTGTTGATGGATTAATGCATAACCTGTTATCCATAAGACAATTAAGTGATAACAGTTATGATATAATCTTTAATCAAAATTCATGCAAAGCTGTTAGTCAGAAAGACGGAACTATCCTTTTTAATGGAAAGAGGAAAAACAACATTTATAAGATAAAAATTTCTGAACTAAAGAGTCAGAATGTAAAATGTCTTCTCTCTATTAACAACGAGTAATGGGTCTGGCACAGAAGATTGGGGCATGTTAGTATAAGAAGAATATCTCAGATTAACAAACTCAATCTGGTCAGAGGACCTCCTAATTTGAAGTTCAGCTCAGATGCTCTGTGTGAAGCATGTCAGAAAGGCAAATTTGCAAAGCCTGCTTTTAAATCTAAAATGTTGTTTCCACATCTAAGCCATTAGAACTTCTGCACATAGACTTATTTGGACCAGTAAAAATTGCGTCTGTTAGTGGCAAGAAGTATGGGTTAGTGATCGTAGATGACTATAGCAGATGGACATGGGTAAAGTTCTTAAGACATAAGGACGAGTCACACTCTGTGTTCGTTGCTTTCTGTAACCAAGTTCAGAATGAAAAGGATCTTAGAATTGTCAAAGTCAGAAGTGATCATGGGGGAGAATTTGAAAATAAAAATTTTGAATCATTTTTTAATGAAAAAGGCATCTTGCATGACTTCTCTTGTCCTAGAACTCTCCAACAAAATAGAGTTGTAGAACGAAAGAACAGAACATTGCAAGAAATGGCAAGAACCATGATCAATGAGACTAACATTGCTAAGATCTTCTGGGCAGAAGCAATTAACACAGCGTGTTACATTCAGAATAGAATCTCTATAAGACCTATTCTGGAAAAGACTCCATATGAACTGTGGAAGAACATAAAGCCCAACATTTCTTGTTTTCATCCGTTTGGATGCACTTGTTTCATTCTGAATACTAAAAATTATCTGAACAAGTTTGACTCTAAAGCACAAAAGTGTATTATGTTAGGATACTCTGAACGCTCAATAGGGTATAGAGTATATAATACAGAAACACCGATTGTTGAAGAGTCAATCAGTGTTAGATTTGATGATAAGCTTGACCCTCAAAAGTCAAAGCAGAATGAATTCTTTGCAGATATAGAAGTTGAATTCACAGGTACTGAAGACAACTCATCAGAAGTTCTCAACAGAGAAGTTCTACAACATCAGAAAGAAATGGTACAAGCAATCCAGCACCTTCTGTCGATCAACTCCAGAAATGGTTTTCCAGAAGCAGCATAGCTCACCGAGAAGATAAAATCCTGGGAAAGAAGGATGATCCAATCAGAACAAGATCAACATTCAGAAACTCTGAAGAATCCCTCATTGGACTGGTCTCTCTGATTGAACCAACAAAAATTGATGAAGCTCTTCTGGATAACGACTGGATTCTGGAAATGCCGGAGGAATTAAATCAGTTAACCAGAAATGACGTATGGGATCTGGTTCCGAAACCAAAAGGATTCAACGTCATTGGAACAAAGTGGGTGTTCAAAAATAAACTGAACGAGCAAGGAGAAGTCATCAGAAACAAAGCACGACTAGTGGCACAAGGTTATAGTCAGCAAGAGGGGATAAAATATACATAAACCTTTGCTCCAGTCACCAGGTTAGAATATATAAGACTCTTAATCTCATTTGATGTAAACAATGGCATCACTCTGTATCAGATGGATGTCAAAAGTGCATTCCTAAATTGATACATAGATGAAGAAGTATATGTGCACCAACCCCCTGGGTTTGAGAATTCCAAACACCCATAATATTGTCTGAAACAAGCTCCCAGAGCTTGGTATGAAAGACTAAGTAACTTACTGTTAGAAAAGGAATTCACCAGAGGGAAAGTGGACACAACCTTGTTCTGTAAGTCATTTAAGAATGAAATTTTAGTGTGTCAGATTTATGTATATGATATCATCTTTGGATCCACTAAACCTTCTTTGGGAAGAGAGTTTGCTAAGTGCATGCAGGCAGAGTTTGAGATGAGCTTAATGGGGGAACTCAAATTCTTTCTGGGCATTCAGATAAACCAAACTTCAGAAGGAACTTACATTCATCAGAGCAAATATGTCAGAACTTTTGAAGAAATTTGATCTCTCAGAATGTAAGTCGTCAAATACTCCAATGCACCCCACGTGCATTCAGGAAAAGGAAGAGGTAAGTAAAAAGGTAGAATAGAAAATCTACAGAGGTATGATTGGCTCTCTCCTTTATCTGACGGCTTCAAGGCCTGATATTTTATTCAGTTTTTGCTTATGTGCTAGATTTCAATCAGATCCTAGAGAATCTCACTTAACAGCAGTTAAGAGAATTTTCAAGTATCTGAAAGGTACTACTAATCTGGGTTTGTTTTATAGAAAATCTAATGAATACAGCTTAGTAGGATACTGTGACGCTGATATTACTGGAGACAGAGTAGAGCGTAAAATCACTTCTGGAAGCTGCCAATTTCTGGGAGACAATTTGATCTCATGGACCAGCAAGAGACAATCCACAATAGCATTGTCAACAGCAGAAGCTGAATACATAGCATCTGCTGGATGTAGCACTCAAATGCTCTGGATGAAAAGTCAACTTGAAGACTTCAACATATTTGAGAGTAACAATCCTATCTTCTGTGATAACACTTCATCTATATGTCTCAGTAAGAATCCTATTTTGCATTCTAGGGATAAGCATATAGAAAAAAAACACCATTTTATTAGGGACTATATTCAGAAAGGAATTCTTACCTTAAAATTTATTGACACAGACCATCAATGGGATGATGTATTTACAAAACCCCTTTCTGAAGATAGATTCAACTTCATTCTGAAACATCTCAGCATGAAGTTATGCCCAGAATAAAATGTTTTATTTGCATATCTTAACCCTCAGAACTTTATCGTTTCCTGTGAACATCTGATCAACCTGTCTTCAGAAGTTAGAAGTACAGTTGCCTCAGAATCTATCTACGAAGATCTGAAAGTTTCATTTCAAGGATAGAGGCGTGCAATTCACATCATCAAACATTTGTCATCCTCTCACAAGCCACCTTCTGAGGCTGAACACGCGTTCAAATTCTGAAGGGTCCAAGGCTCTGATTGGATGCATTGAGACACTTGTCAGTGGTAACCGTTCAATATCTTTCTAAATCCCCTAATCTCAGGTTTCATTAATGCATATAATCATTACTTATTTTCTTACTTACTGCTTACGTTTTCAAAAACCTATTTAAACTCAATTTACTATTTCATTCATTCACATTTACTATCTCCTATATTCTCTCTTGTTTCAAGTTTCGTTTTCAAAAACCCTTTCCATCTTCTTCAACGAACCCGTGTGAACAATGGCTTCATCATCAAACCTCAAGAATCTCAGTGCTCCTGAATCTTCTTCAACATAACAATATGAAGAACCCATTAGAACGCTTCTCACTCCTGTTGATAACCTGGAAGTTCTCTCTGAGTTAATCATTGATTTTAAGAGTTTACAAGAAAATGGGTTCAATCTTTATGAAGACGTAACTTCACAGGGATGGAACAAGTATTTTGACCGTCTGTTGGGTCCAACATTTCCCATTATCGTCAAAGAGTTCTGGATTCACGCTACATCATCCAACCACCAGGTTACTTCATATGTTATGGGAAATAAAATAGTGATAACAGAAGATCTTATTAGGAGACTCATTGGATAGAATGGTGGTGGAGTCAGATCATTGTCTGATACGGTGGCCAGAACCGGGACTGTTTTAGGAATGCTGGTTTGTGTTTTGCGTTTGTGTTCGCAAAATGTCACGGTAAGCAAGAGTCGCCACCGACTTTTATTTTATCCAACAGGAAAGGAAAAAAATCACAGAAAAATTCCCCTTTTTGAGATTTTGAGTACGAGGTGTAGATTATAGAAAGGGAAGGTATTAACACCCTTTCTATCCGTAGTTTTCTACGGGCTCTTAGGTACTTGCTCATCATTTTCAAAATTGCTTGTGTATGTTTGATTTGAAAAAAGTTTTTGACTTCGATTTAACTCTTGCTTCTGTCTTCAAGAGTGTTATGAAGTGTTTTTGAAAGGTTTGTTTAAAAGAGGAGTGTAAGTGTGAAAAAGTTTGTTTGGATTGAGCAAGTACTTAAGATTCTACCTACTCGAAAAAGAGAATTATTCTATGTTTGTTTCCTTTAGACAGTGTTATCCCACTACTAGTGAGTAGGTAGCATCGTCGTTGGATTTTTGAGGGTCAATTCGAAAGGGACGTACGATCACCAAAGCAATGTTAGGACGTCTTAGTAATAACCCTAATGTCTTAGATCAATATTCGAGGCAACAGTATCCGAGGCAACCATTCCGAGGAAACTTTCCGAACGTGATTTTGATCTTTGTCTAGACATGAGAGCGACCACTAAAGCATCCTATACTTAATGACCGTTTACCGAAGGCAACCGAAGTGGGAGTGTACCCTAGGAGTGCGCATGTGCGAGTGAATCAATTTCAAGTTTATTATCTTTGCACATTTAGGGTTTGCTAACTGTTTTAAAGTTTTGACACATTCTTGTCATGCATTCCTAATATTCATACATCTAACAGTTAATATTTGTGGAATTTAAAATGCGGAAAATAAGCTACGCTATTACAAGGCTTCGGGTATTTACATAGCCAAAAACAAACCCTTAAAGAAAACGATAAATGAAAGTAAAAGGTCCTAATTAATCTATTACAACTTGCGAGAAATTACATCAATATTGTAAAAATAAAATAATAAAGCGCGTGTGATGAGTTAAGAACGAGAGAGAAATAGGGTTTTAACCCCGTCTAACCTAATCGAAAGAGAAATTAGTTTTTGTTATTTTTGTGAATTTTTAAGAAAAAGAATTAAGTTTTTAAATTAAATACACAATTAATTAGTAATTAAATTAATTAAAGAAAATGATTAAATTTAACCTATTTTTGTGTTTTTGGTTATTTTAAGAAAAATGAAAATATAATTAAGTTAGAAATAAAAACCCTAATTGTTCTAATTGTTTTTTTTTTTAATTTATTTACAAAATAATTTAAGTTACCTAAAATTAAATAACCTAATTAAATTAATTTATTTATTAAAAAAACAAATATCCTAAATTTAATTGGGTGAAAATTTGTTTTTGTGATTTTTTGATAAAAATAATAATTAATTTGTTAGTAAAAATAATTTATATGAAAAAAAGTAAAGAAAATATAAAGAGAAAGAGAAAAGAGATTTGGGCCTGAAAAGTGATTTTGGAGTGCTGATAGCAAATCTTGGGCCCAAAAGGGATTGACCCACGTTGACCTGCTGGATCCCATGCATTGCTTTGACCATGGCCTATGATGCTCCTTCATTGATGGCCTTCAGATCTGGATTCCAAGACACTTGGCATGTTGGATGATGAGGTCACATGGTGTTCTATTGGCTTGTGTGCACGCTGGATTACCTGAAGCAAAATAATATGGAATAATTGGGGGGACCCGGGATTCGAACCCAGGCCCCAAAGCATTTTCCACTCACCTTGTAACCAACTGCGCTGGCTTTGTTTCTTTTATATAAAATAAAAACAATTGATAACATATGATAATGGGAGTTAGTGGAAAAACAAAGCGCCAGAATTTAAATGGCCCAGTAAGGAGGTGCCACGCAGGTCATCCCCAACCTCGCTCCGTTGGTAAAATTTAAAAACTTCTACCTACGGACATATGTCCGTAGCTACAACCTGGGCTCGTTTCAAAACTTTCCCTGGACATGATAAATGACTTCTAATGCCATGAATCGAACCGTCTTGGGATTCTGAACATCATGATACCCTTCATGGGGGCTAATTTTGCCTGCACACAAAAACCCTAAAACAAAACCAAGAACCCTAACAATGGAAAATCTTCACAGAGTCAAAAAAATGCAATTGGATGTTATGAACAACTTGCAAATGCTTCAAGGAATAAGAATATGTAGACATTTCATGCTATAAACGCCAAAATCGTGCAATTCAATTTCAAAAAAGGTCCAAGGTCGTGACTGACTTACAGTGGTTATTAGCGCTGAAAAAGGCTTGTTCTTGATTGGTTTCGCTTGCTTGTGATCCCAGGAAGCGATTGGGATGGTCAGGAAGCCTTGTAATTGCCTGGAACTATGAATTCACCTCAGCACTTTTTGTGTTTTTTTCAAGTTTGTTCTGACTTCTCACACCTCAAAAAACCTCCTCTTTTTGTCTGTAAATGTTCCTTATGTATTGAGGATTGGATTAGGGTTGCAAACATGATCTCAATCTTTCTCCATTATAGATTTTGATTTGGATTTGATTCATTTGAAGACACTTCCAAAAATATTCCAAACTCAATCTTTTTGTGCACACCAAGGCTTTGCACGATTTCAATCACTTGCCAGTTGGATACAGGACCTGAAACATGCACAATATCTTGAGGTTTCAATGTTTCGGATTTTTCCATGATTTGTTTTGATTTAAATTGATTTAATTCAAATAAAAATCAAAATAAATAATAAAAATAATATAATGACAAGTGGAAATAGATAGGGATCGTGGACCATGCTACAAACTCAAAACAAGTGCAAAAAGTTAGGCCCATTTAGCAAAAATTGCAATTTGAGGCATAATTGACTTTTGACAATTTTGCAAAAAAGATCAACTCCACCAATGCATAACTTCCTCAATTTTGACCTTTTGAAGGTGTTCTTAGACTTTTTATAAATCTTGAGATATCCCCTAAGAAACCCTTTTTGTCTCATCTCAATTTGGTATTCCATGTTCATGTATGAAGCTTTGACAAAAAAGGTGTTTTTGTTGAGTTTTCAAAATGACCTGTAATGTCCAAATTCATAACTTCTTGTGAGTGCATATTTTGAACTTGGGAGCTGAAGATGGATTGTAGAGAATTGCATCCTCTTCAAAATGAGCTTTGGATGGGTCATTTCTCATAAAGTATGAGAACGTTATGCTTGGTCAAAGTTGAGTTGGCTTTTCCTACAAAACCCTAATTTAACAACTTTTGGTTCTTGATGAATCATGATCAACCCTTGATAAAATGATCAAATATACTTCAAAATGAGGATTTTGACCAAAAATCTTGAAGTTTGACTGTATGTATGCCACAGTTCACTTTTTCCCTAGCACAGTCGATTTTCAAGCCTTTGAGCAATTGACTGAGCAAACTTCTTCTGCAAGGCTTGAAATTTGACATGGATGATCTTGAGAACATATTAGGACAATGGTGAACATTTGGGATCCCTTGGACTCAAGTATCTTGATGCAACATGAAACCCTAATTTGAGGTAGACTTCCTTAGGAGAGAGCTTGTATAGTGAACCCTTGGACTTCCTTAAGCAACTTGAGGATTTTTCTTGAAATGTTTTGAGAAATATGGGGGGGGAAAATATTGGGGTACAACACATTGATATGGCTGAGAGATGTTATGACCTAAAATCTATTGCCAAGGAAATCTTCACTTCTGGACAGCTATCCAGCAAGATCAGAGACTTGAAGGATCATCACAGAATCTGGGCTAGAATAATTCTGGGATGTATCAATCACCGGAAGCCTACAAGCTCTCCTGATTACATCAATATTGATCATCAATTCCTGCTTTACTTCATTGCTAAGAAGACCAAGATAAACCTTCCACACTTTCTCTTCAACCATCTCAGAACAAGTGTGAAAGAGACAAGAGAAAACGAAAGGACTAAGAGGGATTGGATTCCCTTAGGAAGAATGATATCAGATATTCTAATAGAAAACAGGCTGATAGAACATCTGATAGAGGCTCAAGAAATAAGCACTCTGGAAGCAACCACTTGGAAACCTCTGAACGCCAAGAATCTGAAGAAAATGAAAATTATTGAGAACATAAGAGGGAACCAACTATTGCTTCTCATGAGACCATTACTTCTAGGAGAATCCCTCTGAAGGATTTTCCACTATTTTCTAAGATAGATGCCACACCAGAAATCATAGTCAGATGTCTTGAAGCTTGCAAGGCTGATGGGACTACTCCAGAAATCAACATTCAAGATCTGCACAGGCCAGCTCCAGAGGTTGTGCTAAAGAAATCCAAAAAGAGGAAAGCAGCAGGAGAAGGATCCTCTTAGAAGGCACCTAAAGTTGCGAAAAAGAAAGGTAACCCATCTTCTGTTTCTGTTATGGAATCAATAGCTATTACAACATCTGAAACCATTCCCCCTCAACCAATAGAAAATCCTTCACCCCAAACTTTTGAAGATTTTGACATAGAGTTTGACCCATATGTAACTCTAGGAAACTTTTTGAATGAATCTCACTCCCCCAATCAAAATCCAAATCCAGAACATCATCAACCAGAACTTGTCAAAGTTCTATCTGACATTGAACTATTTGATCAAGACTTTTCCTCACCAATACTAGAAAACCCAAACACTCAATCTCCACTCCCTGAAAATCCAAACTCTCAACAACAACCAGAAAATCCATAACCACACTCTCCTCAACCAGAACATCTGAACCCCAACTCACCACAACCAGAAAATAGACACACACTCTCTCTCTCCACCTTTTGAAAACCCATCCTCTGAAATTCCTGAACCAGAAACTCCACACGCTACCGCAAACCAATCTGAAGACTCTCCTTCAGATTCTGATACCACTATCCCAATCCCTGGAATAACAGAACCCCTTACGTTTCACTTACCTCTCACTATTCATGATATTCCAATAATCCTTTCACCATATGAATCTACACCACCAAACACCCCTAACAGACCAATTCTAATTCCTGACTCTCCCACTCCTTTACCCATCAACCATCCAGCTGACAACCTCAGAATTGTCATTGATCCATTAGTGCTGGACAGACTAGCTTCCACCTCACACAAAATTGCCATTCCCAAACCTAAACCAACCAAATCAGATGTTGGTAAGAGTCTGTTGATTTTTGAAACAGAAATGCAGGAATGGATCAATTCTTTGAAGCAAGCAAGCCTAGAGATTTCTAATCCTGCAGCTTCTTATTCATTATGGGAAAGATTCAGAAAATGGTTCAACTCTAAAACTCTGAAGCTGAAGGAATTAGGTTATGAAAGGGCTCAGTAGAACTTCAGTGATCATCTGAAAGCTTTCCAAGATCAAGTTCTGATCCAATGGTGCAAGAAAGAAATTCTTCCGCTGGATAATGCTCCCTGGAAAGAGCATCATCCTTCAGAAGTTGCTGAACCAGATTCAGATAGTCTTTCCCTGACTTATGCTCCAGAAGACATGATTGTAGCAGAAGAAGTGGTTCAATCATAAGAAGCTGCAGAATGTTCTGAACAACATGCAACTCCTGAAGATACACCAGCTTCGTCTCTAGTCATGCAAACTCTGGAAGATTTGAAGAAAGAGAATGCATTAATCCATGCTAGACTGGATAAGCAAGAGGATACAAACAAAGAGATCATGGGTATTCTGGATAAACAAGAAGATACTACAAAAGAAATCAAAGACATTATGGGAAAGCAGGAAGAGTCAAGCACTCAGATCAAGAGCTTGTTGGAAGCGTTGTTCACACGTATTCCCCCTCCTTCTTAGATTTTCTTTAAAACTATTTATCTGTAATTTTTCATCTTTACCTCCTTATTTCTGAAACTTGTCATTGCATTCTGTTTTTAATATAATTCATATTTTTGACTCTGATTATATTGCTTTTTGATACCTGACAAAAAGGGGGAGAAAGTAAGATATTTTAAATAACAGTATACCGGGACAAAGTCTCAAACATTCTGAATATTTTAACCTTTACTTTCTGAAAAGCTTGAACAGGAACACATTCTGATAAGAACAGAAGGAGATGCATCAAAAGCTCTAAAGAGAAGGAACTTCAGGGAAGTAATCAACTTAGGGGGATTCTCTCTTAAGTTTTTTGTTCTATATTTTTCATTGAAAATCTTAGTTTTTGTCATCATCAAAAAGGGGGAGATTGTTAGAACATGGTTTGATTCTACAACCCTTAATTAGAGTTTTGATGATAACAAACACAAAGAACAAATATGCACTCTAAAAATTATGTTACTATGTATGCATAAGTTCTGACTAAAGCAGCATCAGAAGTTAAGCTATAGAAGCTTTCACGCTGAGGTAATCGGAATTTGCGCTGAAGAATGATGATCAGAACATGCGCTAAAGTGAAGCACACTATGATTCTGAACAAAAGGTTCAGATGCAATCAGATTCTCATAACTCTAAGTCATCAATGTTCTAAAGCAATTGCAGCATACAAGACTGTAAGGTTCTGAAGCATTACTATTCAATAAAGACATCATCACTTGTAACGGCTTAATTCAGACAGGATCTTCTCAATATGGAAACGACTTTAATGTCCTTTATCACGCTTAAAGTTGGACAGGATTCCATTTCCTATATAAACAAGCTAAGAGATCAAATCGTATACGATTTTCCAACGCTACTGCAATTTATCTCAAAAGGCTGCTGTAGCGATAAAAAATGTAGCGGGGTAAATCGGAGATCGAATTATTGATTAATTCGTCTCACAAAAAGCAAGAGTCGCCACCGCGCTTTATTGTTTCCAAAGGAAAATGGAAAAGAGCGAAATAAAACCCTAAATATGCAATGTAAATAAAAATACAAATACAAAGCATTTTTGAAAAGAGATCTTATGGTTTGGGGGTTGGTTATACAATGGGAAGGTACTAGCACCCAATGCATCTATAGTACTCTATAGGAACCTTTTGAAATATCTGTTTTATTTAAAATTGATTGCTTGATTGAAAATAAATCGTTTTGGCCGAAAAGGGATACGGACGAGTTTTTGAAGATACGACGACCTAATGTCGAAGTTTTTGCTTAAAAGGTATAAGTCTTGAAAAGGTTGAAATTTTGAAGAAAGGTGAATATTTGAGGAAAAATTATCCTAAGTTTTAATGAAATGCGAAAATTCGCGCAGTTAGACTTGAGGACATGAAGTCAACAAATTTAATGTTTTTCCTTTGGATTTAAGCATAAACCGAATAAACAAATAAATACACAGACAAAATATGCGAATAACGATTAAATAACGATAATCTAAATGATGGAATAGAGGATGCGAATAATGCGTTTTTTTATGATTTTTGGTTTAATGTTAACGGGAAGAAAGTATTTTAAATTTTTTACGCATTTTTTGATAAGGATAAAACAAAAGAATTATTTAACGAGGACGTGACGTTTTTTTTAGTTTTAAGTTATTAAGTTTTTTATATTTTTGATATTAATATTAAGACAAGAAAAATGAGTTAATAAAATATATTTTTTTTTAGTTTTTTATTTTTATATGTTTTAGGATTTTCGATTGATAACGATGTAAGAAAAGATTAATTAATTACTAAAATATCTATAACCTTAAATTCCATATTTTTTATGTATATAAATAAAATACTTATTTTAAAAATAAGGGGGTTCCAAATTAAGTTAAAAAAACTAACAATTTATCTTAATGAAATAAAAATAAAGTTCTTAACTTAAATCCAACATTAAACTAAGATGTCAACTAATTAAAAAAACCTATTGAGACATATCTTTTGTTTTTTTTTTAATATAATATAATTATCAGTTAATTAATATAAATAATACTTCTAACAAAAAAAGATTAGAGAAAAAACAAAAGGAAATATATCAAAAGTAAACAAACAAAGTGGATGGGCCAGGGAGCTGAAGGCCCAACGCGCAGCTCATAAACGTGAGGGGGGTGCAAAGAAGCAGGTCGTGGGTTTAAGGGAAAAAAGGCCCAACGCGCAGCTCATAAACGTGAGGGGGGGTGCAAAGAAGCAGGTCGTGGGTTTAAGGGAAAAAAGGCCCATCAGCTTGACAAATTGCATTAGGGTTTGTCTTATGTTAACAATTGGGATTAGGGTTGTGTCCTGGGCAGAAACGGCGCGCCTCTTCTTCTTCACGATCTTCTTCTTCGCCGCTCCTTCTTCACTCTCGCCTCTGAACTTGATGCCTCTCCTTGCTATGGCCACCCACTCCAGCTCCTCTTCCCTCCAGTTGGACGAAAAACGGGACGGCTACGAATTCGGTAAGAAACGCGATTGATTTGTTACACTTAATTCGGTTTTTGCATGTTGATTTGATTTCACGATTTCCACTATGTTGATCTTTATTATTAATTCTTATACTTGATTGTTAATGTTTGATTGAGGATGCTCAAAGAAATAAAAAGAGAAAGGACCGTTACCTAGGCGGAGACGGAGGAGGAAGCTAGGAGCGACGGAGGCCAGGCGGTGAGGAGAGGGGAAGCGAGCCCAACGGTGACCGGTATTTCGCGATTTTCTTCTTCTTATTTGCTGCCACTGTATTGTGATGCTTTTTCTTATTGAAACTGTACTGTACTTCTTCCTCTTTGTTTGCCTTCGTACTGTGCTTTGTTGTCCTTCTTCTTCTTTGAACGTGATACTGCACTTGGTTTTCCTTCTTCTTCTTTGAACGTGATGCTGTACAATATGTATGTTGGCTTGAATAGTTGTTTTTTGGTATGATGTTGGCTTGAGAAATATGCTTTGAGAGGCCAGTGATGTTGATACTGAGGCCTAACCTGTTGCCTTAGGAGTTGGTTCTGGCTTGGGTCGTTTCAGGCCTTTGGATTGATGATGTTCTGGCTTGAATAATAGTTTGACATGGTGATGAGTATAGGGATTTCGTGTGGTTTGGACAGATTGATGGAAATTGGGGCATGAGTTTTTGCTAGGCCATATTGATGGTGGTTTTAACTGGTTTTCTGTGAGATTATTTTGATATTTTTTCTGATAACAAGATGATGATGTTGGCTTGAATGGCTCAATCGATTTTGCAAAGTTTGGCCATATGGTTTGGAAATGGTTTTTGACAGTATATGTGATTATGCAGGTTTGCTGAGTCTTTTATGTTTTTCTTTGATAACTATTTTTTCTAAGTGTTTCTTGAAGGCTTGGATATGTATATGTGATATTGATTCCCTTTGGTTATATGCTATAACAACTTCCCTCTCTTCTTTTTCGCTACAGGCTGGAAATTTGAAAAAATGCTTTGGGATTTCCTGAGCATTCTGCACTATACTGTCCTCCAATTTGTTTCTATTCTTCTTTTGTGTTATTATCTCTACTGGCTATATTTTAGTTTGTCTTGTATACCCTCTTTCTGCCTATGCCAATCCTGTATAACCCACACTTCTCCCTCTCTTTTTCTCTCAGTATGGCTTTGATAAAAGAGTGATAAGCTGTACTTTTTTCTGAAACTGCAATGGCCAGAAAATGATGAAAATGGAATTTTTATATTGCTTGCATATGTGGTTAAACTGCATGTTTTCCTCTAATACAAAACTTGTTTTGTTTCTCTGCTGTGTGGGCATTGGTTTACGTAGCATGCTTGCATATGTAGAAAATGCATGGGTTTTGTATGCTTATGCTGTATGTTTTTGAAATTGCATTTGGGATTTTGAAAAATGTAATTAATTTAAACATGCAATTTTTTTGGAAAACATAAACTTGTGCATTTATTTTAAAACTCCTTTCTTTTTTGTGAACCGGGAGCAATCCTGTGATTTGCAAAAAAGAGTAACTGATTCCGGCCATTGCATTTAATAATGAAACTTTAATAATTTCGCTTTTTAATCATTTATTCGAATTCTAAACTCTTTCTTTTTTTTAATTTTGCAGGTAACATTAAGCGAGCAGACAAAACGCATTGGATCGGAAGTTTTAGAATTAGGATAGATTAGTTTTTTTATTTCATTTTAGTTTTTGTAAATTTATTATTGTAATTTATTGTAATAGATACAATGTTTACATAATAACTGTACAATCAGAAAAATGAATAATAAAAAAACACTATTTGCCAATTAAATTCTTCTTTCCCTTGAACTATTTATTTATCGTTTACAATTCTCCAAACGAATAATAATTGAAAACAAAATTTCAATTACCTACATTCAAAATAATAAACAGATAAATAAATAATTATCGTTGATCAACTAATATATTTAATTCATCATTCATAACTAAATTATAATAATTAAAACAGGGTTTCAATTATTTAACTTAGAATGACAAATGATTAAACAGTCGTTATTGACCAATGAACTTTTCCCGAATGCTTATTATATTATTCATAAACCTTTAAATTATGTAATAACTAAGAATAAATTCCAGTTACTTAAATTTAAGATAATGAGTAATAAATAAATACTGTCCGCACAATTAATGCGCCTCTTCTCTGATGTTTATTTTATTATCTATACATCTTTAAATTACCTAATAATCGAAAATGAATTTCAATTATTTAAATTTTAGATAATAAATAATTAATAAACATCATTTTAGCACGAATCGATTAAATGATTTAATGTTCAGCATAAATAGCTCTTGGCCTGAAAAAGTTATGAATTTTAAAATCGATGGATCAAAACAAATGTAATGTAATAATGCAGGTAGGAGACGATATCTTAGGTCAAAATTTGGGGTACAACAGCTGCCCCTATTTAAGTTTCTTCTATCCGGAGATATGAAGATTGAAATCTTCGTTTCGACGAGATTGAAGGTACTTAAATACATAACTACGCAAATTTTGTCCTAAGATGCCGTCGTCATGTTTGATATGAATGCAACAATCGAACTCACAGAGGAAGATATGGTGTGAAACGAGACAATGTTGGGGGGAATCGAACACCAACAAAACACAGCGGCATGGATTATACATTACTGGGGAAACAAGCTATCGACTTCAAACGACAGACTCCTGACAGCGAATAAAATCGAGGGAATATAACCTCTAACCCTAACAAAAGAGCATCTTGCATAGGCCATAACAGATCATTGATCCCAAAACAGTGAGTTCGCAACTCAAGGTCGATGGCGGACAGAGAGTATCAAATTGCTGATAACAGATTACCGACTTCTGGAGGTATCGATTCGTAAGAGACTTCCCTGCTAGATTTTCAGAGATATACTCATTAATGCTGAGGTAATAAGACCGTAGATACGAAGGTTGTTCAAATAAAGAAAACTGCCATTTGTTGCTGTCCAGAGAAAATACCGATAACATACAAGCTGCCCAAATAAAAAAGCTGCCGCTTGTTGTCGTCCAGAGAAAATACCGATAACATACAAGTTGCTCAAATAAAGAGGCTGCCGCTTGCTGTCGTCCAAAGAAAATACCGATAACATACAAGCTGCTCAAATAAAGAGGCTACCACTTGCTGTCGTCCACAGAAAATACCGATAACACAAGCTGCTCAAATAAAGAAGCTGCCGCTTGTTGTTGTCCAGAGAAAATACCGATAACATACAAGCTGCTCAAATAAAGAAGCTGCCGCTTGCTGTATTCCAGAAAAGTAATAACGTACAAGTTGCTCAAATAAAGAGACCGCCGCTTGCCGTTTTCCGAAGAATAATAACGCACTAGTAGCTCGTGAAGAGCTGCTGCTTGTCGCTTTCAAAAAAACAAAGACGCACTAGTAGCTCATGAAGAACTGCTGCTTGGCGTTTTCAAAAAGAATAAATGACGCACTAGTAGCTCATGAAGAACTGCTTCTCGGCGCTTTCAGAAAAGCAAAGACGCACTAGTAGCTCATGAAGAACTGCTGCTCGGCGCTTTCAGAAAAGCAAAGACGCACTAGTAGCTCATGAAGAACTGCTACTCGGCGCTTTCAGAAAAGTAACGACGCACTAGTAGCTCATGAAGAACTGCTGCTCGGCGCTTTCAGAAAAGTAACGTACAAGTTGCTCGTGAAGAGCTGCCGCTTGTCGTTTTCCAACGGTGTCTATAACGCACAAGTTGCTCATGAAGAGCTGCCGCTTGTCGTTTTCCAAAAACAAACAGGAGGAAATTGCGATGATACTGGCAGAGAATAAAATTCTCGTCAAAGAGAACCCTGAAGCAATCCTTCCCGAGGAGATCATATACTTTAATGTGCAAAATAACTGCACCAACTGTTTGGATCGATTTCACTGGGGAGGACCAAAGAAATAGCCTATGCAAGAGACAACAACTTCGTCTAGGAATAACCTAGAAAGAAACAGTCAAACAAGACTCCACCCGGTGAGAAAGTAACTCAATTGGGGAATTCGTCGTATTCAGAAATGGGCAAGGTAGGCTAAACCAAAATCATCCATGAGGATTAGCTCAGTTGGGGAATTTAGAAAAGGAAACACATTTTCTACCTAAGCTGACTTTCTACCTAGAAAGAACATATGTACGTTGTTCGAACAAACAAGGTATGACTCAAAATCAACGGCAAATGTGGATATGCATGCTGATATGAGTGTAAATGAATAAATGAATGTTATGCTGACAAAACAGACAGATGGAATATCTTGGAGATAATAGGATGTCACAGCAAAATAGATACTCGGCCAATCTTGAAAAGACGGAAGATAAACAGCACTGAAAACACACAGCAACGTCGGAGGGTATCACGCTACAAGGTCCAAGTCTTCTGAGGAGAAAAACAGTCAAACCCAATCTTCTAACACCAATAGATCGCGGTATGAGACGAAATGTACCACACTTCAGAAATCGCCCAGATAGAGATAGCCAAAACAATGCTCAACTGGAACAGCTGGGGAATCACCAAACTTAGTACCCCGAGAAACGCAAGTTTACATAACCAACACCCCATGACGATTTTGAAATAAAACATACTCATCACGCAAGGATAAACTACTGTACTGCTTTGCATTTCATGCCTTGACCGTCCTCGGAACGACTGTTAATATTCCTTTCATGATTCGCGACGCATTAAAAAATAAGAATACTTTGTTTCAAATATTTCCGTAAAAATTAAAATTTTGCCCACAAAAGTTAAATGCTCAAATTTCATTAATAAGAGGTTGTTCGCTAACAATGCGACTCCAACAGTTTACAAAAGCTTGGGGAAATAATACATGAAATAACAGGTCATACAAAAACAATGATCGCTATTCTCCCTAACAACTTTGAATTCCAGAATGTGTTCAAATGCTGAGACTGATTTGACCAGAAATTTGCCTAAGCGAAATACTTCTTGACTGCATCGGCGTTCAAGGGACGTGGGAGTTCTTCACCATCCATATTGGTGAGAATCATGGCACCTCCAGAGAAAACTTTCTTAACAACATACGGTCCTTCATAATTCGGAGCCCATTTGCCCCTGGAATCAGGTTGGAAAGATAATATCTTCTTGAGTACAAGGTCACCTTCTCTGAACTCGCGCGGTCGAACCTTCTTATCAAAAGCCTTCTTCATCCTATGCTGGTACAACTGACCGTGACATAACGCTGTCAATCTCTTCTCTTCGATTAAATTCAACTGATCGTATCTACTTTGACACCATTCAGCCTCAGAAAGTTTGGCTTCCATCAACACTCTCAAAGACGAAATCTCAACCTCCACGGGGAGTACTGCTTCCATACCGTAAACTAGGGAAAAAGGGGTCACGCCCGTTGAAGTTCGAACCGAAGTACGGTACCCGTGTAAAGCAAACGGAAGCATTTCATGCCAATCCTTATAAGTTACCACCATCTTCTGGACAATCTTCTTGATGTTCTTGTTAGCAGCTTCAACAGCTCCATTCATCTTCGGTCTGTAAGGAGAAGAATTATGATGTTCGATCTTGAACTCTTCACAAAGCTCGCTCATCATCTTGTTATTCAAATTTGAACCATTATCAGTGATGATCTTGCTCGGGATACCGTATCGACAAATGATCTGATTCTTGATAAATCTGACTACCACCTGTCTGGTTACATTAGCATAAGATGATGCTTCCACCCATTTAGTAAAATAATCGATCGCTACCAAGATGAAACGATGACCATTTGAAGCTTTGGGTTCAATCATTCCAATCATATCAATGCCCCGCATAGAGAAAGGCCAAGGTGAAGAGATAACGTTGAGGAGGGTCGGTGGCACATGTATCTTGTCCGCATAAATCTGGCATTTATGACATTTCTTCACATACCTGCAGCAATCAGATTCCATTGTCATCCAATAGTAACCAGCTCTCAACATCTTTCTAGCCATTGCATGTCCGTTGGCATGGGTACCAAAGGATCCTTCATGTACTTCTTGCATCAGCATGTCTGTTTCATTCCTGTCTACACATCTGAGCAAGACCATGTCATAATTCCTCTTATACAAAACTTCTTCATTGAGAAAGAAACTGCTTGCTAATCTTCTCAACGTCTTCCTATCTTTGTTGGATGCCCCAGGCGGGTACTCTTGAGTTTGAAGAACACGTTTAATGTCATAGAACCACAGTTTGTCGTCGATGACCTCTTCCACCGAAAACACATGAGCAGGTCTGTCGAGGCGCATAACTCGGATTGTAGGCACGTCGTTCCAATCATTCACTTGAAACATTGAAGACAAAGTAGCTAAAGCATCAGCCATTTGATTCTCGTCTCTAGGGATATGATGTAATTCCACCTTGTTGAAGAAAGTTAACAACCTTCTAGCGTAGTCTCTGTAAGGGATCAAACCAGGATGACGAGTCTCCCATTCTCCTTTGATTTGATTAATCACCAGTGCCGAATCTCCGTAGATATCAAGAATTTTAATCCTTAGGTCTACTGCTTCTTCGAGGCCCATAATACACGCCTCATACTCCGCCATGTTGTTCGTGCAGTCAAACTTCAATCTCGCCGTGAATGGGATATGAGTGCCTCGGGGAGTAACGATGATTGCCCCAATTCCATTTCCATAGGAATTCACAGCTCCATCAAATATCAAACCCCAACGGGATTCAGGATCAGGTCCTTCTTCAGGTAACGGCTCTTCACAATCTTTAGCCTTCAAGTACATAACATCTTCATCTGGGAAATCAAACTTGATGGATTGATAATCTTCAATTGGTTGGTGAGCCAAATGATCGGCTAAAATACTCCCTTTGATCGCTTTCTGAGTGTGATACTCAATGTCATATTCAGATAACAACATCTGCCAACGGGCTATCCTTCCGGATAAGGCGGGCTTCTCAAAGATATACTTGATCGGGTCCATTTTGGAGATCAACCAAGTGGTGTGGTTAATCATATACTGGCGCAGACGGCGAGCAGCCCAGGTTAAAGCACAACAGGTTTTCTCAAGCAATGAGTACCGAGATTCACAGTCTGTGAATTTCTTACTCAGATAGTATACAGCATGTTCCTTCCTTCCAGTCTCATCTTGTTGACCAAGCACACATCCCATGGAGTCTTCCAATATAGTCAGGTACATAATCAAAGGTCTTCCTTCCACTGGAGGAATCAAAATGGGAGGTTCAAGCAAATATTCTTTGATACTATCAAAAGCTTTCTGACAATCTTCTGTCCACACACATCCTTGGTTCTTGCGGAGAAGCTTGAAAATCGGCCCACAGGTAGCAGTCATATGAGATATAAATCTAGAAATATAGTTCAGTCTCCCAAGGAATCCTCTTACTTGTTTTTCCGTCTTGGGTGCGGGCATTTCCCGAATAGCTTTGACTTTATCAGGATCTACTTCAATACCTTTCTGACTGACAACGAAACCCAGAAGTCTCCCAGAACGAACACCAAAAGTGCACTTATTGGGATTCAGACGGAGTTTGTACTTCCTCAAACGCTGGAATAACTTCAACAAATGCTCCAAGTGATCTTCCTCAGTCTGCGATTTGGCGATCATGTCATCCACATACACTTCTATCTCCTTATGCATCATGTCATGGAACAAAGCAGTCATGGCTCTTTGGTATGTTGCGCCAGCATTCCTCAAACCAAACGGCATAACTCGATAACAAAATGTTCCCCACGGTGTAATGAAAGCGGTCTTCTCCATATCTTCTGGTGCCATCTTGATTTGATTGTAACCAGAGAAACCGTCCATGAAAGAAAAGACTTTGAACTTGGCGGTACTGTCGACCAATACGTCAATATGAGGTAATGGGAAATCATCCTTCGGACTAGCTCTATTCAGATCTCTGTAGTCTACACACATCCGAACCTTGCCATCTTTCTTTGCAATAGGCACTATGTTGGCTAACCACTGAGGATAAACCGATGTAACAAGGAAACCTGCGTTGATCTGTTTCTGAACTTCCTCTTTAATCTTGTCAGCCATGTCGGGACGAGTCCTTCTCAACTTCTGCTTGATCGGTGGACACTCGGGTCTCAACGGTAAACGATGCTCCACAATGTCGTTGTCCAAACCTGGCATATCTTGGTAGGACCAAGCAAACACGTCAACATACTCTTTGAGAAGCTCCACCATTTTCTCCTTAACTTCCGGGATAAGCAATGCTCCGACTTTGACTTCCTTTCTATCCACTTCATCACCCAAGTTGACCAACTCTACAGGTTCTTCAAATGGTTGAATAACCTTCTCATCATGCTCAAGCAAACGGGAAATCTCAACAGGAACCTCTTCACTATCCTCTTCTTCGGCTCTGAACACAGGGAATTCAAAGTTGGGAGAGGGCATAGGATCATTGTTTTCGATGGTTAAGTCATGAAGTAATCTGCACACATGATTATGCTTTATTTTAGAAATCGATTTGTGCAAATAAAATAAGATGTTATTAATTAATTTTCATTGTTATTTCCCAGAAAAGTGAAAAATAAAACAGCAGTGGACAAAATAACATTTTTATTCATTAAAGGGGAAATGCTTAAAACAAAAAGCCCCGACATTTATCTTTTGCCTTGGGCAGAGCAAAAGGAGTTATTTTTCATAGCCCGACACAAAATACGTTTCGCCTTGGGCAGAGCGATTTTTCAAAGGAAAATAAACAAAACATTACTCGGAAATGTGCATAACCACAGGAACATCAACAGCTATCCAGTTTTGGCAAGCCAATCCGGGCGTCACAAACACGGGCAAATCCTCCTCGGAATCATCATCTATGATAGCATCAACCTCAGGATGCACAAACCCTGCACTTCGGAAGACCTCTTGAATTGGACGAACAACCACCTCCTTCTTGACCCTTGCAGATATTGGATGAAAACCCAAACCTTCCCCAGACTTGTTCTCGGGTAACGTCAACACCTGGCCCCATCCTTCGGCCGAACCACTTTCCACCACTCGCCGCGCATCCTCAAAAGAAGAGATGGATGCCCCTTGCTTCTTCACTGTATTCTTAGCAACAGATAGGCCTTGGAACTGGGTCCCAACATCCTCGTCAGCATCAATAAAAGAAAACGATGATAAATGGCTTACCACCATGGCCTGCTCTCCCCCAATCATCACTAGCTTCCCATGTCTTAAAAATTTTAGTCTCTGATGGAGCGTGGAGGTGACTGCCCCGACATCATGGATCCAGGGGCGACCCAATAAACAGCTGTAGGCAGCACGGATATCCATCACTTGGAAAGTGATTTGAAAAGTATGGGGACCAATCACAATGGGAAGATCCACTTCACCAATAACTGTCTTCCTGGAACCATCAAATGCTTTAACAATTACTCCACTAGGCCTCATAGGAGCACCTGGATATGAAAGTCGAGACAACGTGGTCTTGGGCATCACATTCAACGACGAGCCCGTATCCACCAACACGCTTGATAAGGTATCGTTTCCACAACTTACTGAAATATGCAAAGCCATATTATGGTTTCTCCCCTCCTCCGGGAGTTCTTCATCACTGAAACCCAGATTGTTACACGAAGTTATATTTCCCACAATCCCATCAAACTGATCAACTGTCACATCATGGTCTACGAACGCTTGGTCCAAGACCTTCATCAAAGCTTCTCTATGTGCCCCAGAATCTCTCAATAAGGCAAGCAAAGAAATCTTGGAAGGGGTTTGCAAAAGCTGGTCCACAATCTTATACTCACTTCTTTTGATAAGCTTTAAGATCTCATCCTCTTCAGGGTGAGGGATAGGTTCACTGGATCGGCCTATCTCAACTCTTGGTTCAACATTTCTTACAGGAATCTCCGCCGGTATGGGCCTCCTAACTTGAACTTCTGGTCTTCTCGACGGTACTGCGGAAAAAACACGCCCACTTCTTGTAACTCTACTCACATCGGCAATATTAACAAAAGACGGTCTGGTTGGTATGGGGACTTCTACCCCATTCTCAATCATTGTGGCGTTATACTTGTACGGTACAGCTTGGTCTGAGCTGTAAGGCACAGGGCCAGGTGGGTAAATAATCAAAGGATCAACAGACGCAGTCTGGCTGTTGTAAGCAATCTCTACTGATTCTGGCAAATTAAATTGTGGGGTGATAACATTCACTTCATCTTCCGGATTTCGGTCATAGGTGATAGTGATAATTCTCTGATCTAGCAACTTCTGAATGTCCTCCTTCACAATAGGACAATCATCCTCTCTTGAACAAAACTCACAAACGTCATAGTCATGCTGGTGCCTAACAAAGGCAAGTCTTCTCAAACTCTGATGTAACCTGATCAATGATTCTCTTATGTGCTCGACTTGAAAAACTCGGAACTTCCCCGGACAACCTTCCACCATATTCACAGAAGCTGCCCCATGTCGAGGCAAAGGGTTATCTCTAACATTTGGATTAACATCCTTAAAAGACAAGATGCCATTCTTAATCAACCTTTGCACGTCCACCTTCAGAGCAAAGCAATTCTCAAGGTTGTGCCCCGGCGACCCTTGATGATATTCACAGAATTGATCCGCCTTGTACCACGGAGAAGCACTGTTCGGTGCGACAGGAGGAGGCTTTGGTGTGATGAGATTCTTTCTAATGAGAGCAGGGAACAATTCAGTATACGTCATAGGAATGGCATCGAACTGCGGTTTTCTGGGTGAACGGTTCTGATTGTTGAACAGATAAGCCTGTTGTCGAGGCTGCTGCTGAAATGGTCGTGGTTGAGTTGGCGGGATTTGATGAGATGGGGCCATCAAAGTTGGGCGGACAGCCGGAGTGACTGCCGCAACGTGAGAGTAACCTCTCATAGGCCTACCTGGAAACAAAGCACTGACATCCTACTCCTTTCTTTTCGGGAAAACACTTCCAAACTTCTTCGCACTGCTAGACGGACCCCCTTCTTTAACCAAACGCCCTTCGCGAATCCCTTCCTCTAATCGCATGCCCATGCTCACCATTTCGGTGAAGTCACTGGGTGCGCTGGCTATCATTCTCTCATAGTAAAAGGACCCTAAAGTCTTCAAAAATATCTTAGTCATATCTTTCTCCTCAAGAGGTGGATAGATTTGAGCAGCAATTTCACGCCACCTCTGGGCGTACTCCTTAAAAGATTCTCGGTCTCTCTGCGACATCGCCCGGAGTTGATCCCTGTCCGGCGCCATGTCAACGTTGTACTTGTACTGATGGACAAAGGCTTCACTAAGATCGTTAAAGTTGCGGATTCGAATGCTGTCTAAACCCATATACCACTTTAGAGCAGCACCCGTCAAACTGTCTTGAAAATAATGAATCAACAAATCGTGATCATCGGAGTATGTAGACATCTTCCTCACGTACATTGTCAAATGACTTCTAGGACACGAATCACCCTTATATCTCTCAAAGTCTGGCACTTTGAATTTCGCTGGAATCTTGACATTCGGAACTAAACAAAGGTCATGCGTACTCTTCCCAAACAAATCCTTCCCTTTCAATGCTCTAAGCTCCTTCTGCATTTCCTGGAACTGATCCTGAAATTCTTCCATTCTATCAAAAAGACCCAAACTTTCAGCGGGCTCGGCAGGATAAACTGGTTCATTCAAGTATGGCACTGAGTGAACCACAGGAGCAACGGTCGTCATAACTGGTTGCGGAAAAGGTGCTACAGACGGAATTACTGGCGGCATGGCAGTTGTCTCTGGTTGAGGAAGAGACAATGCAGACTGAAATATAGGTTGTACGGTAGGCTGATACCCCTCTGGCACAAAGTTGTAAGGCATTCCCCACGGAAAACCTTTCGGCATCTGATGTTGAAGCGGAGAGTTGATTTGAGTTACGGAGGCAGGAACTGTAACAAATTCGGAAACCACTGGAGTTGAAGTCTGAATCTCGGCAGCCGTAGTCGATGGCTGATTCTGAACAGCCACCAAACTTTCCACCAACGCTGTTAACTTTTCCATCTCGGCACGAAGTGTAGCAACTTCCCCACAAAGCTCATGATTTTCCTGTTCCAAATCTTCCATTTTCCTCTGACGATTGGCCCGAGTGTCGTATCAGTGAGACAGCTTGACAACCTTCGGTGGAAAAAGAACAAGAATGAGACTCTAGAAAACATGTGATGTGGAATGTGAAATGATGCATGATGGCAATGCAAATGATGACTCATTTTAAAAGTTTTTCAAGGAACTTTAGTAACTTTGCATACATCAATGGTAAAGGAATTTAGAACAACAAAAACTCAATCCGTTAATCGAAAGCGATAAATTACAACTTTTAATTTAGAATAGTAAATTACAACCTTGGGATAACAAATCCACTAATGAAAGAAATAAATTACAACTTGCAACATGAAAACCATAATAAAGTGATAAATTACATTTTTTAAAACATGAAAGCAGTAAATTACAACTTGGAGCATGGAGCCCAAAATAAGACAATAAGTTACAACTTCGGAGCATGAAGCCCTTAATAAAACAATAAATTACAACTTCGGAGCATGAAGCCCTTTTACATAGTTTTACAAAATGACATCAATAAAATAAACTAAAGCTAAAGCTCACTCGGAATCCTCAGATGACGGACCAAACACCAGCTGTAATCGGAGCTTCTTGATCTTTTCTTCGTAAAAGTCTTCCATATCCTTCCTTTCCGCTATCAGTCGATCGATGATTTCTTCTTGCGGATTAGGAACGAGAGCCACGCTTACCGAACCTTCCCTTTTCCTTTTTCTTTCACTCGCGTACTTCTTCAGCAAGGCATCTTTCTGACGAAGCTTCTCATCGTGGTCAAGAAGAGGTACGTTGGGAAAAGCACCACAGCTGTCAATGATCTCCACGTCATGGTAAACTCGATTGTACCAGTCAATATCGAAATGAGTGAGAGCCATAATCTTTGGCGCCCAACGCGGTTCCCTCTCGAGATCCCAGAAAGCATCGGACCCAGGTAAATGTGAGACGTACCACTGATACAGCAACGACACACAACAAATAATCATCCCTCCTTGATAAGAGTTTCGAAGGTGGATGGAGTAATACGTGTCTCCTAGCAGCGTAGGGACCGGATTTCCAATCAGGAAAACTCTGATGGCATTGACATCCACAAATTTATCAACGTTAGGGAATAAGAAAAGACCATATGCGAGTAAAGCAAACACGTCCTCGAAGGCAACAGTATCCTTGGTATCATCAAAGTAACGAGCTTTCTTCAACAGAAACTGCACCGGCAAACCCCGGATTCCTCCTTTCGTAGTCATATTCTCCTCTATCTCTGACTTCTTCAGGTGGGTGATGGTTGCTATCTCATGGGATTTAGGCTCCTCTTCTAATCCAAAAAAAGGAACACGGTCGACGATCGGCAAACCAAGAATATAGGAGTACTCCTCTAAAGTAGGCATCAACTGATAATCAGGAAAGGTGAAACATCGGTACAGGGGATCATAGAACTGAACCAACGTGTTGAGGATACCTTTCTTCATCTTGCGCTTCATGAGCGGTACGATGGACCCATATTTCTTCTGAAAATCTGTCGGACTCTCTATCTTCGAAATCAAACTCTTCAATTCTTCAATTTCGGGCTCCTTGAAGCTAAAGCTTAGAGTATTTCTCCTTCCAAGTTCCATAATACCCTGAGACGTTTGCAAAAATCATTCCAAAGTTCCTTGAAAAACGAGTTTTTTACAAAGATGTTGATGAATGCATGAATGAATGATAATGCAACAGTCAAACACAAGTTTGCAAACATGGGGTTTAAAGGTTCAACGTTCAGCATGGAGTCAAGGGTAAAGCCCACCCAAAGGTATGTACTAACGTTTCAATCACACCTGTAAGACATGGTTCTAAGAGTTCCCAGAGTCCGCATCCCTCTTTCGGATATTACCAACGTCTTGATTACTCAATAATTAGCAATATTCTCAAGAGAAACTCATCCGAGCGTAGCATCGCGTGACAACTACTTCCGAATTACTCTGTCATAGTCTCCGCGCTACACCTAAAAGGCCAAGATGGGTTAGGGTTCTACGGTCCTCAACTTCTCGGGCTCCTAGGTCGAAAATAATAATGTCTTCCCGATTACTCGGTAAACAAATATTAAGTTCAAGAGGGCCTTCCATTGAGTGGGGGATCTCATGCCTCCTTCTTCGGGATTACTCCCTCAAAGTTAACATGACTATACCGCCCGTCCTATTCCTTAAGTGTTACTTAATCCGGGTATAGGATTCGTCCTTTGCAAAAAACCCAAACACCCCAAATTTAAACACGTAATCAAGCAAATCAAATAATAGTAAACAGATAAAACAAATTAGGCTTAACCCACTTAGGGAAGGA
Organism: Vicia faba; assembly: GCA_948472305.1. Taxonomy (NCBI): domain Eukaryota; kingdom Viridiplantae; phylum Streptophyta; class Magnoliopsida; order Fabales; family Fabaceae; genus Vicia; species Vicia faba. Next base: position 754,790,159 of record OX451740.1, on the reverse strand, counting down.
CCAACAAGAGGTCATTCTGTCCCCAGCAGAGTCGCCAATTCTGTAGCGATAAAAAATGTAGCGGGGTAAATCGGAGATCGAATTATTGATTAATTCGTCTCACAAAAAGCAAGAGTCGCCACCGCGCTTTATTGTTTCCAAAGGAAAAGGGAAAAGAGCGAAATAAAACCCTAAATATGCAATGTAAATAAAAATACAAATACAAAGCGTTTTTGAAAAGAGATCTTATGGTTCGGGGGTTGGTTATACAATGGGAAGGTACTAGCACCCAATGCATCTATAGTACTCTATAGGAACCTTTTGAAATATCTGTTTTATTTAAAATTGATTGCTTGATTGAAAATAAATCGTTTTGGCCGAAAAGGGATACGGACGAGTTTTTGAAGATACGACGACCTAATGTCGAAGTTTTTGCTTAAAAGGTATAAGTCTTGAAAAGGTTGAAATTTTGAAGAAAGGTGAATATTTGAGGAAAAATTATCCTAAGTTTTAATGAAATGCGAAAATTCGCGCAGTTAGACTTGAGGACATGAAGTCAACAAATTTACTGTTTTTCCTTTGGATTTAAGCATAAACCGAATAAACAAATAAATACACGGACAAAATATGCGAATAACGATTAAATAACGATAATCTAAATGATGGAATAGAGGATGCGAATAATGCGTTTTTTTATGATTTTTGGTTTAATGTTAACGGGAAGAAAGTATTTTAAATTTTTTACGCATTTTTTGATAAGGATAAAACAAAAGAATTATTTAACGAGGACGTGACGTTTTTTTTAGTTTTAAGTTATTAAGTTTTTTATATTTTTGATATTAATATTAAGACAAGAAAAATGAGTTAATAAAATATTTTTTTTTTTAGTTTTTTATTTTTATATGTTTTAGGATTTTCGATTGATAACGATGTAAGAAAAGATTAATTAATTACTAAAATATCTATAACCTTAAATTCCATATTTTTTATGTATATAAATAAAATACTTATTTTAAAAATAAGGGGGTTCCAAATTAAGTTAAAAAAACTAACAATTTATCTTAATGAAATAAAAATAAAGTTCTTAACTTAAATCCAACATTAAACTAAGATGTCAACTAATTAAAAAAACCTATTGAGACATATCTTTTGTTTTTTTTTAATATAATATAATTATCAGTTAATTAATATAAATAATACTTCTAACAAAAAAAGATTAGAGAAAAAACAAAAGGAAATATATCAAAAGTAAACAAACAAAGTGGATGGGCCAGGGAGCTGAAGGCCCAACGCGCAGCTCATAAACGTGAGGGGGGTGCAAAGAAGCAGGTCGTGGGTTTAAGGGAAAAAAGGCCCATCAGCTTGACAAATTGCATTAGGGTTTGTCTTATGTTAACAATTGGGATTAGGGTTGTGTCCTGGGCAGAAACGGCGCGCCTCTTCTTCTTCAGGATCTTCTTCTTCGCCTCTCCTTCTTCACTCTCGCCTCTGAACTTGATGCCTCTCCTTGCTATGGCCACCCACTCCAGCTCCTCTTCCCTCCAGTTGGACGAAAAACGGGACGGCTACGAATTCGGTAAGAAACGCGATTGATTTGTTACACTTAATTCGGTTTTTGCATGTTGATTTGATTTCACGATTTCCACTATGTTGATCTTTATTATTAATTCTTATACTTGATTGTTAATGTTTGATTGAGGATGCTCAAAGAAATAAAAAGAGAAAGGACCGTTACCTAGGCGGAGACGGAGGAGGAAGCTAGGAGCGACGGAGGCCAGGCGGTGAGGAGAGGGGAAGCGAGCCCAACGGTGACCAGTATTTCGCGATTTTCTTCTTCTTGTTTGCTGCCACTGTATTGTGATGCTTTTTCTTGTTGAAACTGTACTGTACTTCTTCCTCTTCGTTTGCCTTCGTACTGTGCTTTGTTGTCCTTCTTCTTCTTTGAACGTGATACTGCACTTGGTTTTCCTTCTTCTTCTTTGAACGTGATGCTGTACAATATGTATGTTGGCTTGAATAGTTGTTTTTTGGTATGATGTTGGCTTGAGAAATATGCTTTGAGAGGCCAGTGATGTTGATACTGAGGCCTAACCTGTTGCCTTAGGAGTTGGTTCTGGCTTGGGTCGTTTCAGGCCTTTGGATTGATGATGTTCTGGCTTGAATAATAGTTTGGCATGGTGATGAGTATAGGGATTTCGTGTGGTTTGGACAGATTGATGGAAATTGGGGCATGAGTTTTTGCTAGGCCATATTGATGGTGGTTTTAACTGGTTTTCTGTGAGATTATTTTGATATTTTTTCTGATAACAAGATGATGATGTTGGCTTGAATGGCTCAATCGATTTTGCAAAGTTTGGCCATATGGTTTGGAAATGGTTTTTGACAGTATATGTGATTATGCAGGTTTGCTGAGTCTTTTATGTTTTTCTTTGATAACTATTTTTTCTAAGTGTTTCTTGAAGGCTTGGATATGTATATGTGATATTGATTCCCTTTGGTTATATGCTATAACAACTTCCCTCTCTTCTTTTTCGCTACAGGCTGGAAATTTGAAAAAATGCTTTGGGATTTCCTGAGCATTCTGCACTATACTGTCCTCCAATTTGTTTCTATTCTTCTTTTGTGTTATTATCTCTACTGGCTATATTTTAGTTTGTCTTGTATACCCTCTTTCTGCCTATGCCAAGCCTGTATAACCCACACTTCTCCCTCTCTTTTTCTCTCAGTATGGCTTTGATAAAAGAGTGATAAGCTGTACTTTTTTCTGAAACTGCAATGGCCAGAAAATGATGAAAATGGAATTTTTATATTGCTTGCATATGTGGTTAAACTGCATGTTTTCCTCTAATACAAAACTTGTTTTGTTTCTCTGCTGTGTGGGCATTGGTTTACGTAGCATGCTTGCATATGTAGAAAATGCATGGGTTTTGTATGCTTATGCTGTATGTTTTTGAAATTGCATTTGGGATTTTGAAAAATGTAATTAATTTAAACATGCAATTTTTTTGGAAAACATAAACTTGTGCATTTATTTTAAAATTCCTTTCTTTTTTGTGAACCGGGAGCAATCCCGTGATTTGCAAAAAAGAGTAACTGATTCCGGCCATTGCATTTAATGATGAAACTTTAATAATTTCGCTTTTTAATCATTTATTCGAATTCTAAACTCTTTCTTTTTTTTAATTTTGCAGGTAACATTAAGCGAGCAGACAAAACGCATTGGATCGGAAGTTTTAGAATTAGGATAGATTAGTTTTTTTATTTCATTTTAGTTTTTGTAAATTTATTATTGTAATTTATTGTAATAGATACAATGTTTACATAATAACTGTACAATCAGAAAAATGAATAATAAAAAAACACTATTTGCCAATTAAATTCTTCTTTCCCTTGAACTATTTATTTATCGTTTACAATTCTCCAAACGAATAATAATTGAAAACAAAATTTCAATTACCTACATTCAAAATAATAAACAGATAAATAAATAATTATCGTTGATCAACTAATATCTTTAATTCATCATTCATAACTAAATTATAATAATTAAAACAGGGTTTCAATTATTTAACTTAGAATGACAAATGATTAAACAGTCGTTATTGACCAATGAACTTTTCCCGAATGCTTATTATATTATTCATAAACCTTTAAATTATGTAATAACTAAGAATAAATTCCAGTTACTTAAATTTAAGATAATGAGTAATAAATAAATATTGTCCGCGCAATTAATGCGCCTCTTCTCTGATGTTTATTTTATTATCTATACATCTTTAAATTACCTAATAATCGAAAATGAATTTCAATTATTTAAATTTTAGATAATAAATAATTAATAAACATCATTTTAGCACGAATCGATTAAATGATTTAATGTTCAGCATAAATAGCTCTTGGCCTGAAAAAGTTATGAATTTTAAAATCGATGGATCAAAACAAATGTAATGTAATAATGCAGGTAGGAGACGATATCTTAGGTCAAAATTTGGGGTACAACAGCTGCAAGCTCACATACTTACTTTTCTACACTCTAATTTGTGTAAAAATATCACAGTTGTGGTAACTGTTTTTGTAACGAAAAACAATCATACACATAATTCTTGTATCTTGATTAAGACAATTTTTCCTTGAGATTAACCGGATTGTGGTTGTACTCAAGAGGACTTTGGCAGTTGTCAAAGTAGTGATTGTAATCAGTTTTTGATTAGTGGATTAAGTCCTCATTGGAGAGAGGCGAAATCACCTTGACGGGTGGACTGGAGTAGTTTGAGATTAAACAAACCAGGATAAAAATATTGTGTCATTGCGCATTTGATTTTATGTTTTCAATTCAACCCCTTCTTATGTTTTTCACTTTTTCACATACATCCAACGATGGGGCTTCTTATCAATCAATGGTAAGGTAGTAACATCTAAAGGTAAGATGCTCATAGTTTCTCGCTTTCTCACAACAAAAAAAACATTTTCCCACATACACTTTCAATTGAAACATTTTCTAAAGTCAAAACCCTTTGTACGCATTCTTATAGAGACGAGAATCATTACAAAGGAACTTTTCAAAATCACTTTCAAAAACATCTTCCACAAACAAACACTTTTTAAAACTATTTTCAAAACCAACACTTTGTACGCATTCTTATAGAAACGAGAATAATTATAAAGAAGTTTTCAAAATATTTTCAAACCCACACCACAGGCACATTTTCAAACAAAGCAAAGTGAACTAGCAAGTAACTAAGAGCCCGTAGAAAACTACGGATGGAAAGGGTGCTAACACCTTCCCTTTCCATAATCTACCCCCCTTACTCAGAAAACTCTCGAAAAAGGTCTTTTCAGTTCTTTTCACCCTTTCCTTTGTTAGATAAAAGAAAAGTCTGTGGCGACTCTTGCTTACCATAACATTTGCGAACACAAATGAAAAACCAGTATTAAACAGTCGGTTCTTCCACCGTATCATAGAACTGGCAAATCTGCTGGGGATAAATAAAAAGTGGGGTTACCTTATAGTTAGTTCATTATTTAACTGCTTTTTTTGTGCTTTGTTTGCTTTACTTTTGAGGGCTTTGGGTTACTGTAGATCTTACACCCGGATCTGGGGCACCTTTTAGGTAAGTAGAAATAGATCATGGAAACTGTGCGGGGTACACTGACACGGTTGAAGCGATAGCTACGTTGATGTGACGCTTTGGTTGGTACTTGTAGCCCTTGAGTAGTCAAGGAGAATACGGGGTCGCTGCATGGTGTCGTGAAGCATCAACTTACCTTAGAACCTTTAATTGAACAACTTGTCCATTAGGAAGTAGTGAGATATCCGTCTTTGGTGTAGTCTTAAGTCGGTTGATACTCGATACTACACTCATTGAGATTAGACTCCCGAGGTTTGATTGGTGGCAAGCCAGTTGTCGATCAGAATGAAACTTGTGGGAAAAATCAGTGATATTGAGATCCCTTAGAACTTGGTTACTATTGATAGTACAGGTTGAGCCAACTAAACTTCAAGAGGGTACTTACCTACAAACCCCATTCAAGCCTAAACCTAAGGCTGCTTGCGTGACTTTCTTGCTTTCATTATCTAACAACTTGAATTTCGTGCAGGGTTTTGTTTGTATTCATCACCTTATATTTTTGCTGGATGCATAACATACACATCATAACATCACACCATAGAATTTCCTTAACTATTTCAATGATCTCAAGGGCCTGTGATGCGGGTTATGATAAACCAAATGTCTAGCAAGGGGAAAGGGGATTTATTTTCCTCTAGCTAACACATACCAAAGCACTATAACTTGAGTCAGAGGCTATGACCCACTCGACATGGTGAGATTGATTCTCATATAAGGACCTTCAACGATACGAAGTTCTTCAATTGAAGTTGCAAAATTCAACTCCTAACATTTTCTTGTGTTTACCCCGCGAGATCCTTGAAAACATTTACACATCATGCATGTCATTACATAACAGGTCTTTCAGTACAGGTCTCTCATGTTCTCGCTGTTTATTTCAGCAATGGCTTTCAAACAGAATAACAAATATCTCCAAACTCAAGAGGCTCAGTTCATGGAAATGTTCCTCAACTTATCCAAGGGGCAGGGAGAATTGAAAGCATTCCTCGCTGGGAATCTGACCAAGAAACATCCTGACAACAACAAGGATGAACAGTTGGAATAATTGCAAGCTGAGGTAGAAGCAATGATAATCCAGATGATGGGGCAGATGGCTCTTATCCAAGGCCTAGCCCGGGGGCAAGAAGAGCTGAGAGGCATTGTCAAAAAGCTTCATCAAGACATATGCAATTGTATGAGGCAAATAGTTGAGGATGAGGATCAAGTCATGGGACAAAATTTTGGTTTGGAGAGTAGAGCTTTCCAAATTGCTGCTACGTTGCAAGCCCAACCACAACCTCGCCAACAACAACAGGGAAATTAGCATAAGCGGGATTCATTCACTAGGTAATATACCAAACTCAACGTACTAATGTCGCAAGTCTTGCAACACATGCTGAAGTTGAATTTGGTCACATTGAAGGATCCTCCTCGGAATCCTAATAATTCCGCTCCTACTTACAATCCTGGTGCAATATGTGCATATCACTCCAACAGCCCGGGGTATGATACTAATAGTTGTTGGATGTTGAAATATAAAATTCAAGACCTGATCGATAAAGGAGCACTGGAATTTGCACAAGATGGTCAACTGGAATTTTTCTGCCACTCCTCAAAGGCACATCATCTGAAGTGACAAGTTCAAACAAGAAGGCTTTTATTCATTAGAAATTTCAAGTTGTAATTTTCTTTTGATTGTTTGAACATTTGTTTCATGTCAAACTTTGTTATTTTATCAATGCATTGCATATGTATATTTTGAATCAATTCATTCGTATTCACTATATTTAAACTGCTTTCTTACTTCTTTTTCGTGATAATCAACTCTCTATCAAAAGCTCTAAGCCTTTAGAGGGAGGATGACGAAAATGATACCATAATCTCTACAGTATGCTTTTAAACAAACCTTGCTGACGATGAACAGGCGTTGTTTTAAATCCAAAATAGTGGAGTTATAAGGAAGATAATCCATAGTCAACCCCTTTGAGCCTAAGAAGTAGGAGTTTTTATTTTCACACAACTTAAAACCATTAATCATAACCTGGGGCATGGTAGTTTTCTTAGTTAATTCAGGTGTGCAGTCAGTCGCAATCTTCCACTTCATACATAATGAATGGAATAAAAAACGTCTTTCCAAATCAGAAGATGGTGATGGTTCCACATAATCATTAAAGCCGACAGTCATTATCTCTCAAAATAAAAGCCCGCTAAGTCAAAACCTATGAATGGGACTTAAGAAAAACTGGGGCATCCCGCTGACTGTGAACACAAAAGAAATAGTTCAGGCAAAGGTATGGATAACGAAAACAAAAAATAGGTTACTACAAATCCTCGACAAAAAGAATATTACAAAATGACTGCCTCTTCAAAATAAACTTTCAGTACCTGAACCATCACCAAAACATCAAGGACAAGATGCCAGACTCAATCAGGATTTAAACGCACAATTAAATGAGCATATGACTGAAGAACATCACGAAGAACAGGTTGGGTACAAACAAAATTTGAACCTTTATCCTTTGTTTCTTAAACCGTGAACCAGGCCACGTTATAACCCTTAAAAGTCCTAGCTGAAGCATGGGTTAGTTTGAAAGAAAACTATTACAAAAGGTCTCCTGACTCCTGTAGGGTTCGCTATAAATCCTGAGTTGATATCACACTTTTACAAAACTTGTTTGTTTTACTAAAAAATGAATTTTCAAACTTCAAGACAGACACAAGCTTTGCATTCTTAAAATACCATTGTTTGCATATGACTATTTGTTCAACAACAGAGAAATTTCCACGACGAATATTCAATGAACATAAATCCTCTCAATGAGCAGAATAACCTTAGATGGAAAGACATTCCAGTCATAGGCCTTTCATAATCAAGGGGCATAGCATGGTGTCCAACTAATCTGGGGCAGTTAAGTCAAAGTTCAAGGAATTTCTCCAAAATGCCAAATATCCAGGGGCAGATCTCCATCTGAATCACTTGGGGCATTAGACATGAACTCCAGCAACGGATCATGTACGATCAAGCAAACATCTTCTAGGAATGTGGAAACACTTGATACTATAGATAATGACAATTCTCAGTACCCAGTGAACGTGGACATAGTCAGAAAATACTACGTATAAACAAAGACCCGCTAGGTTGACTGGCCTAGGAAAAAATAAGGGCAGCCCGACGAACCAAAAGGGTTTGGGTAAAAATTAAGGATATACATATGAAAATTTGTACACCCGACAAGTCGAAAACCTGAAAAGGTGGCTTGGGAAAAAAGGGGTATCCCGATGGACTGATAATCTGAAAGGACAATCCAGGCAAAAGTTAGGGATTAAAGCGTACGACTACGTACCTTCATCTTGTCATTTGTCTATTAGTAGAATAATCCATGATTAACATCTACTTAAAACCCCAGAAGTTGGGATGACACTCAAACCATCCACAAAATCTCGAGAAATATTTTCTCCAATAGGTACATGGGCAGGGGCATCCTACTACAAGGTCACTGCCATACTCTTAGCATACAACCTATTGATGTCAGTTGTTCTCACATCCTGGGCAGAGCAAAAATCTCCAATTACTGCTCCAAAATCCCCCAGTGAAGTCACCAAGCTTCTCAAGATTCCCCTAAAGGATTTCAACAAAATCCCCAAGCAGTTTATGGAGTTCACCTTCCGCAACAGAGTTTTATAAGTCTCAAGTAGTTTATAAAGCCTTATCCCCAGTAGAGTTTATTTCTCTAGCTACGGAAGTTCATCCCCCAATGGAGTTTGTTTCTCCAAATTGGTGAAATCTTCCAACATAACTCTTCCCCTCAGCAAAATCATTCTCAAACAAAAGTCAAAGATCCTCGGCAGAGAAAGGAAATCTCCAAAAAAACTATCTCCATTAATTATCCTCGGCAGAAATTGAAGAATCACTTTCTTCACTCACCAACAGCATTCTGAGATTCAGCTTCCCGATACTTTTCAGCAGTCACGGATTTATTTTCCCAGACAAAGATATTGCGCAACAACATTACATGTTCATACATCATGGCATGTGCATACAAATACATATATCACAATCTCATTTATTTCGGGAACATCATGCAAATAATACAACATGACATCGCATGAAACTGATTTTACCTTTTCAGGTTAAATTAGCAGACAAACAAACACTATCAACTTTTATAGCAGGTTAAAGATTAATTCCCGAAACCAGACGAGGAAACTATATGCACGACCAAGTGGTATGAATTCCAGAAACAAGATGGGTTTACCAACAAATACAGCAGACCATGGATTAATTCTCGAAACCAGACGGGGAAACTATCTATGTGACCAGTAAAACAAGTTCCAGATTAATACCTGTAACAAGCCAGGAGAACCATCTGTGGACGAGCAACTATGGATTAATACCTGTAACAATCCAAGAGAACTATATACATGAGGATATTGAAGATTAATACCTATAACAAGCTAGAAAACTATCTTTCTTTCTCGGTTCAGAGATTAATACCTCAAACCAGCCAGGACAACTATCTCAACGACCTGTAATTTTCAAGTTCCAGATTAATACATGTAACAAGCCAAGACAACTATCTGTGGACGATCGTTGTAGATTAATACCTGTAACAAGCCAGGAAAACTATCTACATAAGGAGATTAACGATTAATACCTATAACAAGCCAGGAAAATTAATTTTCTTTCTCAGGTCAGAGATTAATACCTGTAACAAGCCATGAGAACTATCTCAACGACCAATAATTTTCAAGTTCCAGATTAATAGCTATAACAAGCCAGTAGAACTATCTGTGGACGACCGTTGTAGATTAATACCTGTAACAAGCCAGGAAAACTATCTACATAAGGAGATTGAAGATTAATACCTATAACAAGCCAGGAAAACTATTTTTCTTTCTCAGGTCAGAGATTAATACTTGTAACAAGCCAGGAGAAGTATCTCAACGACCAACAAAAACAAGTTCCGAATTAATACCTGTAACAAGCCAGGAGAATTATCTGTGGATGACTGATTGTAGATTAATACCTGTAACGAGCCAGGACAACTATCTGTGGACGACCAATGGTAGATTAATACATGTAACAAGCCAGGAAAGTTATCTACATGAGCAGATTGAAGATTAATACCTGAAACCAGACAGAAAAACTATCTTTCTCTCAGGTCAGAGATTAATACCGGAAACCAGATAGGACAACTATCTCAACGACCAACAAAGACAAGTTACAGATTAATACCTGTAACAATACAGGATAACTATCTATGGACGAATGATTGTAGATTAATACCTGTAACAAGCCAGGAAAACTATCTACATGAGGAGATTGAAGATTAATACATGTAACAAGCTAGGAAAACTATATTTCTTTCTCAGATCAAAGATTAATACCTGTAACAAGCCAGGAAAACTATCTCAAATGACCGACAATTTTCAAGTTCCAGATTAATACTTGTAACAAGCCAGGACAACTATCTGTGAGTAGATGATTATGGATCAATACCTGAAACCATACAGGAAAACTATCTACATGACAAGATGAAGCAATCTTACACGGGTTCCATCTCAGGATCCAGATGCAGTCTAACACGGACTCATCCTGAAATAGCCATACACATGTTTCTTCTGATACATTTCCAGATAGCAGTTAATTTCATTTTCCCCAACAAATTATTGTGAAGCCTGGATTTCAACCAGAAAACAGAAAACTTTCATAACTCCTCAATAGAGCCTGCGACAACTGAAGTTCCTGGACTCTACTCCCCACAGAGTTTTCCTCAAGCAGGAGAACAACAAAAATCAATATTCCCCAGTGGAGTCCTCCTCAGACAGCAGGAACAGGAATCTCCATAAAGAGACCTCTTATGAAATCAGCATCTACTTTGGATGGCATCTTTAAGCCCATCTCCGACGACTCTCTGTCATCTTTTCCAAATGGCATCTATAATCCCATTCTCGACATCATCAATCATCAGTGTTACTTCATGCGAGTGCAAATTTCTGGGCACTCTAGTATTCAATCATCTTCCACCTTCAGATCACGAAAGGTAGATAAGCCAATTTAAATCCTCAGGTTTAAGAAGATTGAATATGGGCAGATATTGTACCCTAAAATTTGCCCTCTCATGTTTTCCAAGGTTTTCTATTACATGGGTGGTCACAAACACTTTCCTGAAGAAAATGAATTTTTTTGAATGATGTTTAAGTATCCTTCGTTTGGCATGTCAGAAATATCCTTCGACTGGCAGGTGAACAAAAGGGTCTTTGATTGGCATGTCAGCAATATCCTTCGATTGGCATCTGGAAAAGGAGTTTCGACTGGGCTTCTAAAACCCTTCGATCAAGCATTAAACCATCAGCTTCAATTGTGCGTTGGTTCCCCTTCAAGCAAGCCTTAGTCCAAGTTTCATTCAGGCGAGAACCCCATGCAAGTTCCCTTCGATCCACCAGCAATGGCCTCCTACATGTTTATTTCAGCGCACAAGGCAAAAGACTTCTTTCGACTTGCCTTTGATGCACAAGGTAAGAACCCCCTTACAAGTATGTTTCGATTCATTAGGCCAAAATCCCCTTCATGGTTTCCTTGAATTCACTAAGTCAAAGGCTCCTTTCGACTTGCCTTCAATGCATAAGACAAAGATTTCCTTGGTGCTTGCCTTCAATGCACAAAACCAAGACTCCTCAACATATTTTATGCACTATGGCACACAATATGGCCCCTTCGAAAGAGCATTCCAAAGGTCCAGGAGAAGGACACACATTGGAGAGTCATTCGAAGAGGGCACAAAGCATGCATGTGGTCCTTTCAAAAGAACACACATTGGTTCAAAATAAAGAATACACAAAGGGTCCATTCGAAGGACACTTTGATAGGAAACACATATTGTTGTCTAAAAAGGGGGTCTAGTCGAAGGATGAATTTAGTTGGTCAAAATGAAAGAAAAATATTCAAAGAGGCCTGCTGTCCCAAAATCCAACATACTGCCAGTTTCAAACCAACGTGCACAAGCACATTCATGACGAAGGAAGCTTCGACCAACCAATAAGATAAGTCTTTGATTGGTCCAAATTAAGGGAAATCAAAGAAAGAAGAATGAAGTTTCGATAGGCCCATAAGGTAAACCTTCGATTAGTCCAAACTGAAGGAAATCAAAGAGAGCCATTCGAATCAAAACTCAGAACAATCAAAGAGAGCAACGCTAGAGGGAATTCGAAGTAGCCAAATATGTCCAGGTTCATCCCAAGGCTCAAGGGGGCATGGATATTTCAAAAAAAGGAAGTCTTTTAATGTGTCTGATTTTTGTCTCATGGCTTTCAAAGCCATGGTTAATGGCTTGTTTCTTGCCGTTACCTTCACACCCCTATATAAAGACAAGACTTCATCAGAATAAGGGAGGGGATTGCTTATCAAAAGAACACTCACACCTCCATATAAAACATATCAAAATTCTAATCAGTTTTGCAGGCACCCTCAATCAAGACGAAGAGCATACTTGTGTTCCTGAGACTCCCAAGAGTCCGCTCCAAGCCAAGCCATGCCCAGAAGTGCCAAATCAAAGCATATCATCCTTGGTAAACTTTCAAATTCATATTTACATTTTCATGATGTACTAATATTTTCCGATGTTTGATTTATGACCAGGGTATTATATAGCACAATGTTCGCATGGACATACAAAGATAGAGGGTATGATCTGTGCTTTTCATTGAATCTCAAGAAACCATGATTTTTAAGGCAAACAAACCCAGATTCAAACTCAAAGGAGTCAAATTAGTGGGAGGTAGAATTAGGAAAAAGACTGGGGTTCACACCCAGGTCATGTTTTTGTTTTATTGACACTTTTTCTTGCAGGTTTCAGTGCTTTCCTCCACAGAAAAGTCATCAAACTCCTCCAACAACATTCTTTACTAGATCGAAGGCATGTCTTCACATGATCGAAGGTTATCCTTCACATGGATCGAAGACCACCATCCTTCATGGATCGAAGACCATCATTTCTTTGATTGAAGGATTCTTTTTATTGCATTTATTCTTATTTTTATTTTTACTCACTTCTTTTAAATCAAAATCAAATAAAAAAATCACAAAGAACTTAGGATTAGTTTTTTTATTAATTAAATAAATTTCTGAAATAATTATTAATTGATTTTAACATCCTCTTTTCAAAAAGAATTAAAATAAATTAGAATGTAGGTCTAATTTTATTTTCTCCATTTATTTTCTTTGCATAAAAATAAAAAACAAACAAAAAGATTTTTATTTCTAAGGATGTTTTTAGACGTTATTTTCAATTTCACGCGTGTTTATTTAATTTTGCATTTTTATTATTAATGTATTTGCTCATGGTCTGTAATAGTAACTAGGACTTTACTTTCCGCATTTCTCCAATGTACCTGTCACAAAGCCGTGTAATAGCGTAGATTTAATTTCCGCATTTAAATTCCTGTACATATATTAACTGTTAGATGTATATTAATAGGAATTCATGACAATAGCTTAATAATTAAACGCTAGCAAACCTAACAAAAAAGACAAGAAAATAACTGAAACATAACATACATGGACATATGCACCTCTAAGGTACGCCCGCTTTGGTTGCCTTCGGAAATAAAACAGTCATTTCCCTCGAGACAGGGAAGCTTTACCAAAGACCCATAAATCAAAAGATCATAGTCCCTCGATGACCCTACAATTACCTTTCGGTAAATGATCTAGTCCCTAAATAGAAATTTCTAAAGCGTCTCTACATTGTTGCCTTTATGACTGTACGTCCCTTCGATGTCCCTCATACATCCAACGATGGGGCTTCTTATCAACCAATGGTAAGGTAGGAACATCTAAAGGAGAAGGAAAAGAATATTAGGCCTTTTGAGTAGGTAGGATGCTCATAGTTTCTCTCTTTCTCACAACAACAAAACATTTTCACACATACACTTTCAATTGAAACATTTTCCAAAGTCAAAACCCTTTGTACGCATTCTTATAGAGACGAGAATAATTACAAAGGAACTTTTCAAAATCACTTTCAAAAACATCTTCCATAAACAAACACTTAAAACTATTTTCAAAACCAACACTTTGAACGCATTCTTATAGAAACGAGAATCATCATAAAGACGTTTTCAAAATATTTTCAAACCCACACCACGACACATTTTCAAACAAAGAAAAGTGAACTAGCAAGCAACTAAGAGCCCGTAGAAAACTACAGATGGAAAGGGTGCTAACACCTTCCCTTTCCATAATCTACCCCCTTACTCAGAAAACTCTCGAAAAAGGTCTTTTTCTGTTCTTTTCACCCTTTCCTTTGTTGGATAAAAGAAAAGTCGGTGGTGACTCTTGCTTACCACAACATTTGCAAACACAAACAAAAAACCAATATTAAACAGTCGGTTCTACCACTATATCACAAAATCAATTACATTGCCCGATTCATATCTCATTTAACTGCTACTTGTGATCCACTTTTCAAGCTGCTGAAGAAAGATCAAGTAATCGGATGGGATGACGACTGCCAAGTAGCTTTTGACAAGATTAAGGAGTACTTGCAAGAACCTCCAATACTAATGCCTCCAGTTGAAGGAAGACCTCTAATTATGTACTTGACTATATTAGAGAATTCAATGGGATATATGTTGGGCCAACATGATGAGTCTGGCCGAAAAGAGCATGCAATACACTACCTGAGCAAAAAGTTTTCCAACTGTGAAACAAGATATTCACTGCTCGAGACAACTTGCTGTGCTCTGGCATGGACTGCTTGCCAGCTAAGACAGTATATGTTGACTCACACCACTTTGTTTATTTCTAAAATGAACCCTATCAAATACATTTTCGAGAAGCCAGCTCTCTCCGGACGGATAGCTAGATGGAAAATTATTTTGACTGAATACAACATCCAATACACTACACAAAAGGCAATCAAAGGAAGTGTACTAGAAGATCATTTGGCCCATCAAGTTGTTGATGACTACCAATCCATGAACTTTGAATTCCCAGACGAGAATATCATGCTGATAACTGATTGTGAAAAACCTGGACCATATGACGGATCTGAACAAGGATCCCGATGGACTATGGTTTTTGACAGGGCTTCCAACGCTTTGGGTAATGGAATTGGTGTTGTGATTATTTCTCCTGAAGGTTGCCATACACCATTCACCGCTATATTATGCTTTGAATGTACGAACAACATGGCTGAGTACGAGGCATGCATTTTGGGTCTAACGGCTGCCATTGACCTAAGGATCAAGCTCTTGGATGTATATGAAGATTATTCTCTAGTTATCAGTCCAGTTAAAGGAGAATGGGATACCAAACATCCTAATTTGATTCCTTACAAAGAGATGGTACTAACTTTGATCCCATACTTTGAGGAGGTTACTTTTGAACACTTCCCAAGAGAAGAAAATCAGTTGGCAGATGCCCTAGCAACAATGTCTTCCATGTTCAAGGTCAAATGGGACAATCAAGCTCCTAGGATTACAATTGAAAGATTTGATGAACCCGCAGAATGTTATGAGCTTGACACTGATGAAGAGAAGCCATGGTACCATGAAGTGAAGAGATATCTTGAAGCACAAGAGTATCCCGAAGGAGCTTCTATCAATGATAAGAAAGTTTTACGGAGATTTTAAGCCAAATTCTTCCTAAGCAATAGAATCCTGTGCAAGAGCAACCATGATTCTACTCTACTCTAGTGTATGGACAAGAAGGAGGCAGAGAGGATCATGGAAGACATGCATGAGGGTATATTCAGAACTCATTCCAGTGGACACACTATGGCTAAGAAGATTCTGAGAGCTGGGTACTATTGGTCGACAATGGAAACTGATTGTCACCATCACTCGAGAAGTTGCCCTAAGTGTCAAATATATGCTGACAAAGTTCACGTGCCTCCAATTCCCTTGAATGTCATGACTGCTCCGTGGCCATTTGCAATGTGGGGGATTGACATGATTGGATAAATCAAACCCACTGCTTCTAATGGACACCGTTTCATCCTTATGGATATTGACTACTTCCCCAAATGGATCGAAGCTGCCTCATATGCCTCCGTAGCGAAGAACGTTGTAGCTAGGTTTATCAAGCACAACCTCATCTACCGCTATGGTATCCCCAAAAGGATCATCACTGAAAATGGAACCAATCTCAACAATGCTATGATCACTAAACTCTGCACACAGTTCAAAATCAAACATCACAATTCTTCTCCATACATAGCTAAGATGAATGGCACAGTGGAAGCTGTCAATAAAAACATAAATAAGATTGTGCAAAAGATGGTAGTAACCTACAGAGTCTGGCATGAGATGCTACTATTTTCTCTTCATGGCTACCGTACTTCAGCACGAACATCAACTGGGGAAACCCTATTCTCCTTGGCCTATGGTATAGAAGTTTTCCTACCTATCGAAGTTCAGATTCCTTCTCTAAGGATTATGAAAGAAGGAGACTTAGGCGAAGACGAATAGATTCAGACTAGGTTGGATCATTTAAACTTGATTGATGAGAAGAGACTGGTGAAACAACCGGCTGAAAATCATCAAACAATGAAGTCGCCATCGAACGTCTTTTATTCCACATGAAGGGAAAGGTAAACATCCAGAAAACCTAAGAAGGGAGAAGTCACGGTCTTGCAACCGAGAGATCGGGTAAGGGACTCTGTTATGCAAGGGGAAGGTATTAGCACCCCACACGCCCGTAATATTCTATGGTATCCATTCTTGTTATCTATCTTATGGGTGTGTTTAATCTACACTTACTATTTATCACTAAGGAAGAATTCGTGCAAAAGAAAGGAGAAAAAAATGTAGGGAAAATAAAGTTGTACTCACTTGGGCCATACCCCAATGCCTACATATCCTTTTTGAGGAATCAGAGCTACCGTAGTTCGGCTAACGTGTTTTTGTTTGTTTGTGTTTTTTATGGACAATGTTAATTTTGCATTCTTCCGCAGCTCGACCATTGGAGACTCACAAGTTGGCACACAAGTAAATTAACATGTCCTTACCTGAAAAAGGTTTTTTAGAGAAAAGGTGATTGGGCACACAAAAACGTTTAAGTTGGTTTGTATTTTTCTACCTTGAAAAAGGGTTTAAGTATGATTAGCATGTTTTTGATTTTCTAAAAAGAAAGTTATAATTTTAGATGCAAAGATGCAAAAGGGAAGAAAAGAGTCTAAGGGGAACTAGCCTATATCTAACCTAATGTTATCATACAATGGTAGTCCTAAGGTTTAGATTAACAAAAGGGAAATGTCTACCTAATGTTAGCATGTGTGGTTTACAACCTAAGGTCTAACTTGCGTCCAAAAGGAGCAAGCACAACCTAAGGGAACATGGTATGTACAAGGATAAAACAGGCAAACTCAAAAAAGAACACACATAAAAGAATAAGGGAAAGAAACGAAATGCTTTAGTCAAGGGGAGTGTATCGCCCGAGATAAAAAAACGGGAGTGAGATGAAAAAGAAAAATGTGATGTCCAAAGCGACTGGACACCTAACCAATATATAGAAGATCGAGGTAGACGGAAGAAGGCAATATGAACAATCACGGAGTATCAGCATTAGCCAATGCGAACTCCTGACAAAATATGGGGGTTCAATTGTGGAATCCTTCCCCACTTGACGACTCGATACACAAGAGCATGCACAACTTCGAAGCATCATAGTGTGTCACGACCTAAGGATGACACTGACAAAATTGTGGGGGTTGAATGTGAAACGTTCCCTGCTCTCCTCCTTTTGAGGACTTATCATCTATACATATGCAGGCACAAATGTAAACACACCTGTAGAATACCTGCACAAAGGTAGGGTTTTAAACAAACCCCACACAAGTAGCATAAAGAATGCATACAATGTGGAATTTCCCTGAATGGGTCTTTAAATAAACTAGAGGGGTTCCTGACATGATCAGCAACGAAGACCCCTGTCATACATCTCTACCCTACTTCTCATGGCGTCAGAAAGCAGTAAAGCCTTACTTCTCACGATTTCTAGAAAAGTGGTAAAGTACCATAGAACGCGAAAATGAGGAATAAAATGAAGTTGCGATGATATTGAATGGAGGAGTTATGTTGCCTCTTCAAAACTATGCAAGCAATAAGAAAACTCTACCAAAGCTGCTTCACACAAGTAATCGAAAAATTAATCTCCAAGCATTCCACATTGCGAAAGTTACATCAACATTATATCACAAAATCTTAGCTAAAAAATGACAACGAAAATGATTATTAAACATGAAAATAATAGAAAACTCTAATGAAAAATCTAAAGAGATGTCCTAAAGAATTCTAAAATGTTCTAATATTTTGGTATCATTTTTATTATCAATTAAAAGAAGAATTAAACTAGAATAAAACTGAAATAATAATAAAGATAAAAATTAGAATAGTTAGGGGGTGCAAGCTGAATTCAGGATGCTGAAGAAGTAGAAAGCGCTAGGCCCATTAGGTTTGATCCACAAACAGGTTATTTTTACAAATCAGAAAGTTAATAAAAATTTCCTTTTGGGCCAAGGGCAAGGGTGGATCGGTCCACCAAGGCATCAAACCTGCATCCATAATACACTCAAATATTGTTTAATATTGCTTAATTATTGAGTTAAAAGTTAATCAACAATTTAAACAAAAGGTGGAATGAAGCTTAGACAAGAAATTAGGGTTGAGTTTTATCCCCTTTCAGGTTCTTCCTCTTCTTCTCGTTCAGCGACGGTGGCACTGTCTATCCGCGTCCGTCCTCAGACTATTTACTTCATTGTGAAGCCTTTTCTACCTCTGTTTCTTTCAATATTTTTGTCTCAAAATAGATTCGAGCAACACCGTTCTCACCGATTGTCATCACCTTATTTTTCTTCTTCGTTTCATCACCGCCGAAACAAACGCCAATAGTTTACTCCTCAACTGTGGGCACTCTCATCAACCTCTCCTCTCCCTCGACTCTACCTATGAGACCGCGTCTTCATCTCACTCTTTCATCTTCTTCCAATTTCATTCAACACTCGAAAATGTTCGAAAATCTACACACAGCAAAAAAGACGAAACCCGTATTCGTGGCTTCGAAAGAAATAATGAAAGACCAGAGGTGAGGCAATATTACACATCAGTTACTCTTCACTTTACTGGGATTTTTCTTTCCTTCCTCTCTAATTTTTTATTTTGTTTCAATGGCGGCTCAAATGAATTTGTTGTTATTGTTTTTGTAGATTTGCATAATGAACTCCGCGAAGCAAAATTGAAGATTATAATTGTGATGATTGTTGAAGATTCTTGATGTGACGTCGAAGTACGAAAAATATGTTGCAGATTTATGTTGCGTTGTTGTAGTTTTAAAGAATAATCTGATGAAAATGGAGATGAAGAGAGGATATCAAGAATTCAGGAATCGATTATGATGAAGAAGAAGCAGTGATGCGGTTTAGAGAGATAACAAAGAGAATTTGAATTTTTGGTGGTGGTCCTTATTCTGAAGAATGAAGAATTGATAAAGACAAGAGGAGAACAAAAAGGTTTTGAGATCATTTTTTATGGTGAGTTTTCCTCTTATTTTTATGATAGATCAATTGTATCCCTCTCCTTTCTTTTTTGTTTTCCTCTGGCTGACTGGAATTTTGTTACCTATTTGAGCCAGTTAGCCTTTCTGTTAGGAGAGTGAGAGTTAGTTATGAAGTTTTTGTTGGTAACTTATGTTTAGAAAACAGTTAAGAGGTTGAAGTAGTTGGGAATTTCTATTACGAACTATTAGTTAACAGTTAGGTTTCTGTTGCAAAGTTAGTCAGAATTTGGTTAGAAACTGTCAGGGGTTAGAAAGTTAGTTAAGAGATATTTTCTGTTTGGACAGTTTGTTAGTTGTTTGTTAGTTCTGTTTAGAAACAGTTAGAATATTCTTGATAGTGAAAGTTGGTTGAATCTATTATTTATAGTTTGTTAACTTTTATGATTTTGTTTGGTAATGGAGATGGTTAAAAGGGATTTTGTTACAGTTATAGTTAGTCATAGGTTTGATGGAAAGTGTTAGAGGTTAGAGCCGGTTATAGGTGAAATTCTGTTTAGTCTTCTTTTTAGAAATTTGGTTGAAAGTTGGTTGGCTATTTTGGAAGGTTGGTCAAATCCTGTTAGATGCAGTTAGGGGTTATGGTTAGAGACCAACATTTGTTATTTTTTTGTTAGAAAGTGGAGTTTGGTTAACTATTATGAAGTTCTGGATTTATGTTATGGTTAGTATTTTCTATTTTGGAAGATGGAATTTAATTTGGATCTGTTTTTAACAATGCATGGTCGTGGTTTATCTTTTTTCTTTGGATGAATGATTATATGCAGATTTTTCGTAACAAGTTTCTGTGAACTGATTTGGTGAATTGGTTTCTTGAAAAAAGTGCAGGGCTACCCATTCGTTTGAATAAAAATCAGGTCAAATTTTGAGGTATTAGTGAAGGGATAAAGAATAGGATGTCCAAGGCATGTGCATTGCTAGAAGCTTGAGAAGTGAGCAAGGGTTGAAGATAAATCAGCATGAAGATTGAAGATGAACAGTCATAGGTTTAGGATAGTATATATGGGTATTTTTTGATGTATGATTTGTAACTTTTGGTAGTTTCTATGTAGCTTGTGTAATGGTGATGGGAATGTGTAATGGCATTGATCATGAAATGTACATAGTAATTCTATTTTTCCTTCAAAGGAAATTTCAAAGTCTTTTTACTTCCTTTTGTACTTTAATGTTCTTCATACTTAAACACTTCCAAATGCGAAATACAGATCTGAATGAATGCCTGGAATTGCAGTAATGGCAAAGTACTCGTACAAAAGTCCATATGACTTGGCCTATAAAAGTCATCCTTCAAGAGTTAACTTTCTAACCAAATGAGAACCTATTCATTCTTGCACCTTTGGAACAAATCACATATGAAAAGCCTAAGAGTTCAAAATGGACTTTGAAATTATCCAATGCCTTCAAACTTGAAATAATTCATAAGACAACAAGTGAATTTCAATCCTTGCATCAGATCCACAATATTGTCTTGCAATGCAAATAACCAATCGAACCAAACTTTTGATGATGATAAACAAAAGAAACCCTAGATGTGAGAAATGCGTTGCATGAAATCCATGAAACCAAACCCTTAAGATCCTTATGATAACCACTTGAAATAAATAACTGAATCTCTATCCCCGATTAATGAGAGTACTTGTTAAAGCAGAACCCTATCCCATAATATCCTCATTTGAAGTGTTATAAGAAACCATGTCATTATCATAAACTTAATCCATTGCTTTTAAGGCATCTTGATGAAGAAGTTTGATGAAAGAAGAAGTCATCAATGAATATGAACATAAAACCCTAGCTTCACAAACCATAATCAAAGAACAAACCTGTTTATTTGAACCTGAGTGAAGATAAGAGCTTAAAAGCATATAGAAACCCTAATTCCTCAATATCTTTGATCACATGCCATGTTTTATTGATTAATGAATGAATGATGTGTTAGATGACCTAATGGGAGTTATGTATATGAGAAAAGTGTCAAATGCATAAGCCAGATAAAAGTAAAAGGGTAGGACAAATTTGGGGTATTAAAACTGGATGCTGTTTGTCATGGTCAAATGTATTAAAAACGTATGATCAAGGATTTCAACAAAAAGATCAAGCCTCGAGTGTATTAGACTGGCGACTTGGTAATAAAGCGCATTATTATTCCACAAGGTGATCCCAGGGGAAAACGGACTCCCACATACGAAGGGCCATTTATTGTCAAAAATGTTTTCTCTGGTGGTGCCATGATGCTAACTACTATGGACGACAAAGATTTCCCACATCATGTGAACGTGAACATAGTAAAAAAATACAATGCATAAAGAAAGACCTGCTAGGTTGACATACCTAGGCAAAAATAAGGGCATCCTTGTGAACCAAAAGGGTTCTGGAAAAATTTAGGGATATATACAAAAGATTATACACCCGACAAGTTGAAAACCTGAAAGGGCGGCTTGGATAAAAATGGGTATCCTGGTGGACTGAAAACCCAAAAGGGCGGTCCAGGCAAAAGTTAGGGATTAAAGCATACAGCTATGTCCTGTTAGATCTCTGCAGCCAGCTTTATTACCAAGGTCCAAGTTCAATGGTCCAAGATCAATTTAATCGAGTTCTTTCAACGGAAAGGGATGATGTTAGAAGACATAATGGCAATAGAGGAGTTAGAACTCAATGAGATCACTTCCACATGGCTATTATTTTTGTTTTCTCTTTGTATTCCTTTCATTCCTTCGACGATTTCCTCTTACCAGGATTTCAGTCTCCTTGTACAAAAACGTCTATTTGTGGGCCAACCATCAATACAAATATACTTTGAAGTACAAACTTTTTGTTTTTCTGTTTTGCGTGCAAAAGTGTCCAATGACTAAAATTGAATTAACATATGCATATGAACATGACTAAACTTTTAACAAATGTGTGCATAAAAACAGTAATAAGCATTTCCTTAAAGATTTGGGATATCCCCACAGAGTTACTTCAATAAGATCATCCCCACTGAGTTAAAGTCATACATCCAGAGTTCTAATCTCTTAAAAACCCTATCCCAACTGAGTGGGTCTTAAAAAAGAAGCCTTGTGTAGTTCACCCTAAAGAATTCACTTTCCCTAGTAGGTTGTCAAAATATTCTCTTTAACCGGGTTTATTTCCCCAACAAACTACAAATTCCCCAACTTGAGTTGGCCTCTCAGACTATTAAAAATCAATGGGCAAAACCCATTAATCCCCGGTAGAGTCATTACAATCCCCAATTGAGACGTTACTATCCCCTAAAGTTGTTGTGAAGCCTCGAATTTGACCAGATAACAGTTTAACTTCATCCTTTCAAGCATGTTACTGTGATGCCTGGAATCCGACCAGATAACAGTCTAACTTCATCTAAGTTGCTGCGAAGCCTGGAATCTAACCAGATAACAACTTAACTTCATCTAAGTTGCTGTGAAGCCTGGAATCCCACCAGATAACAGTTTAACTTCATCTAAGTTGCCGCGAGGCCTGGAATTCGACCAGATAACAGTTTAACTTCATCTAAGTTGCTGCAAAGCCTGGAATCCGACCAGATAATAGTTTAACTTCATCTAAGTTGCTGCAAAGCCTATCATCCTACCAGATAATAGTTTAACTCCATCTAAGTTGCTGCAAAGTCTGGAATCCAACCAGATAATAGTTTAACTTCATTCTTTCATCAGTTACTGTGAAGCCTGGAATCCGAGCAGATAACAGTTTAACTCCATCTAAGTTATTGTGAAGCCTGGAATCTGACCAGATACCCGTTTAACTTCATCTAAGTTACCGCGAAGCCTGGAATCCGACCAGATAACAATTAAATTCATACTTCCGAGCATGTTACTATGAAACCTGAAATCCGACCAGATAATAGTTTAACTTCACCTAAATTGATGTGAAGCTTGGAATTCAACCAGATAACAGTTTAACCTCAAACAAGTTACTACAAAGCCTATCCGACCAGATAACAATTAAATTCACCCTTCCAAGTAAGTTGCTGCGAAGCCTGGAATCCGACCAAATAACAGTTTAACTTCAATATTCTGTGAAGCCTGGAACCCGACCAGATAACAGTTAATTTCATCTTCCCATTAAGTTGCTACGAAGCCTAGAATACGACCACATAACAGTTAACTTTATTATCCCCAACAAGTCTAAAGTTGCTATGAAGCCTAGAATCCGACCAGATGACAACTAACTTTCACTCTACACGGTCAAATATAATTCCCCAGTAGAGTAATGGATAACTCCTGAACTCTATTCCCCAAGAAAAAATCAACACTCCTCGCAGAGTTTCCTCAAGCAAAGAGCCAAAATAAATGTTCCCCAGCGGATTTCTCCTCAAGCAACAAAACAGGAATACCCAGCGGAAACATTCTAAATAAGGTCTGAAGATGTGCATACTCTTCACCCCCAAGAGCAGTCCAAGATTTAGCTTCCCAAAGCTCCCCAACATTTGTCAAGAATTGATTTTCCAAGAAAAATATACACTTCAACAATATTTCACATTCATACATCATATTACATACATGACAAATGCATACAACACAATCTCATTTATTTTGAGAACATCATTACACCGTGCATACATCTGCATGCAACTAACCCTCTTCCTTGCAGGAAAAGTCAACCAATCAAACAAAGACCTCTTCTGGTTAGATTTACTTCTTCCAGTTAAAGACAGGCGAACAAAAGACCTCTTCTATTAATGACAAGAAATCAACAGACCTCTTATGGTTAAGATTATTTCCCTAGTGAAGTCGCCAAACAACATACCTCTTCTGGTTAGATTTATCTCTTCCAGTTAAAAACAGGTAAAAGACATCTACTGTTTCAGTATCAATCAAACAAAGATTTATTCTGATACTTCTTCCAATTTCTACCAACAGTCACTCTGGATGACATCTGTAAGCCCATCTCCGACGAATTCTTTATCACCTCTCCAAATGGCATCTTTAAGCCCATTCCCAACACAATCAACTAGCACATCATCAAGTGCAAATTTCTGAGCACTCTAGTGTTCAATCATCTTCTACCTTCAAGTCACGAATAGTGGACCCACCAATCTAACTCTTCAGGTTTAAGAAGATTGAACAGGGTCAGCTGTTGTACCCCAAAAATTTCCCTCCCTTTTCTCAAGATACTTCTCGCAAAGATCTTCAATGATTCAAGCTTGCACAAGTATTGACTAGGTCAAGTAATCACTTCAACGCTGATGCCTCAAATTAGGGTTTGAGTTTGGACAAAGACAGTTGGACTTCTAATATTCAAATGACTTTCATGGATCATTATCGACCCTCAAGATTTCTCCTGTCAAGTTTCAAGTCTTGGATCACAAAATTGCTCAGTCAATTGATCAGGTGGTCTAAACTCAACTATATTAGTTAAAAAGTCAATTGTGGTCAACCTACAGTCAAACTTTAAGATTTTTGACTAATATCAACATTTTGAGGTCATATGTATCATTTGATCAAGATTTGATCATAATTCTCCAAGAAAATTGTTCAAATCGTCAAAAGGGCAAAATGGTCAAAATTAGGGTTTTGATTGAGAATGACCAATCTTCGACTTTTGACCTAGTACATGACTTATTGGTTTGAAACATGATCTCAAGGATTCAAGTACATCATTTTGACCTAATCACATATCTCTGTTTATCTCCCGAGATCAGTGGATTGATAGATGAAATTTGGTCAACTGATAAAAAAAAAGTCAATTATACACTGAAAAGTCAAACTTTGACTTTTTGATCAAATTTTAGTTTCAAAGATCACATTTCATCAAGACATTCAAAAATATGAAATTTGATCATCAAGAAATCAAGAAGGTCAAAAGTCATTTTGAAAAATCAAACTTTGCAAAATTTAGAGATTTTTCTAAGTGTTTCTATACATGTTAATTTCATTACTTCATGACATCTTTTCACCACAATTCAAGATAATTCAAGTTGTTACAAGTTTTCAAGTAAACAACAAGGCTGCATTTTTAAGTTAAAAAATTGCAAGCTTTGTCTTGTTTGAACTTTTCCCTTTGATTCCATATTCAAACTTTGCCACTATGTTGTCCAAATATGCCTTGTCTTTGTTACAAGCTGCATAAAACTTTCCACAAAACCAGACATGCATCATGCTACATATCCTGCTGTCAAAAACCTGCATAGTAATGCCAAGAAAACTGTCAAAACCTGCAATGCTGCCCTGCAAAATCTGCATCATATCAGTTCCATATTTGCACAAACTTAGCACATAAGAGCTGCATCTAAAAAAACCAGGAAACAATGTACCCAAAAAGTTCAAAAACTTATCTATTTCCCTCCCAAATTTCAGTCAATTTCATCTATGAATAAGTTATCTCACAACACACAAGGGGAAGAGTTTTTCTGAAGGAAAGGAAAGGATTTTAGAGAGAGAAAAGGGGGAGAAAGAGAAAAAAAGGATTTGGAAAACTTAACAGAATTCTTTGTAAACTCTTCCCATCTTCAACTTTATTTTAATTCACAAAATAAAACTGAAACCGGAAAAAACTTCTACCCACTATACAACCTTGCAAGTTTTTCCCCTAAACCAACTGTCCAAATACTTCATATACATCACATAGAAGTTGTTCAAACACAAGAACAACTTCTGTAACATCACTATTTTCCAAACTAAAAAAAAAACAACCACCTTTAACTTGATTTCTCCAAGGCAATACAACAACTCAAACTAAAAACACAAATTTCAGTTTCAAGATAGGTCTTCTTGACTTTGAGCTCTTCATTTCAAGCATCATTAGTGATTCATTTTTGAAGATAAAATATAGATATCATAGCCTTGAAGCTAACCATATGCCTGCTTTTCATTTTTATCAATCATATGTTGAGAACTTACTTGTACATGTAGAAGAACAATGTTAGAAGTAAAAAACATCAGTATGAGTCGACACATATCTATATGAGTCGACACATATTAGGCACAAAACAGGTTATGAGTCGATACAAAATGCGCATGTGTCGATACAAAACAGAAATGAGTCAATACAAACCATTATGTGTCGACTCATACTGAGTTGGTTTTGATTTCCAAGAGCAAGAAATGAGTATGAGTTGATACAAAACATGCATGTGTTGATACAAAATAGAAATGAGTCGATACAAACCATTATGTGTCAACTCATACTGAGTTGGTTTTGATTTCCAGGAGCAAGAAATGAGTATGAGTCGATACAAAATGTGCATGTGTCGATACAAAACAGAAATGAGCCGATATAAACCCTTATGTGTCGACCCATACTAAGTTGTTTTTTTTACTTCTAGGAGTAAGGAATGATATGTATTGATACATAAGTGTATGCGTCAACACATAAGAGTTTTCGTATCAATGCATAAGTGCATGCGTCAATACATAATTTTTTTTTACAATTTTCTTTCTTTTTATTATTTATCTTTTCATTCTTGTTTATTATTTATTCATTTAATATGGTTGTAATAGTAAAATTAGGTTTTATTTGCTTTTACCTCCCCAATTGTAAATTTGTACCCTTATCTCCAAGTGATGTAATATCGTAGGATTTTAATTTCTGCAATTTATCGCTTTGAATATGATTGTTAGTAATTAGGGTGTGTATGGCAAGATAAAATCAACCTTAGAGAACCCTAACTTCAAAGACAAAAATGCATGCAATCAAACACTTTTCACACGCGCACCTCTAGGGTAACCTCACTTGTTGCCTATGAATAAATAGTCATGTCCTTCGAATGTGGGACGCTTTAGCAAAGACCCACGAATGAAAAATATCATAGTCCCTCGATGACCCTTCGATGTTTCCTTCGGTAAAACAATCTTAGTCCCTTATGACAATTGCTAAAGCGTTTCATAGGTTGCCTTCTAGGACTATATGACGACCCACACCCGTCCCTTCACATCCAATGATAGGGCTTCTTATCAATCAATGGTAAGATAGCAATATCTAATGGAGGGGGAAAAGAACTAAGACCCTTTTGAGTAGGTAGAACGTTCATAGTTGCTCGCTTGCAACATTTTCAAAACAACATCTCTCAAAACACACCAAAACTTTCAAAATGAAATATTTTCATAAGTCAACACTTTGTATACATTATTATAGAGACGAGAATCATTACAAAGTTCACCTAAACAAAGACACTTTTCAAAAATACTTTCAAAACCAATCACAAACACATTTCAAACAAAGAATTTTCAAAGTGAGCTAGCAACTAAGAGCCTGTAGATAACTATGAATGAAAAGGGTGCTAACAACTTCCCTTTTCATAACCTACCCCCCAAACTCAAGAAAATTCTCAAAAGGTCTTTCCTGTTCTTTTCACCCTTTCCTTTATTGGATAAAAGAAAAGTCAGTGGCGACTCTTGCTATCCGCAACAATTGCGATAAAACGCAAAACACACAAGTCAGTTATCCCATCGTATTACACTGGGATTTATCATTAAATTCAAAATGGGTTACAAGAGTTTTTATACCATTGGCATTACAAAATTGTCACAAACACGTCACATTGCACAAGGAGAATTACATGATAACATCATAAAACACCTAATGATATAAGCATATGAAGATCTTCATGTCGTCTCCATGTTAAGACCTTCATGACTTACCATCCTCTTATCCATAATTCAAGCTTCTTGTCTTAAATATGATTCTCCGTGCTATCTCCATGTGTTCAACTACCTTGGATAATGCTTAAATATGATACCATGATTAATTCACAACAATTAAAAACGTACATCATTGTAACATCCATATGAAACACAAGGTAAGTTAGATTTCAAGTTCATAACACTTACACCAGTCCACTACCTAGATGGCATACTAGATGCAAACTTACATCATCATCAAAACTTGTACAGTTTAGACACCAACATGCATTATTCATCTCAAAATAGTCCATCACAAGAATGTACCAGTCAATTAAAAGAATCAACACTCAGTACATTAATAAGCACATATACTTGTTGTCCAAACAACTTTATTCAAAATAAAAAATACAAAACAAAAATAAAGCATCCCATTGTAACAATTTGAGCAGTAGAAAAAAATGAATAAACTGAAACCGCTTCAAGATATCCTCAATATTCAAACCACATAAAAAACCTGCACATTATAAAACCAGTTCAGTTTCCAAACTTCCCACATGAACCGCCCTGCTAACAACCAATTCCTATCTTGTATTAAAACAATTGAACCAATTTGTGAGCTTATCAAAATAGAAAATCATGGAACGAGGAGAAAACCGAAACGAGGAAAGATAGAGAAAAAATGATTCAATCATAAATTAGTCCCTGTAGGAAACCAGTTCACAAAAGTAGAAGATGACAGAACTCCCTAGCTAACTGTTTCTATAACATCCTAACTGTAACCGAATCCAAAACAAAAATGTATTGCAGCCACTTATCCAAATATCTAACTTCCCTAACGACCTACATAACCAACTCTCATCTCACCATCGATGGACCAACTGAATCCTGTTAGAACAAAGTTTGATTCTACAACCCTCATAAGAGTTTTGATGATAACAAACACAAAGAACAAATATGCACTCTAAATTTGTGTTCTATGTTATACAGAAGTTCTGACGGAACTGCATCATAAGTTAAGCCACAAAGGTGCTCAAGCTGAGTAAGCAGACTGTTATCAGAAGGTTCTGAAGAAATGAAGATCAGAATTTGCGCTAAAGAGAAATATATCCTGATTCTGAACGAAAGTCTAACATGCAAACAAAACCTTATGATTCTGACTTCCCAAGTTCTGAAGCAAAGTCACAAGCAAGACTCCTTAAGTTCTGAAGCGTTAATTTTCCATCAAGGCAGTATCATTTACAGCGACTACAATCAGACAAGGATCCTCTCATTATGGAAAGTGCATTAAGTGCCAATTATCATGTTTCCATTTGCACAGATTTCCACGCCTATTTAAACAAGCTCAAAGGCTAAATCGTTCACGATTTTACACAAATGCTCTATACAATCTCAAAATGCTGAAAAATCATATTCATACTATTCTCTCAAAATCGTGTAATACATCACAGTGATACAATTTTAGTAACGAAAAACATATAGTACACAATGAATTTCTTCTTTTGATTAGTATATTTCCTTGAGATAAACCGGGTTGTGGTTGTACTCAAGAAGACTTTGGCAGTTGTCAAAGTAGAATTGTAATCAATTTGATTAGTGAATTGAGTCCTCGTTGGAGAGAGGAGAAATCACCTTGGCGGATGGACTGGAGTAGTTTGAGATCTAGAAAACTAGGATAAAAATCATCGTGTCAATTGCTTTTGATTTTTACGTTACAATTCAACCCCCCTTCTTGTGTTTTTTACTTCTTCAATTGCTATAATAGTGCCTGGTTTTGAGTTCATACACTTAACCGTGTCAGTACAAGATCCAAGCTTTAGAAAAATACCATGGTGGGACTAAGTCAAACATCATCAATGACTATCATGATGATAAGGACAGAATCAGCGGCAAACCTCCAGTCTTTGATGGAGAAAATTTTGACTACTGGAAAGAGAGAATTGAGAGCTTCTTTTTGGCTCATGATGCTGACTTATGGGATATGGTAATTGATGGATACATGCATCCTGTGGATGAAAGTGGTCAGAAGATTGATAGAAAAAGAATGTCTGACCAGCAAAAGCGTGACTTCAGAAACCACCACAAGGCCAGAACGATTCTCCTCAGTGCCATCTCATATTAAGAGTATGAGAAGATCTCAAACAAAGAGGCAACCAAAAACATGTTTGACTCTCTGAGAATGACGCATGAAAGTAATACAAGTTAAAGAAACAAAGGCCCTTGCGCTCATTCAGAAATACTAAGCCTTCAAAATGGAAGAAAGTGAATCCATTGAAGCAATGTTCTCAAGATTCTAGATTCCGGTTGTTGGGCTGAGAGTTCTTAACAAAGGGTATTCTACTGCTGATCACGTGAAGAAGATCATAAAAAGTTTACCAAAGAAATGGAGGCCAATGATCATTGCTCTCAATCTGGCAAAAGATCTCAACAAGATGTCTCTGGAGGAACTTGTCAACTCCCTCAGAAGTCATGAGATAGAGCTAGAAGATGATGAGCCTCATAAGCAAGGTAAGCCTTTAGCATTAAAATATAAAAAAAAACTTGATTCTAAAGTTTTGCAGGCTATGGAAGAAACCTCTGGTGGATCTTCATCAGAAGAAGACGAATTATCTCTTCTCTCCAGAAGATTCAATCAGATGTGGAAACAGAGGCAAAGAAAATTCAGAAACTCTAGAAGATCAGGGAATCAGAATGAATCCTCCTCTGGATACAAAAAGTATGAACCCTCTTATAGACATAGAAAGTCTGAAGCTTCTTCTGGTCACAGAAACTCAAGCAACAGGGACATCATCTGCTATGAGGGCAATGAATAAGGGCACTACAAAGTGATTGTCCAAGGCTTCAGAAGGAGAAGCCCAAAAAGAAGTTCTTGAAGGAGAAGAAGAAAAGTATCATGGAAACATGGGAGGATTCAGATACTTTTGACGTAGACAGAGTCAGGTGATGAAAGAGCCAACACTGCTCTTATGGAAAATGTGGCAGACGACAGCGAAGCATCTGGGTCAGACTCAGAATCAGACACATAAGAGGTATTTTTTGACTTTACTGTTAATTTTACCAAAGTTGAACTAGGAGAAAGTCTGAGTGAAATTCTGGAAAGGTATCAGCAGCTCAGAGTCAAATTCAAGAACCTGAAAAAGGACCTTATTTCTGACTTTGAAGAAACAGAGAGTCTTAGATTAGAAAATTCTGAGTTAAAAGAAAATATTTCAAAACTAGAAAATGATTTAAAAACTCTCAGAAGGAAATAATCTCAGAGGCTCCCAGTAATGCTGATAAGATCATAAAAGATTATGATCAAAGCTTTCAGAAGTTTCTGGCTAAAAACATAGATAAAAGCAAGATGGCTTTAATGATCTATAGAGTTAACAGAAATGGCAGAAATGGAATAGGATACCAAGGTAAGGTATCTCCACCTTAGAAAGTCATGGACTTAGTAATTAAATGCACACCATTAAAATCTCACTTCACTTATGGGCACACACATAATCTGAAATACACTAGTAATGATTATTCTGCCATACCAAAATTCAAACATAATTTTGGTAAAACTAACAAACCAGGACCCAAAAAGATATGGGTACCTAAGGACAAAATTATACATGTAGAATATATCTTTAGCAGCAAGGCAAAAACACCAGTAATGGTATCTGGACTCTGGATGCTCTCGACACATGACGGGAAGAAAGCATATGTTCCAAAGTCTGGAACTTAAACCTGGAGGCTATGTGGGTTTTGGAGGAAATCAAAGAGGGAAGATCATTTTCTCTGGAACAGTAGGTAATGGTAATCTCCCTTATATTAATAATGTGTTGTTAGTTGATGGATTGATGCATAACCTATTTATCCATAAGTCAATTAAGTGATAATGGTTATGATATAATCTTTAATCAAAATTCATGGAAAGCTGTTAGTCAGAAAGATGAAACTATCATGTTTAATGGAAAGAGGAAAAACAACATTTATAAGATAAAACTTTATGAACTAAAGAGTAAGAATGTAAAATTCCTTCTTTCTGTTAACAACGAGCAATGGGTCTGGCACAGAAGATTTGGGCATGTTAGTATGAGAAGAATATCTCAGATTAACAAACTCAATCTGGTCAGAGGACTTCCTAATCTGAAGTTCATCTCAGATGCTCTGTGTGAAGCATGTCAGAAAGGAAAATTTGCAAAACCTTCTTTTAAAGCTAAAAATGTTGTTTCTACCTCTAGACCATTAGGACTTCTGGATATAGATTTATTTTGACCAGTGAAAATTGCTTTTGTTAGTGGCAAGAAGTATGGGTTAGTGATCGTAGATGACTATAGAAGATGGACATGGGTAAAGTTCTTAAGACACAAGGACGAGTCACATTCTATGTTTGTTGCTTTCTGTAACCAAGTTCAGAATGAAAATGATCTTAGAATTGTCAAAGTCAGAAGTGATCATGGTGGAGAGTTTGAAAACAAAAAATTTGAAACATTTTTTAATGAAAATGGCATTTCACATGATTTCTCCTGTCCTAGAACTCCCCAAGAGAATGGAGTTGTAGAACAAAAGAACAGGACATTGCAAGAAATAGAAAATCATGGAAAGAGGAGAAAACCGAAACGAGGAAAGATAGAGAAAAAATGATTCAATCATAAAGCAGTCCCTGTAGGAAACTAGTTCACAAAAGTAGAAGATGACAGAACTCCCTAGCTAACTATTTTTCTAACCTCCTAACTGTAACCGAATACAAAACAAAAATTTATTGCAGCTACTTATCCAAATATCTAACTGCCATAATGACCTACATAACCAACTCTCATCTCACCATCAATGGACCAACTGAATCCTGTTAGAACAAAGTTTGATTCTACAACCCTCGTAAGAGTTTTGATATTAACAACCACAAAGAAAAAATATGAACTCTAAATTTGTGTTCTATGTTGTACAGAAGTTCTGACGGAACTGCATCAGAAGTTAAGCCACAAAGGTGCTCAGGCTGAGTAAGCAGACTGTTATCAGAATGTTCTGAAGAAATGAAGATCAGAATTTGCGCTAAAGAGAAAGCTATCCTAGTTATGAACAGAAGTCTAACATGCAAACAAAACCTTATGATTATGACTTCCAAAGTTCTAAAGCAAAGTAGCAAGCAAGACTCCTTAAGTTCTGAAGCGTTACTTTTCCATCAAGGTAGTATCATTTACAACGACTACAATCAGACAAGGATCTTCTCATTATGGAAAGTGCATTAAGTGCCAATTATCATGTTTCCATTTGCACAGATTTCCACGCCTATTTAAACAAGCTCAAAGGCTAAATCATTCACGATTTTACATAAATGCTCTATACAATCTCAAAACGCTGCAAAATCATATTCATATTATTCTCTCAAAATCGTGTAATACATCACAGTTTGTGATACATTTTTTGTAACGAAAAACATATAGTACATAATGAATGTCTTCTTTTGATTAGTATATTTCCTCGAGATAAACCGGGTTGTGGTTGTACTCAAGAAGACTTTGGCAGTTGTCAAAGTAGAATTGTAATCAGTTTGATTAGTGAATTGAGTCCTCGTTGGAGAGAGGCGAAATCACCTTGGCGGGTGGACTGGAGTAGTTTGAGATCAAGCGAACCAGGATAAAAATCATCGTGTCAATTGCTTTTGATTTTTACGTTACAATTTAACCCCCCTTCTTGTGTTTTTTACTTCTTCAATTGGTATCAGAGCACCTGGTTCTGAGTTCATACACTTAATCATGTCAGTACAATATCCAAGCTTTAGAAAAACACCATGGTGGAACCAAGTCAAAATATCAGCAATGACTATCATGATGATAAGAACAGAATTAGCAGAAAACCTCCAGTCTTTAATGGAGAAAATTTTGATTACTTCAAAGACAAAATTGAGAGCTTCTTTCTGTCTCATGATGCTGACTTATGGGACATGGTAATTGATGGATACATGCATCCTGTGGATGAAAGTGATCAGAAGATTGATAGAAAAAGAATGTCTGACCAGCAAAAGCGTGACTTCAGAAACCACCACAAGGCCAGAATTATTCTCCTCAGTGCCATCTCATATTCAGAGTATGAGAAGTTCTCAAATAGAGAGACAACCAAAAACATGTTTGAATCTCTGGGAATGACGAATGAAAGCAACATAAAAGTTAAAGAAACCAAGGCCCTTGCACTCATTCAGAAATACGAAGCCTTCAAAATGGAAGAAAGTGAATCCATTAAAGCAATATTCTCAAGATTCCATATTCCAGTGGCTGGGCTGAGAGTTCTTGACAAAGGGTATTCTACTGCTGATCATGTGAAGAAGATCATCAGAAGTTTACCAAAGCAATGGAGGCCAATGGTCACTGCTCTCAAGCTGGCAAAAGATCTCAACAAGATATCTCTGGAGGAACTTGTCAGCTCCCTCAGAAGTCATGAGATAAAGCTAGAAGATGACGAGCCTCAGAAGCAAGGTAAGCCTTTAGCATTAAAATCTAACAAAAAACTTGATTTTAAAGTTTTGCAGGCTATGGAAGAAACCTCTGATGGATCCTCGTCAGAAGAAGACGAATTGTCTCTTCTCTCCAAAAGAGACAATCAGCTGTGGAAGCAGAGGCAAAGAAAATTCAGAAACTCCAAAAGATTAGGGAATCAGAATGAATCCTCCTCTGGATATAAAAAGTCTGAACCCTCTTCTGGACGTAGAAAGTCTGAAGCTTCTTCTGGTCACAGAAAGTCAAGAAACAGGGACATCATCTGCTATGAGTGCAATGAACAAGGGCACTACAAAAGTGATTGTCCAAGGCTTCAGAAGGAGAAGCCCAAAAAGAAGTTCTTGAAGGAGAAGAAGAAAAGTATCATGGCAACATGGGATGATTCAGATACTTTTGACGCAGACACAAAGTCAGATGATGAAAGAGCCAACATTTCTCTTATGGAAAATGTGGCAAAAGACAGCGAAGCATCTGGGTCAGACTCAGAATCATACACAGAAGAGGTATTTCCTGACTTTACTATTAATTTTACAAGCCGAACTAGGAGAAAGTCTGAGTGAAATTCTGGAAAGGTATCAGCAGCTCAGAGTCAAATTCAAGAAACTGAAAAAGGACCTTGTTACTGACTCTGAAGAAACTGAGAGTCTTAGATTAGAAAATTCTGAGTTAAAAGAAAAGATTTCAAAACTAGAAAATGATTTACAAAACTCTCAGATGGAAATAATCTCAGAGGCTCCCAGTAATG
The DNA here is from genome assembly GCA_948472305.1 of Vicia faba. Lineage (NCBI taxonomy): Eukaryota > Viridiplantae > Streptophyta > Magnoliopsida > Fabales > Fabaceae > Vicia > Vicia faba. The sequence goes on along the minus strand of OX451740.1, from coordinate 754,754,733 downwards.
CTGATAAGATCATAAAAGAATATGATTAAAGCTTTCAGAAGTTTCTGGCTAAAAACATAGATAGAAGAAAGATGGCTTCAATGATCTATGGAGTTAGGAGAAATGGCAGAAAAGGAATAGGATACCAAGGTAAGGTATTTCCACCTAAGAAAGTCATGGACTTAGTAATTAAATGCACACCATTAAAATCTCACTTCACTTATGGGAACACACATTATCTGAAATACACTAGTAATGATTATTCTGCCATACCAAAATTCAAACATAATTTTGGTAAAACTAACAAACCAGGACCCAAAAAGATATGGGTACCTAAGGACAAAATTATATATGTAGAATATATCTTTAGCAGCAAGGCTAAAACACCAGTCATAATATCTGGACTCTGGATGCTCTCGACACATGACCGGAAGAAAGCATATGTTCCAAAGTCTGGAACTTAAACCTGGAGGCTACGTGGGTTTTGGAGGAAATCAAAGAGGGAAGATCATTGGCTATGGAACAGTAGGTAATGGTAATCTCCCTTCTATTAATAATGTGTTGTTAGTTGATGGATTGATGCATAACCTGTTATTCATAAGTCAATTAAGTGATAACGATTATGATATAATATTTAATCAAAATTCATGCAAAGCTGTTAGTCAGAAAGATGGAACTATCCTGTTTAATGGAAAGAGGAAAAACAACATTTATAAGATAATAATTTCTAAACTAAAGAGTCAGAATGTAAAATGCCTTCTTTCTGTTAACAACGAGCAATGGATCTGGCACAGAAGATTGGGGCATGTTAGTATGAGAAGAACATCTCAGGTTAACAAACTCAATCTGGTCAGAGGACTTCCTAATCTGAAGTTTAACTCAGATGCTCTGTGTGAAACATGTCAAAAAGGAAAATTTGCAAAACCTTCTTTTAAAGCTAAAAATGTTGTTTCTACCTCTAGACCATTAGAACTTATGCACATAGATTTATTTGGACTAGTGAAAACTGCTTCTGTTAGTGGCAAGAAGTATGAGTTAGTGATCGTAGATGACTATAGAAGATGGACATGGGTAAAGTTCTTAATACACAAGGACGAGTCCCATTCTGTGTTCGTTTCTTTCTGTAACCAAGTTCAGAATGAAAAGGATCTTAGAATTGTCAAAGTCAGAAGTGATCATGGTGGAGAGTTTGAAAACAAAAAAATTTAAATATTTTTTAATGAAAATGGCATTTCGCATGATTTCTCCTGTCCTAGAACTCCCCAAGAAAATGGAGTTGTAGAATAAAAGAACAGGACATTACAAGAAATAGCCAGAACCATGATCAATGAGACTAACATTGCTAAGATCTTCTGGGAAGAAGCAATTAACACAACATGTTACATTCATAATAGAATCTCTATAAGACCTATTATGGATAAGACTCCATATGGATTATGGAAGAACAGAAAGCCCAACATTTCTTATTTCTATCCTTTTGGATGTACCTATTTTATTCTGAACACTAAAGAACATCTGAACAAGTTTGACTCTAAAGCACATAAGTGTATTATGTTAGGATACTCTGAACGCTTAAGAGGGTACATAGTATACAATACAGAAACACAAATTGTGGAAGAGTCAATCAGTGTTAGATTTGATGATAAGCTTGGCCTCAAAAGTCAAAGCAGAGTGAATCTTTTGCAGATATAGAAGTTGAATTCACAGGTGCTAAAGGCAACTCATCAGAAGTTCCCAACAGAGACGCTCCAACAACATCAGAAGGAAATGTCACAAGCACTCCAGCAACTTCTGTTGAACAACTCAAGAAAAGACTATCCAGAAGCAGCATAGCTCACCCTGAAGATAAGATTCTGGGAAAGAAGAATGATCCAATAAGAACAAGATCAACATTCAGAAATTCTGAAGAATCCCTAACGGGATTGGTATCTCTGATTGAACCAACAACAATTGATGAAGCTCTTCTGGACAACGACTGGATTTTGGCTATGCAGGAGGAGTTAAACAAATTCACCAGAAATGACGTTTGGGATCTGGTTCTTAAACCAAAAGGATTCAACGTCATTGGAACAAAGTGGGTTTTCAGAAACAAGCTGAATGAACAAGGAGAAGTCATCAGAAACAAGGCACGACTAGTTGCACAAGGTTATAGTCAGCAAGAGGGGATAGACTATACAGAAACCTTTGCTCCAGTTGCCAGGTTAGAATCTATCAGACTCTTAATCTCTTTTGCTATAAATAATGGTATCACTCTGTATCATATGGATGTCAAAAGCGCATTCTTAAATGGTTACATCGATGAAGAGGTATATGTGCACCAACCCCTAGGGTTTGAAAATTCCAAACACCCAGAATATGTTTTCAAACTAAAGAAGTCACTTTATGGTCTGAAACAAGCTCCTAGAGCTTGGTATGAAAGACTAAGTAACTTCCTGTTAAAAAAGGAATTCACCAGAGGGAAAGTGTACACAACCTTGTTCTGTAAGACATTTAAGAATGACATTTTAGTTTGTCAGATTTATGTAGATGATATTATATTTGGATCTACTAAACCTTCTCTGGGAATAGAATTTTCTAAGTGTATGCAGGCAGAGTTTGAGATGAGCTTGATGGGAGAACTAAAATTATTTCTGGGTATTTAGATCAATCAGACTCCAGAAGGAACTTACATTCACCAGAGCAAATATGTCAGAGAACTTCTGAAGAAATTTTACCTCTCAGAATGTAAGCCATCAAAGACTCCAATGCATCCCACGTGCGTTCTGGAAAAGGAAGAGGTAAGTAAAAAGGTAGAGCAGAAGATCTACAGAGGTATGATTGGTTCTCTCCTATATCTGACAGCTTCAAGGCCTGACATTTTATACAACGTTTGTTTATGTGCTAGATTCTAATCAGATCCTAGAGAATCTCACTTAACAGAAGTTAAGAGAATTTTCAAGTATCTGAAAGGTACTACTAACCTGGGTTTGTTTTATAGAAAAACTAATGAATACAATTTAGTAGGATATTGTGATGCTGATTTTACTGGAGACAGATTAGAACGTAAAAGTACTTATGGAAGCTGCCAGTTTCTGGGAGACAATCTGATCTCATGGACCAGCAAGAGGCAGTCCACAATTGTGTTTTCAACAGCAGAAGCTGAATACATTGCAGCTGCTGGATGCAGCACACAGATGCTTTGGATGATAAGTCAGCTTGAAGACTTCAACATATTTGAGAGTAAAATCCCTATTTTCTGTGATAATAATTCTGCAATATGTTTATCTAGAAATCATATTTTGCATTCTAGGGCTAAGCATATAGAAATAAAACATCATTTTATTAGGGACTACATTCAGAAAGGTATTCTTACTTTAAAATTTATTGACACAGACCATCAATGGGCTGATATTTTTACAAAACCCCTTTCTGAAGATAGGTTTAATTTCATTCTGAAACATCTCAACCTGAAATTATGTCCAGAATAAGAAGTTTTACTTACATATTCTGAAATCCTCAGAAGTTTATATTTTCTCTGTGAACATCTGATCAACTTATCTTCAGAAGTTAGGAGTACAATTTCTTCAGAATCTATCTAAGAAGATCTGAACCTTTCCTTTCAAATATAGAGGCGTGCAGTTCATACCATCAAACATTTGTCATCTTCTCACAGCTACCTTCTAAGGTTGAACACGTGTTCAAATTCTGAAGGGTCTAAGGCTCTGATTGGATGCATTGAAGCACACGTATGTGGTAATTGTTCAGTATCTACACGCAATCCCTTAATTTTAGGTTTCATAATTACAGTATAATCATTATTTATTTTCTCTTTCTTACTAGTTAAGTTTTCAAAACCGTTTATAAATACACAACCAATATTTCATTCACATCTTATTGCATCTATTATTCTCTCTTGCTCTCGTTTTGCATAAACCATTTTCTCAGTAATTTTAAACCAAATTGTGTGAACAATGGCATCTTCCTGAAGCATAAAAAATATCCAAAGTGCTCTTGGTTCTTCTTCAACAGCTGAATAGTATGAGGAACCCATAAGAACTTTGCTCACTCCGGTCGATTCTCTTGAAGTTCTATGTAAGTTAATCATTGATTTTGAGAGCTTAAAGGAAAATGGTTTTGATTTGTATGAAGATGTAATGGCTCAAGGATGGAATAGGTACTTTGATCGTCTGCTAGGTCCAGTATTCCCCATTCCTGTTAAGGAGTTCTGGATTCATGCTACTTCATCCAATCATCAGGTTACGTCATATGTAATGGGGAAGAAGATAGTGATTACAGAAGACTTGATTGGAAAACTTATTGGGTACAGTGGCGGCGAAGTTAGATGCATTGACATGGCTGATAAGTGCTATGACCTAAAGTCCATTGCTATAGTTATTTTTACTTCTGGATAGCCATCCAACAAGATAAGAGACTTGAAAGATTACTACAGAAAATGGGCCAGGATCATTCTGGGATGTATAAGTCACAGGAAGCCTACAAGCTGACCTGACTACATCAACATTGATCAACAGTTTTTGTTGTATTTTATTGCAAAGAAGACCAAAATAAATCTTTCACACTTGCTCTTCAATCATCTGAGAACAAGCGTGAAAGAAACAAGGGAAGAAGAAAGGACAAAGAGGGATTGGATTTCTCTGGGAAGATTGATTTTTGATATTCTGAAGGAGAACAGGCTGATAGAGCATCTGACAGAGGCTCACCAGATCAGCACACTAGAGGCATGTGCTGGTAAACCTCTTAATGCCAAAAATCTGAAGAAAATGAAAATTATTGAAAGCATTAAGAAGGAACCAACGATTTCTACTCACGAAGTCATCACATCTAGGAGAATCCCTCTGAAAGATTTTCCATTATTTTCTGAGATGGATGCTTCTCCAGAGATTATGGTCAGATACCTTGAAGCTTGCAAGGAAGATGGAACAATTCCAAAAATCAACATTCATGATCTGAATAAGCCAACTCCAGATGTTGTGTTGAAGAAATCCAGAAAGAGAAAGGCAACAGGAGAAGGATCCTCTCAGAGGACACCCAAAGATGCTAAAAATAAAGGTAACACTTCCTTTGTTTCTGTTGTAGAATCTATAGTTTTTCCAACATCTGAGACCATCCCCCCTTAACCAACAGAAGATCCCTCACCACAAACATTTGAGGATTTTGACATAGAGTTTGATCCTTCTGTAACCCTTGGCAGCTTCTTAAATGAATATCACTCCCCTAATCCAAATCCAGAAAAAAATCAACCAGAACTTGCAAGAGTTCTTTATGATATTGAACTTTTTGATCAAGACTTTCAATCACCTATCTCAGAAAATTCCCACCTCCATTCTTCACAACCAGAACATCAAAACCTCCACTCTCCACAACCAGAACATCAAAACCTCCATTCTCCTCAACCAGAAAATGAAAACCCTCTCACTCCCTAAACTGAAAATCAAAATTCTGAAACCCTTGAACCAGAAAATCAACACACTATCGCAAACCAATTAGAAGATTCTTTTACAAACTCTGATACCACTACTCCTATTCCTGGAATAGCATAACCTCTTATGGTTCTCCAACCTCTCTCCATATTAGATATTCCAGAAATACCTTCACCATACCATTCCACACCACCAAACACTCCTCACTCACCAATCCTAATTTCTGATTCTCCTACTCCCTCTCCCATTAACCGTCCAACTGATCATCTCAGAACCATAATTGATTTAGAAGCGCTGGACCACCTAGCTTCAACCTCCAATAAAATTGTCATTCCCAAACCCAAACCAACCATAACCAAAACAGATGTTGGTAAGAACTTGCTGATTTTTTAGACAAAATTACAGGAATGGGTTAATTATTTGAAGCAAGAAAGTCTAGAGATTTTAAATCCTGCTGCTTCTGATTCTCTTTGGGATCGATTCAGAAAATGGTTCAACTCTGAATCCCAGAGGCTGGAAGAATTGAGTTATGATATGGCTCAACGGAACTTCAGTGATCAGCTGAAAGCCTTCAAAGATCAAGTTTTGAGTCACTGGGACAAGAAAGAAATTCTTTTGCTGGAAAATGGTCCCTAGAAAGAGCACCAACCTTCAGAATCCACTGAACCATGTTCTGATAGTCACCCTTTGGCTACTGCTCGAGAAAAGGAAAATGAAACTGAAGAATTAGTTCAATCAGAAGATGCTACAGAGTGTTCTGAACAACTTGTAACCTTTAAGGAAACACCAGCTCCATCTCTGGTCATGCAAACTCTGGAAGAGCTGAAGAAGGAGAATGCTATAATACACGTAAGACTGGATAAGCAAGAAGACACAACCAAAGAAATCAAGGATATATTAGATAAGCAAGAAGACACAACCAAATAAATCAAGGATATGATGGGAAAGCAAGAAGAATCAAGCACTCAGATTAAGAGCTTACTGGAAGCGTTGTTCACACGACTTCCCCCTCCATCTTAGATTTTTTTAACTTGTTTTCTGCATTCACTATCATGTCTTATCTGCTTATGAAATGTTATTGAAATCCATTTTAATATAAATCATCCTTTTTGACTCTGATAATTTGTGATTATATTTCTTTTTGACACCTGACAAAAAGGGGGAGAACGTAAGATATTTTCAATAATAGTATACCGGGACAAAAGTCTCAAACATTCTGAATATCTTAACTTATTTTTTCTGAAAGCATAAATAGGAACAAATTCTGATAAAGACAGAAGGAGATGCATCAAAAGCTCTGATGAGAAGAAACTTCAGGGAAGTATTTCATCTCTATCTGAGTACTCAACTCAGGGGGGGACTCTCTTAAGCTTTTTGTTCTGTGTATTTTTATTGAAAATCCTAGTTTTCGTCATCATCAAAAGGGGGAGATTGTTAGAACAAAGTTTGATTCTACAACCCTCGTAAGAGTTTTGATGATAACAAACACAAAGAACAAATATGCACTCTAAATTTGTGTTCTATGATGTAATGAAGTTCTGAAGGAACTGCATCAGAAGTTAAGCCACAAAGGTGCTCAAGTTGAGTAAGCAGACTACTATCAGAATGTTCTGAAGAAATGAAGATCAGAACTTGTGCTAAAGAGAAAGATATCCTGATTCTGAACGGAAGTCTAACATGCAAACAGAACCTTATGATTCTGACTTCCCAAGTTCTAAAGTAAAGCAGCAAGCAAAACTCCTTAAGTTCTGAAGCGTTACTTTTCCATCAAGGCAGTATCATTTACAACGACTACAATCAGACAAGGATCTTCTCATTATGGAAAGTGCATTAAGTGCCAATTATCATGTTTCCATTTGCACAGATTGCCACGCCTATTTAAATAAGCTCAAAGGCTAAATCGTTCACGATTTTACACAAATTCTCTATACAATCTCAAAACGCTGCAAAATCATACTCATACTATTCTCTCAAAATCGTGTAATACATCACAGTTTGTGATACAATTTTTGTAACGAAAAACATATAGTACACAGTGAATTTCTTCTTTTGATTAGTATATTTCTTTGAGATAAATCGGGTTGTTGTTGTACTCAAGAAGACTTTGGCAGTTGTCAAAGTAGAATTGTAATCCGTTTGATTAGTGAATTAAGTCCTCATTGGAGAGAAGCGAAATCACCTTAGCGGGTGGACTGGAGTAGTTTGAGATCACGCGAACCAGGATAAAAATTATCGTGTCAATTGATTATGATTTTTAAGTTACAATTCAACCCCCCTTTCTTGTGTTTTTTACTTCTTCAAATCCCTCTAATCTATGTCCTTGATTCACTCTGCTCTCAACTAACTTCTTCATTCAACAAACTCTAACAGAATATAACAGAAACTCACTTGAATCAATTCCTGCTCGAACTTTTTTGGAGAATCACCCCCAAAAACTCACAGAAAAAGCTTATAAAATTATCTCTTCTCTCTGACTTTTATCATCTTCAATCCTCTAACCTTCTTCATTCAACTGCTTTACTCTCTTCAACCTTCATCATCGTTTTCATCCATGAACCAAAAATCTTCAGTCCTTCTTTATAAATCATCATCTTCAATCTTCGAGCACATCATCTCCAAGCTTCTGTGTTCACACATCTTCCTCTATTACCAGAACATCACCACATCAGCAAATCATCGCAATTTCAACGATCTTTATTCTACAATCAACAACAATAATGCGCATCACCCAATTTGAAACACGGAAACAAAAGGAGAAGAAAAGTCAAGGAAAAAGATTCATAATCCTCAGTAGAAGAAGAGAAAGAAGAAACGTACCTATGGTTTTTTCATCATTCTCGTCACCACGAAGAAGCCGCTGGAGCATCTCCGGTAGGTAAGCTCTTGTATCTTCTTTTTGTCATCATGTTTACGATTCATGAGAGGTTCAAATAGAGAGTAAATCATAAGTCTGAGTTTGAAACGGGATGCTAATGAATGTTGTTAAGAAGTAGGACTTGAAGCAAGATCCGAGGAAGCGACAGTGAATGAAGGTTTGTTTGGTTACCGACACTGATGATAAAAAGTGTGATGAAGGTAAATAGTGGCTTGATGCTGCAAATCAAAGAGGAGATAAATATTGAGGCGGAGGAGGGTTAAACGGATGGAAGAGGAGGTTGTGAGGAGGTCGCCGCCATCTGCACATGAAATGAGAGAGAAGTAGATTTTTCTTTGAGGAGATGAAGAGACATAGTTTTGTGAAACCTAACTCTCTTTTTTCATTTTTCTTTTTTTTAATAATCAATAATGTTGAATAATATGGATTGAAGTTTTTGTTGATATTGGGCATATAACGAAAATTCCCCCTTCTGAAGCCCAATGCATCATTTTTTGGCAGCCAAGGATAATTGCTACCAAAAGCCTGCTAATGAACTCAATTTGGGAGGGCCTTGCACATAGAGTAATTTATTGCACCATAGCCCTAGTTGCAGGCTCACACCCCCAGATCATCTTATGCTTCTTTTTAGATTTAGGATTTTTCTATGATAAAAAATGATAAAATCATTAAAAAATTGTTAGATTTTTTATTTATTTTAGGAATTAAATCATGGTTATTCGATTACTCGAGATTTGCAATTCACCTTTGCTTGTTGAGATCTGAGTCTTATGTAGGTTTATTGTGTGATATGAGGATATGCTTGAGTTTCTGATTGTGATTTATTTTCACATCAACGATGTGTCGACACTTACTCCAAGCATTCGATCTCTGATTATTTGTTTATTGATGCTAGCTTTCATGAAGTATTTCAGATTTATTTGCTTTGGTTGCGCTTTTTACGGACATTATAATTTGTTTGGTATTATACTGCTTCCAGTTTATCTTCCCGCATTTTATTGCTTTCTAGATATCATGAGAAGTAGAAAATAAAGAGCATGAACTCGAAGTTGGTGTTTAAAGACCTGTAGCAGGAATTCTACACTTGTTTGCTAATCGTGTTTGTGTTTGTTTTCATGGGTTGACGATCGATGATGTGTCTCAATCAAAATTGAGATAACGACTTCGATCTTTGCATGCTCCCCTTAGGATTTTCATTTTCCTCGGTTGAAGATCGACGATGTCACTTAATTAGAATTGAGATAACGAGTTTGATCTTTGCATGCTCCCCTTAGGATTTTCATTTTCCTCGGTTGATGATCAAAGATGTCACTCAATTAGAATTGAGATAACGACTTTGATCTTTGCATGCTCCCCTTAGGATTTTCATTTTTTTGTGTTGACGATCGATGATGTCACTCAATTAGGATTGAGATGACGACTTCGATCTTTGCATGCTCCCTTAGGGTTGCTCGATTAGGGATAGCTTTTGAGTTAGACATTAGGATAGTTATCCATGCATGCTAACATAGAGTAGAAATTTCCCTTTCCATTCTTGACGTAGGGCCATCATTGTATGATAAAACTAGGTTAGTTTCCCTTAGGTGTTTTCTTCCCATTTGGAATAATTGCATTTAAAACTAAAACTTCTTTTTCTTGGAAAATGTATAAAACATGATAAACATACAAAAATCCTTTTCATGGTAAAAAATACCAATGAATTCATTTCTTTTCTCCATTCAGCTTTTCTCTTCTAAGAACGTGTTGATTCCTTTCCACTACAGTGCGTGAGTCTCCAATGGTCGAGCAACAGTGAAACGATTGAATTTAACATTGTTCATTTAAAAATACAAACAAACATAAATTTGTGAGCCGAACTTCGACGATCTGATTCCTTAAAAGGGATACTTAGGCATCTGGTCACAAGGCTCAACCGAGCGAAAATTTGTAAATATTTCCTTCTTTTCCCCGTGTTTTCTTTGCATGCATTCACTCTTTGAATTTTTCTTTTAGCTCTTAAGCATGAGATTGGACACACCTGTTGATTAGAATAACAAGAGTGGATCTCGTAGAGTATTGCGGACGTAAGGGGTTCTAATACCTTCCCCTTGCGTAATCGACTCCCGTACCCGATCTATCGGTTGCAAGATCTTGATTTCTCCCTTCAGGTTTTTCTTCGATGATTTTCCTTTCCCTTTATATGGGATAAATAAATACTCGATGGCGACTTTATTGATTTTACCACTACAATAACCAAGTTCAAAATGAAAAATAATTTAGAACTGTTAAAGTCAGAAGTGATCATGGTGGGGAATTAGAAAACAAAAGATTTGAAAACTTTTTTAACGAGAATGGCATCTCTCATGATTTCTCTTGTCCTAGAACTCCTCAAAAAATGTAGTTGTAGAACGAAAGAATAGAACTTTACAAGAAACGGCCATAACCAACATCAACGAGACAAACATTGTTACAATCTTCTGGGAAAAAGTAATTAACACAATATGTTAGATTCAGAATAGAATCTCTATAAGACCTATTCTGGATAAGACTCCATATGAAATGTGGAAGAACAGAAAGCCCAACATCTCTTATTTCTATCCATTTTGATATACTTGGTTTATATTGAACACTAAAGATCATCTGAAAAAGTTTAGTTCTAAGGCACAAAAGTTTCTCATGTTAGGATACTCTGAATGCTCAAAAGGTTATAGAGTATATAACACAAACACAAATTATGGAAGAATCTATTAGTGTCAGAATTGATGATAAGCATGGATCTCAAAAGTCAAAGCAGGGTAAATTTTTTGCAAATATATAAGTTCAAATTATAGGTACTGAAGACAGACCGTCAGAAATTCAAAATACATAATCTCAGCCAAATACAGAAGAAGAAGTCATAAATATTACAGTAGCCTCTGAAGAATCCATCCAGAAAAGACAATCCAGAAGCAGCTTAGCACATCCGGAAAACATGATTCTGGGAAAGAAAGATGACCCAATTAGAACAAGATCCACATTCAAAAATTCTGAAGAATCACTCATGGGATTAGTTTCTCTGGTCGAGCCAACTTCCATTGACGAAGCTCTTCTAGAAAATGACTGGATACTTGCAATGCAGGAAGAACTAAATCAATTTACCATAAACGATGTGTGGGTTCTAGTCCCTAAACCAAAAGGTTTCAACATCATTGGAACCAAATGGGTCTTTAGAAACAAGCTAAACGAACAAGGAGAAGTCGTCATAAACAAAGAACGACTAGTCACATAAGGTTATAGTCAGCAAGAAGGGATAGACTATATAGAAACCTTTGCTCCAGTCTCCAGGTTAGAATCTATCATACTTTTAATTTCTTTTGTTGTAAATAACGGAATCAATCTTTAGAGGGATGTTAAAAGTGATTTTTTAAATGGCTACATTGATGAAGAAGTTCATGTGCACCAACCCACTGGATTTGAAAATACAAAACATCCAGAATATGTTTATAAACTTAAGAAATCATTATATGTTCTGAAACAAGCTCCCAGAGCTTGGTATGAAAGACTAAGTAAATTTTTTTGCTAGAAAATGATTTTTCCAGAGGGAAGGTGGACACAATCTTATTCTATAAACTATTTGAAAATGAAATTCTGGTCTGTCAAATTTACGTAGATGATATAATTTTTGGATCTACTACAGCCTCTTTGAGAAAAAAATTTGCTAATTCTATTCAGGAAGAGTTTGAAATGAGCTTAATGGGTGAACTCAAGTTCTTTCTGGGTATCCAAATAAATCAAACTCCAGAAGGTACCTACATTCATCAAAGCAAATATGTAAAAGAACTTATGAAGAAATTTGATTTGTCAGAATGTAAGCCATCCAAAACTCCTATAAATCCTACATGCATTCTGGAAAGGGAAGAGGTAAGTAAGAAAGTAGAACAGAAGCTCTACAGAGGTATGATTGGTCCTCTCTTATAATTAACATCCTCAAGACCTGATATTTTGTATAGCATTTTTCTTTGTGCCAGATTCTAATCATATCCTATAGAATCTCACTTAACATCAGTTAAGCGAATTTTCAAGTATCTGAAAGGTACTACTAATCTTGGTTCTTGTTATAGAAAATCCAGAGTATATAAATTAGTAGGGTACTGTGAAGCTGACTTTTCCCGAGACAAAATAAAACGAAAAAGTACTTATGGAAGCTGCCAGTTTTTGGGAGACAATCTAATCTCGTGGTCGAGCAAAAGACCATCCACTATTGCACTGTCAACTGCTGAAGCTGAATATATAGACGTAACTGGATGCAGTATACATATGCTTTGGATGAAGAGTCATCTTGAAGACTTTAACATATATAAGATTAACATTCCCATCCTCTACGATAATACTTCTATTATATGTCTTTCTAAAAAACCTATTTTACATTATAGGTCTAAACATATAGAAATTAAACACCATTTTATCAGGGACTATATTCATAAGGGAATTCCTTCTTTAAAATTTATAGACACAGACCATCAATGGACTGACGTCTTCACTAAACCCTTTTCTGAAGATATATTTAATTTCCTTATGAATCACCCCAGTATGGAATTATGCCCAGAATGAAAATGTAGTTTCTGTATATTTAATCCTCATAAATTTATGCTTTAATTTTGTGTGTGTATGTGTGAACATCTGAACAATAGTTCTTTAGAAGTGAGAAGGAAAGTTGTATCAGAAACTATCCAGAAGATCTGAATGTTTTTCAAAAAAATAATTCATTTCTAAGATAAAGCAAGCAGTTCACAATATCAACATGTGCAACTATAAATGCAAGGTCACCCTCTAAGGCTGAACACGTGTTCAAAATATGAAGGGACTAAAACGGTTGAGTTGATGCATTGAGGCACGAGTCAAATCGGTAACTGTTCAAAATCTTCACGCTATCCCTCTTTTCAGGAATCATTAATGCACTTAATCATTGTTTTTATTTCTTTTCATTAAAATTAAAATTCCTGTTTTTCTTCCTTGGCTATTTATACCCCCACCCTCTCACAAACACTCTCACATCTTCACTTTCACTCACTTTTCTCTCTTTATTTGTTCCTCTTTTAAAAACTAAAAAAGTATGTGTACAATGGCTTCCTCTCACCAAATTTTTCAAGTTTCTCAAATCATTCCTGGTTCTTCCTCAACCAATGAAGAAAGGTACATTGAACCATCAAGAACTCTTATCTCCCCTACTGATTCTCTGGAAGTTCTATGTGAACTTATTGTTGATTTTGTAAGTATGAAAGAAAATTGGTATGACTTAACCCCTGATGTTGAGTTCCAAGGATGGACAAAATACTTTGATCGTCTCATAGGTCCAGTTTTCCCAAAATTAGTAAAAGAGTTTTAGATCCATGCCATAGCTTCAAATCATCAAGTAATGTCTTACGTTATGGGAAAGAAGATCATCATCACTGAAGATATTATTGGAAAGCTTATAGGTCATGGCGACAGTGGTATAAGATGCAGTGAAATGGAAGAAAAAGGTTCTGACCTAACCATCGTCTCAAAAAAATCATTTCCTCTGGACAACCATCAAACAAAATCAAAGATCTGAAGGATTATCTCAGAATTTGGTCTAAAATAATTATGGGGTGCATGAATCACAAAAAACAACCAGCTCTCCTAACTACATCAACATTGATCAACAGTACCTTCTGTACTTCATCTCCCCCAAAGCCAAAGTTCATCTTCCTCATATTATGTTCAACCATCTAAAGACAAGTGTCAAAGAAACAAGGTAAGAAGAAAGAACTAAGATAGATTGGATTCCTCTGGGAAGACTCATTTCAGATATTCTGACAGAAAACAGATTGATAGAACATCTAACCAAGACTCAACAAGCAAATGTTCTGGAACCATGTGCTGGAAAACCTCTAAATGCTAAGAATATGAAGCAAATGAAGATAACTGAAACCATTAAGAAGGATCCAATACTCACCACCAAGGAAGTCATCAGCACCAGAAGAGTGCCTCTGCAGGATTTTCCTCTCTTCACTCAAGCAGACTCCTCTCCAGAAATTATCCTCAGGTATCTGGAAGCCTGCAAGAGTGATGGTACGATTCCAAATGTGAATATTCTTGATCTAAGGCAACAACCTCTTGAAGTTCCTACCAGATAGTCAAGAAAAAGGAAAGCTGCTGGAGAAGGAACTTCTTTAAAAACCTTTAAAGCTGCCAAAAAGAAAGGTAACTCGTCTTTTGTTTCTGTTATTGAATCGGTATTTTTATCAACATCTGAAACCCCTTCATCTCCAAAACCTGTTGAAGATCCATATCCTCAAACCCTTAATAATTTTGACCTAGAAATTTACACCTCAATACCTATAGATAATCCTCTGATCAATCCACCTTCTACCCATTTTGATCAGAATCAGCCAGAACTTGCACAAGTTCTTTCTGATATTGATCAATTTGATCCACTGTTTGAAGCTCCCCAAACGGAAAATCCAAATATTGACTCTGATACCATAATAGCCATCCCATGCATCACTTGCCCACTCATGATCTCTCAACCACCAATAATTCCCACAGCTACATCACAAGCTTTCTCCATTCCAGACATTCCATCTTCCTATAATTCAACATCACCTAACTCACCTATAATTCTTTCCGACTCTCCCTCTCCAAATAAATACCCAGAAGGTCCCCTCAGAACAATCATAAATTTAGAAGCTTGGGAAAATCTTGTCACAAATTCTCAGAAAATAGACGTTCCAAAACCAACTCCAAAAATATCCATATTAGATGTTGGCAAATCTCTTTTGTTTTTTGAAACAGAAATACAGGAATGGGTTAACTCCTTAAAGTAAGCTTCCATGGAGAATCTTAAACCAGATGCTTCTAATTCTCACTGGAATCAATTCTGAAAGTGGTTCAATTCTGAATCTCTAAAGCTAAAGGAACTCAGCCATGAAATCGCTCAACATAACTTCTGTGATCACATGAAAAATTTCAAGGATCAAGTTCTATGACACTGGGTAAAGAAACCCCTCATTCTTCTGGATAACACCTCTTAGGAAGCCTCTCAGATATCATAATGTAATGAACCGTCCCCTTAACCTCAACCTCTTCCTCTGGTCATGTTTCAAGACAAAGGCAAGACATGCGAAGAATCTCCTAAGCAAGAATCATCTGCAGGAATTTCTAAGAATGTGGGTTCTTCTATTGAAACAATATCCTCCTCTCTTGTATTGAAAACTCTAGAGGAGTTTAAGAAATAAAACGTTGTGTTTAAGGAAAGGCTAGACAAATAGGATGAATCCAGCAAAGAAATCATGGGATGCTTGGGAAACAAGAGGAATCAAACAATCAAATTAAGAGTTTATTGGAAGCCTTGTTCACACGACTTCCACCTCCTTAACCTTAGTTCTTATATATTATTTTGTTTATGCTATGTTCATTTCTTATTTCAATCTTTTGTTTATCTACCTCCTTCTATTTATCTTAATCCACTTTGAATACAAAATCCATTTTGTTACTTTTACATGTTTTTATTGCTTTTTGATTTCTGACAAAAAGGGGAAGAACATAAGATATTTTGAATATAACAATGTCGAGACTTAGTCACAAACATTTTGAATATCATAAATTCTGTTTTATCTTCTGAAAGCAAATAGGAAAAATCTCTTGAAAGTAACTTCTGTCACATAGACTTATCAAAACTTCCATCACAAAGCTCTGATTAGAACATCTTCAGGGAAGTATTTTTTTTCTTTATCTGAGTATTCAACTCAGAGGGAGGCTTTAATCCTTTATTCTCTTAAGTAATCTATCAAAATATACCAGTTGTTGTCATCATAAAAAGGGGGATATTGTCAGAACATAGTTTGGTTCTACATCCTTGTAATAGTTTTGACGATAACAAATACATGGTATATATAAAGAACAAATATGCTCTATAATAATGTATTTAAATATGCATAGAAATTCTGATAAAAGAAGCATAGAATATGATGAGAGATTTACATTTTGAAGCTCTGTTTAGAGACAACATACTTAGAAACAAATCCGTGTAACACGCTAAAAAGAAGAAGCTCTGATGTTATAACTTATGAAGCACCAACACTGCAAGAAAAGCTCTAATATTCTGATAAGTAAAGTTTTGGAAGAACAAAAGAAGTATCAATGCACTCATCTATACAACTGTTCTAAAAATTCAACACTTAAGTTACACTCTGATAGTAAAAACTCTGATATGCAAAAGAAGCTTCAACGTATCATCCAAGTTCTAATGAATATCAAGAAACTCCGAGGATATAAAGTCTCAACGGTAAGATTATTATTATATTACAAGGAAGTAAAGTTCTGATACGTTACAACTTATTCATTACAAATCAATAAGTAACGGTTGAACCAAGACAAGATCTATATTTTTGGAAAGTGCATCAACAACATTTTTTCAACCTTCCAAAAACATCTTCTCATGTTCCTTATTCTTCGCCTATATAAAGAAGACTATGAAGAAGAAATAAATTATAACTTTACTGCACACTGCAAAACAAATATTTTTACCCAGTTCTATCCTGTGATTTAAACTTGTGTATATATCACTTTTGTGATATAGTTTTTTTAGAAACATCATAGTACACATCCTTATTTGATTTACTTTGTAATACCTTGAGAAAACTAAGTTGTGGTTTAGACTCAAGAAGACATTGACAATATTCATTGTGTTTGTGTAATCAAATTTTTATTAGTGTATTAAGACCTCATTTGAGAGAGGCGAAATCACCTTGGCGGATGGACTGAAGTATTTTGAGTTCAAATGAACCAGGATAACAAACGTGTGACACTGTCTTATTTATGAAAACCTTAATTCAACCCCCCCCCCCTCTTGTTTTTTTTTCATTCTTCAACTTTGTGGCCTTGTAAACCACCCTTGAAAAATATTTTTTATCTTTTACCAAACCATTTGAGCCTTAACCTTTCCTTCAGTGACTTAGCCTATTATAAGTATATAACTTGAAAGGAAAAAAACTTATTTCCATGCTCCTTGGAATTAGGTAGATATATTTTATTATCAATATAAGTTAATCACTGAGTTTGGGGTTATTCTTAGAAGTTAGAAACATTTAAGTTTGGGGTTGGGGGTACTAGAGAATTTGCTCAAAGAAAAAGAAAGAGAACTCTCGAGTTTTCTACTATTCAAAGAATGGAATTCTTTTTCTGTTAATAACTTTGATTCCCGCATTTACCTTTGATACAAACCCACCCAATTCAACCCCAAACTCATAAACGCGAGAAATTATCAAACGACAATTCAGTAGAATTAATCCTTGTGGAGACAATATGATAAAACTAAATAAATACTTACTTTTTCTTGCTGCTTCAGTAAAATGGCGCCGTTGTCGGGGATTAGTGTTTTTATTGGACAACATTGCAATAGTTTCTTTGTTTTTGAGTTTTGCACAAAATGTACATATTGTCTATAATATTTAAATAGAAACTTGTTTATATTGATACTTGTATATGTTTACCATATTTGTGAATTTTACATGTTTTACATACTTATGAATGTAATGTATATATTTGTTTCTCTTCACGTTTTCCAAAAAGATAAGGCTTATCTCCCATATAAAATTTTGCATCCGTCAAGAATTTCCGCTTTTTGTCCCAAGTTAGATCCTCCGATATCAATATGGATGCCTTGTGATTAGCAAAATCGGCAAACTACGGTCTAACTTGTACCATAAAAAGTTTTTCATCCGAAATTTTTTCTCTAAACTCACTTTCTTAGTTAGTAACCTCTACATTGACCAAGCGGGATATTTGATCCACTACCAAATTATCGGAACCTTTCTTGTCGCGAATTTCTAGATCAAATTCTTATAACAAAAGTATCCATCGAATTAGTCTTTTCTTAGAGTCCGGTTTGGTAAGAAATACCGTATCGTGGCATGGTCAGTGTAGACTACAACCTTGACCCAATGAATTAGGATCTAAATCTTTCCAATGCACACACTATAGCTAACAATTCTTTTTCAGTTGTTGCATAGTTAAGTTGTGCTTCATTAACAAATTTGCTAGCATAATGTATAGCATGAAATTTTTTTTCTTTTCTTTGACCAAGAACCGCACCAATAACATAATCACTAGCATCACACATTAGTTCAAAATCTATTTTCCAATTTGGTGCTACAATTATGGGTGCGGTTGTCAAGTTTTGTTTCAAATTATTAAAAGCTATCAAACAAGCACCATCGAAAATAAAAGACTTATCTTTGTTGAGAAAGTTGCTCAATGGCCTTGCAATTTTGGAAAACTCTTTGACAAATCTTTGGTAGAAGCCCGCATGACCCAAAAAACTTCAGATTCCTTTCACGTTCAATGGTGGTGGAAATTGTTGTACCCCAAATTTTGCCCCTAATATCCCTTCATCACACCATATTGATTCAATCACAACAAGAAGGCCATGTTTGGAAGGCCATGTTTGGATGCAAAACATTATAGGTCCCTTTTAAAGGAAAATTTGAAATATTTCTAAATATGGAAAGTCAACCTTTTTTCCCAACTTTGACTCAATGCAACTTTCAGCTCAAGCATCCATTTGATTCCATTCTTTATCCATTGTAAAGCTTGTAACCTCATATTTCTAAAGCATCAAGAATCATGCCTTAAGACCCCTTGAGCTGACAATGCCATTGGATTGAACTTGGTAACTTGGAACTGAAGTTTCTCCATAAGTCAGAATTTGAAATCTTTGTTTTAGCTTCTAATCACAAGTTTTCCACGTGTTTTTGCTTCTAAACATGTTTAGTGAACTTCCAGAAGTTATTAGCACAACAAAACACGCGCTTATGATGAGTTTTGATCAAATTAGAAGTCACACTTTTCTTGTTTGCAACTTCACACGATTTCCCTCCAAACTTCATCATTTCAAACGCTTGGACATTCCATTTGATTCCCTATAAATAGAAGGTCATCCCCCATTCATTTCCTCAAGCTTGGATATCTAGAATCACCCTGCCAAACTTGTTCCATAACTCAAATTTCTGAAACTTCGAAATCTATTTTCAAGCCTTTTTCAATCCAATTTTCTATCAATTTACCTTCCTTGATCTTCCATGAAGCTAACCATATAATTACATTCAAGTATCATGCCCTATATTGCTCCATAGAAGTCCAGTTTCAGAGCTCTGCAACTCAACTTCAATAGGTAGATTTCTTCATCAATTCTTCAAAACTTTGACATCATTGTGATGCTCTCATTGCCCTGGTTCTAGTCGCAACACTTACTTTCATATGGAAACTTGTTTTGACCATGAAATTTCAAATCCCTTTTCAAAACTTTCTTTCCAAATTGCTTGAGCTACAATTTATATAAATTTATCACGAAGGTGTGGTTTTCTTCGTCTTGAAGAGACGAAGTTAATGGAATATGTCTCATGCTCTAATTTTATAGATTGAGCAACCTAGTTTTGGGACTGGCTGGAGGTTGAAGATGAACAACGTGTCATCCTTCAACCAATGAAACATCGCCATATGTTTTTTTGAAAATCTGATTTAGTTAATGTTCCTATGTTTTATTCACTAATGACCATGATATGCACAACGCGCCAGATCCTTTGGATTTGATTACTAATGCGTTTTGACTCTCATCCAATGGTCCACATATTTTTGAATTTATTTTTCTTTTCTGATATTTATATTTAATTGTTTTAAATTTCAAAAAATCATAAAAAATTCATTTTTAGTAAAAAAAATATGAAAAAATTATGAAAAATATTTTAAATTTTCCTCTTTTTGATTTTTATTTTTTCACAATTTTATTTTGTGTTTTGATATTTTTTATAGATTTCCACTTTATTTTAATTGTGTTAAATGTTTAAAAATACTTTTATGCATTTTTAAATTTTGGAAAAATTATGGAATGATCCAATGATATTGTGACAAATGTTGGTGACCTCATTTATTTTTTATTTCTGACTTTGTTATTTTTTTATCATTTTTGGTTTATTTTACTCTTCTTTTTTTTATTTTAAAAAATAGTTTCCGACTTTAAAAAATTTCCAAGAATTTTATAAAATCATTTTAGTTCATTTCTGATTTTTCTATGGTTTTACTTTTTATTTCTCGATTAATTTGAATATAGTTGATATTTTTCTCTATTATTTCTATTTTAAAACATTTTAAAAACCTTTTTTAATGTATATATTAAATGCAATATTATTTTGTGATTCTTTTCTGGTTGATCTTGGATTGAATTTTTGGTCATGAACTTTGTTAACATCATTGGATCCATGGTGTTGAGTCTCACTCCACAAGAATGGATGAATGATTTTAATAATAGTTTGATTTAAATTTAATTCAAGTGTGGTTTGTATATTCTCTCTCACCCCTCTTCATCTTGTCCCCTTCTCATTGCACTAAGTGTTATTGGAGCATGATCTCTATATCATATCTCAAAATAAATGGTGCATAGATTTCTATTGATCGGCCTCAAAATAGATGCGACTTCTATATAAGTCCACTTACGATTGCTTAACATAGCGCTAAATTTTGTCCTGATTCGAATAAATGATCATTCATGGCCTAAACATATGTTTGCAAGCCCAAGTATGTTAATTTGATCTCTTTGATTCAATAACCTTGAGATTCATTGTGTGGAGGCTTTGGTTCTACCAATCCTCTAATGGATCTACAACACTTTTGGTCAACGCGGATCACTTAAACATCATTGATCATTAAATGGTACTTTTGAGGATTTCAAATGGATGATATACTTGACAAAAAGCAAATGCAACTTATTGTGTGGAAGCTTTGGTTCTACCAATCCTCTAATAAGTTCCAAATGCAAGTGTCAAGATGGTCATCCAACTAACCACTAATTATTAACTTGTTTTTACTTTATGCCCTTTTATTTTTTTTATGCTTTATGTACCATTTACTTTAAGCATTACATTTCATATCATTTTTATTTTGCTCACTTGAGCCTTTTGTTTTCTCTTCTAAGACACCTAATAATCAACATGAACCATAAAAAACTTTAATGATACTTGGACTATTTGGTTACTATCCTTAGCATTATGGAGTATTGGACTTCTTGGGCTTAGGATTAGAAACCTTGGCCTATGTTGGAAACCCTGTGACCTTAATTGATATTTTGTCTGGAGTTCTTGAGGTTTACCTCAATGCATTTGGTTGTTTGTTTGTTTAGTGTGCAGGTTATTGTGATTACATTCTTTGTTTGTAATCTGGAATTCACCCGTATACAGCCGTTGTTCTGCCCAATTTTTATGAAGACTTAATACACTTGAAGTTTAGTTCTCTCAAGAGGTCTAGTATCTTTGCTTTCTTGGTTTCAATCCAAAAAATGGGAATTCTATCTTGACTCATAATATCAAGTATTGACTTCTTGTTGGTTAGATGGTTCTTATCCTTAGCTTTTACCTTATGCTTTAGGATAGCCTCTTCTTCTCCTCCTCTTCTTTGCAAATAAACTTCAATCAACTTAATAAAACCTTGACATTTTTTGTGAGAAGACTAAAAATCAATCACATCCTAACCATTTTTCCATTTTGGCTCTTATCTTTAAAACTTTTCTCAAAAGATTAGACTCTTGTCAATCCTTGTAGTGATGCAAACAACTATACTTTTATAATATATAGTGAAGAGAGATATTTTCCACTTGGGTGTTGAGTGAGGCATTATTGATTTTAAAATCCAAGCCATATCCTCCACTCTGAGATGATGCAAATTCTCCTTTCTCATGATTGTGGGTAGTAAGTATGTTTTTCCACACGGACAATGATGATGATGTCTTATCTCATAAAATTAACCAACACACTTGTGTTTTAATTTTTTTAAGGGGAACTGCGTGTACCCTGATCCCCTATTGCATAGAAGGTGGTACGTAGGCAATAAAGGTTAACAACCGCGTCGGGTGCAAAAATCATTAAAAAAATTTCTTTTCTCACCTTCTATTTTTATACAACATTTTTATAGCCAAAATATACAGATTTTACAAAGAGGTTCCTGCGGAGTACCGTAGATGTTTAGGGTTCTAATACTTTCCCTTTGCATAACCAACCCCCTTACCTAGAATATTTCCCCCTATTTTTTGGGTTATTCTCTCTTTTCCCATTCCTTTGGAAACAATAAAGCGCGGTGGCGATTTTTTTTTTGATTTGTACAAGTCTAGTCAATCCAATGGCTTAGTCTTAAACATTTTTACCGCTACAGAAAAAATGGTGACTTCACTGGGGAAAGATTGACCTCTTGCTGGTCCATCCCTAAGTGGGTTAAACCTATCTTTGTTTATATCTCTATATGTTATATTGTTGTTTATGTGTTATATGTTGTATATATGTTTGTCTGGATTTTCCTAGTTTTCAGGGTGCTTGGTGATTACTTATAAGTCCTATACCCAGACTTGGGAAAACTTTAAGATAGGATGGGCGGTATAGTCATGTTAAATTTGAGGGAGTAATCCCAAAAAAGGAGGCATGAGATCCCCCACTCAATGGAGGCCCCTTTGAATGTAGTGTCGTTTACCGAGTAATCAGGAAGATGTACTGCTTTCGACCTGGGAGTCTGCTGAAACTAAGGACCGTAGAATACCAAACCCATCTTGGCCTTTTAGGTGTAGTGCGGAAGCTATAACGGAGTAATCCCGAAATAGTTATCACGTGATACAATGCTCGGATGAGTTTTTCTTGAGAATATTACTAATTACCGAGTTAATCAGGAAGTTGGTAATATTCGAAGGAAGGATGTAGACTCTGGGAACCTCTAGAACCTTGTTCAGGAGGTGATAACTTTTATACCATACCTTATGGGTAGTACCTTCGACCTCATGCTCGTGACGTTAAACCTATGAACCCTATATGTGTGATCTTGTGTGTGATTGTTACATCATGCATCCATGCACTCATAAGCATCTTTTGAAGAAATCTTATTTCAAGGGATTTAAAAGTTGACCATTTGTGAATATCTCAGGTACTTTTTAACCATAGATTCTGGAAAAAGAAAGACCAGGAAGTATAGTTTCAAGGATCCCAAGATAGATGACTTGATAAGTCTAATTCCCGAGATTGACTGTTCTGCAGATTTTTGGAAGAAGTATGGATCCATCATTCCTCTCCTGAAGCTGAAGATGAAGGAGGGTATTCTCTCGACCTTGGTCCAATTCTATGATTCGATGTATCATTGCTTTACTTTTCCCGACTATCAGTTGATGCCTAGACTTGAGGAGTACTCTTATCTGTTGGATTTACCTGTTACCGATCATGTTCCTTTTACTAGTTTAGAGGGTGAGCCAAAACCACATGAGATTGCTGCTTTGATCCATCTGGGGAAGTCTGAGGTGGAAGCCCATATGACTACTAAAGGAGGGATTAGAGGATTACCGGCCCAGTTCTTATTGGAGAAAGCCCGTTACTTTACCAGGATAAAGAGTACAGTCGCTTTTGAGGCCATCTTTGCTCTACTTGCTTACGGATTGTTCTTATTTCCTAATGTGGACAAGTTTGTTGACACTAATGCTATCAGGATCTTCATGATTGGAAACCCTGTTCCTACATTATTGGGTGATGCTTATTACTATATTCATCTTCAGAGTTCTTATCATCGAGGGATGATTATCTGTTGCACACCTTTATTGTACCGATGGTTTATCTCTCATATGCCTCAGTCTGATGCTTTCTGAGATGTCAGGAAGGAACCCTGTTGGGCTCCTAAGATCATGGCACTTACTCACTCGGATATTGATTGGTATCATCGAGCTTACCAGGATGTAGAGATTGTTGACAGTTGTGGTAGTTTCCCCAATGTACCTCTTCTTGGTACAAAGGGAGGAATTAACTATAACCCTGTTCTTGCACGACGACAACTTGGTTATCCGATGAGGGATAAACCAAATAGTATTTGTTTGAGTAGTTTCTTTCTGAAGGAGGGAGAAGACCATAGGGAAGCTAGGGAGCAGATTGCGAAGGCCTGGCGTCACATTCATAAGAAGAGTAGGAAAGATTTGGGACCTAGGGGGGTTGTTTCTTTGGAGCCTTATCTTCTGTGGGTCCAGACGAGAGCTATTCAGTTGAAGATGTCGTATTCCCGGGAAGCACCTATGCCTGATTTGTTTGTGAAGACCACTTCTCCCTTATTGGATGATCTAGAAGAGCTACATCTTGCTTTAGTGAGGATGCAGCAGGAAAAGGATGCTTGGAAGAACAAGTGTCGAACTTTAGAGATTTCCTTTAGAGCAGACTTGAAGGAGAAAGACGACTTAATTGAGATCCTTGAGAGTCGAGCGGTAGAGACTATGGAGAGATAAGGGGATTTATTTTCTCCTAAGCCTCAATCAGGTGCTGATTACTCACTTCCTAATTCAGGTGATTGGAAGGAGGTTGCCACCAGGTATGCGGAAGAAAATCAGATTGTCAGGCTTACGGGGAAGCCCCGACGTATAGAGTGATCTCCGACAGCTTTACTTCTTAGTGTTTTAGATTTTATTTTCATCTTGTACTTGGGATTGTTGAGACTTGTAACCTATTTTGAAGTTATTATAATAAATTTTTTGCAGTATCTCAAATGTGTCATTACTTTGATATTTGCAATGTGTCTCTAAAACTTTAAATCCCTTGAAATATTAAATAAATAAAATCATGTGCATTGCATATCATGCATCATATTGCACATATTTCTTGCATTTGTTATGCATATCCAGGTGTCTTACCAAGCTTCTTTACTTTGTTCAGCAAGTTGACTCATCACTACAACACTCGGGCTAATTTCAGAAGGAAGATGAACAACTTAGAACAAGAGAATCGCGAGCTGCGCGAGGAAGTTTCTAATTTAAAGGCCGGCATGGCCAATATTACTGCTCTGATGGAATCTCTGGTGGCTGCTCAGAATCAGCCACCGAATGTTCGACCTCAACCAACTTGGGCTAATGTTGAAGCTCCGGCTGTTCCTGTGTCTGTTACCCCAGTTGTTGTTCAGAATCACATGCCTCAAGTTTATCCATGGGGAATGCCAGAGAACTTTGCACCTGAAGGTTTCAATCTTGGTCCTCAAGATACTCCAGTTGGTAAGACTATTATTACTCCTGCACCTTCTGTGGTGCATGCTGCTCATGCTGCACCTCCTTCGGTGAATATGGTCCTGTTTGTTAATGATGATGTGTGTTATCCTTTTCCTCCACCAAGTGAAAACTTAGGTCTCTATGAAAGAATGGATGATTTTCAAGAGCAGTTAGACAAGATGCAGAGGGAGATGAAGGCCCTCATGGGAAAAGAGTTATTCGGGCAAAATGTGAATGAATTATGCTTGGTCCCGAATATTAAGATACCTGCAAAGTTTAAGGTCCCGGAGTTTGAGAAATACAAGGGCAACACTTGCCCTCGTGCTCATCTGGTAATGTATGTAAGGAGAATGTCTACCCATACTGATGATCAACGTATGTTGATTCACTTTTTTTCAGGATAGTTGGACCGATGATGCGCTGAAGTGGTATATGAGTTTGGACAACGTTAATATCCATACTTTCAATGACTTTGGAGAAGCATTTATCAGACAATACAAGTATAACATGGACATGGCGCCTGACCGTGATCAACTCAGGGAAATGGTTCAGAAAGACAGGGAATCATTCAAAGAATATGCACAGAGATGGCATGAGGTATCCGCCCAAGTGATTCCTCCTATGGAAGAGAAGGAGATGACTAAGATTTTCTTGAAAACTCTGGGTGCTTTCTACTATGAAAGGATGGTATCAAGTGCGCCAAGTGACTTTGCTGAAATGGTAGGCATGGGTATCCATTTAGAAGAGGCCGTAAGAGAGGTCCGTTTAACAAAGAGTGAAGGATCTGGAGGTGCGAAGAAGCCACTTTATGGGTTTACCAAGAAGAAGGAATGGGATGAAAATTATGTTATGCAAGAGAGGAGGGTTAATCCTCCTAGAAGAAATTATCAGCGTCATCAGCAAGTCGCCTCAGTTACTCCAGTTGTTGGTGTAGCTTCAACCACTATTGCTTATTAGAGATCATCCCAGCAGGGGAATCAAGGGTATAATCAGAGAACGGAAATTTATGACCCTATTCCTATGAGTTATACGGAGTTACTACTGACATTGATTCAGAAGAATTTGGTTCAGACCCGACCACCTCCCGCAGTACTATCACCATTGCCTTGGTATTACAAGGCAGACCAAACATGTGCTTTTCATCAGGGAGCACCAGGGCATAATGTTGAGAATTGTTATCCTTTGAAGACTGAGGTGCAGAAATTGGTGAAGTCTGGTATTCTATCTTTCAAGTATGTGGGTCCTAATGTGAAAGACAATCCTTTACCCAAGCATGGAGGAGCAAACACTGTGAATATGGTGGCCGGTTGTCCAGGCGACTTCCGGATTTTTGATATTCATCTGGTTAGAGGAGATTTGGTGAAAATGCATAGAGACTTCTATGAAGAAGGTGAAATTAATATTGTTCATTAAAAAACACAAAACAAACTGAAACATATGAGCCAAACTATGATGCCCTGATTCCTTAAAACGGATACGTAGGCATCTGGTCATGGGGCTCAGCCGAGCAAAACTTTGTAAATATTCTTTCTTTTCCCCGTGTTTTCTTTTGTATGCATTCCCTCTTTGCATTTTTCTTTTAGCTCGTAAGTTTATATCTGAACACACCCTTTGATTAGAATAACAAGAGTGAATACCATAGAGTACTACAGGCTTGTGGGGTGTTAATACCTTCATCTCGCGTAACAGACTCTCTTACCGAATCTCTCGATCATTTGACCTTGATTTCACCCTTCTCATGTTTACTCGATGTTTACCTTTCCCTTCCTGTGGGATAAAAAACGTTCAATGATGACTCCATTGATTTCATCTCGATGATTTATTCAGCCGATTGTTTCAGCTGGCGACTTCACTGGAGAAAGATCGACCAATTTTTGGTCCATCCCAGAGTCACTCCTAGATCTTGTTTTCTTTTCTTTGGGTGTTTATTTGTATGCTTTATAGGTTGTTCATTTTGTACATGTTTCTTTGAGAATATGTTTGCATTGCATTTTACTGCTTTCCATATTGGTTATCTGTTGTATTGGCTTTTGGTTTTCCATGTTGGGTGGATCTATTGTGCCCCAAAATTTTCCCTCTCATTTTCATTCAAGACATGCTTCTAGGGTTCTCAATTGCTCAATCTTCCTCAAGGTTTGATCAAACAAATTCTCCTCCTAAGCAATTGACCTATAACTAGGGTTTTGTTTTTATCAAGGAAGATTGGTTTTCTAATACCTCAAATGGATTTCATGCTTTCTTATATGTCTACAAGAATTCTCATGACAAGTTTCAAGCCTTGCATTACAAGTTTGCTTAGTCAATGGCTCAGATGACTAAAAATCAAATGTATTGGACAAAAAGTCAATTATAGTCAACATTCAAGCAAACCTCAAGATTTTTGGTCAACATAAAGATTTTGAAGTCATATTCATCATTTGATCAAGGGTTGATCATGATTCATCAAGAAAACTTAAGATTCATCAAAAGTCAAAAGTTACCAAATTAGGGTTTTCTTAAGGAGAAGTCAACTAAAATTTGACCTAAGCATAACTTCCACATGCTTCCTCAAATTTTCCTCAACCAAAGCTCATTTTGAAGTAAATTCAATTCTCTACAACTTTGTCTCTCTAAGATCAAGTCCAAAAAATTCTTCATTTGAGAGATATGGGCCAAAACATTATAGGTCATTTCAAAAGTCAACAAAAAGACACTTTTTGTCAAGGCAACTTACATCAAGATAAATTCTTCAAATGCAAAAATGATTAAATTAGAGATTGTATAGGACATCTTTATCTTTCCAAAAAGTCAAAGATCACCTTCAAATGATAAAAATTGAGAGAGTTGTGATTAGTGTAAGTTGGGAAATTTTGAGTAAATGCATGAAACCTAAATTGACCAAACTTGAATATTTGGGCTAGTGGGCTATTGTTTCAAGGTCCATGCGTGTTATATACTTCATAGTGAACCTCAGAGCTTATTCATACACCCCTTGGTATTTTATTTTTATTTATTTTATTTTTATTAATTTAAATTCAAAATTAAATAAGATAAAGACAAGGTTTTTCTTACAAGGTCCAAGCCCACAATCTTTTGGCCTAATTCAAACATTATATAACCTTATTATTTCAGACATCAAGCCACATGAAACCCTTACAACAAGAAGCCTCTCCAAAGTTCCAAAAAATATCAAAAACTAGGGAAAAGTGAAACCCTATCTTGCAGCCTCCCTCAAGGTCAAAACCCCATTCCATTCACTTCCAAAAGAACTATAGGGTAAGGTTGGATCATTTGTGATCATCCAAAGAGCATGAAACGAGCATACATGTCGTGCTGGTTTTCCATTCTTGCATGAATTCATGTTTCTGTTTTCTTTGTGTTTTAATGCATAATAACATCACTAATGCGTTTTTGAGGTTTAATGGTGCAGGATAGACTCATCGTGTGAGCCCCATGATGATCAAGCCATGAACTGCCAGGGCTGGTCCGATTTATGTTATTTTTGTCGTATCTTACAAACCAGTGCGATTTGGCCAAAAATAATACTTCTACTGAAATTGCAAGGCCTGAATTAGGGGGGTAGGGTCCCTGGAAATCACTAACAATTATTGTTTTGCAGGTTTGAGAAAACGAGCTTACCGGGTAAGACGACCGGAGCTAGTTCTTCAACACTTCTCTGGTCTAGTAATTTTGTTTAATTACATAACTATTTTGTTTCACCCATGTTACCGGATGTACAGCCACACCAGTAGCAAGCGAGCACGCGTTAAGGCGTTACCATACGAGGGCGTGTGTTTGATCCTTGCCTTTTGTCATTTTTTTATGTTTTACAATTTTCACAAGTCTTCTCATATTTTTTGCAGCGTGCATTTAGCAAACACCTGCACACGCTTGGTGCAGTAGTGAACCTGTTGGGCAGAAGGGTTGACAGCGTGGGTTCAACACCCACCCCTGACATTTTGTTTGTTTTTTTTTTCCAATTTTTTTTCCTTAATTTCTTTCCAACCCTAAATCCGCTTAACCATAAAACCTTTTTACAAACCCTAATTAGGTTTTAGTTTCTTTTAATTAACCTTTTTTAATTAACTTTTTTTCTTAACTAAAATTAATTAATTTTTACATTTTTTATCATTAACCTTTTTTATTAATTTAATTAATCAACTATTAAAATTAATTAGTTTTTAGGTTTATTTTAATCATCATTAAAAAACCTTTTCCATAAAAATCATCAAAAACATTTCTTTTTTTCCTCTATTTATATTTTATTTTCATAGATAAAGTGTATAGGGTTCACAATTTGTAATAGCCTAGATTTCTCGCTTTCCTTTTTCATTATTATGTAACTATTTTCCGTGTTGATAGCTTAGGGTTTTTACTTTCTGCTTTCTATTATGTAACTGCCCCAAAGCCATGTAATAGGTTTAGGCTTGTCTTTTTCTGCTTTTACTGTCTTTTTTATATTACTGCTTAGTAACTAGGATTTACATGGAAAGATAAAAACCCAATCGTTAGAAAACTCTAACTTCAAAAGATAAAATAACTGAATAGAACACACTTGCATACTCGAACCTCTAAGGTAACCTCCCTTGTTGCCTTCAAAAAATAAAATGGTCATGTCCCTCGAACATAGGGATGCCTTAGCAAAGACCCTCAATCAAGTCACCATACAAAAGATCATAGTCCCTCGATGATCCTTTGGATGTTGCCTTTCGAAAATGATCTAGTCCCTCGAGTTGCCTAAGAACAAAACGATGATAGTCCCTTATGAAAATTGATAAAGCATCCTTACGAGTTGCCTTCGATGAGCGTACGATGACCCTCGCATGTCCCTTCACATCCAACGATAGGGTTTCCTACTAACTAATAGTACGGATAGAAATATCTAAAGGAGGAGGAAAAGTACAAGAACAACCTTGAGTGGGTAGAAAAATGTTAATCGCTTGCTCACAAATCTTTTCAAAATAAAACATTTCACAAACACTTTCAAAATATTTTCAAACAAACGCTTTGTATACACTTCTAAGGACTGATACAAGAGTTATTATAAAGTCAGCCTTACATTGGCGTTTTCAAAATATTTTCAAACACACACTCGAAGAAAATTTCAAAAGTGGGCTAAGCAATTAAGAGCCCGTAGATAACTACAGATGAAAAGGGTGCTAACACCTTACCTTTTCATAACCTACCCACCAAACTCAAAATATATCAAGGTCTTTCCTGTTATTTTCACCCTTTCCATATTGGATAAAAGAAAAGTCGATGGCGAATCTTACTATCCGCAACATTTGCAATAAAAATCAAAACCAAGTCAGTTCTCCCACCATGATTATAGAACTGGCGACTCTGCTGGGGAAATAAAAAGAGGGGTTACCTTAGATTCTTAGATCACTTTTACTTAAAATTATTTGCTTTGTTTGCTTTATATTTGAGGGTTCCTCGGGTTTCTTGCACAGACCCTACATTTGGATCTAGGGATCTAGGTAAATAGCAATAGATCATGGAAACTGTACGGTCTAGACCGATATGGTTGAAGTGATGGCTACGTTAGTGTGACACTTTGGTTTGTACTGGTATTCCTTGAGTTAGTCGAGGATAACACTGGATTGTCGCGTGGGGTCATAAGCACTGATTGACCTTTAGAACCTTAATTGACCCAACTTAGCCATTAGAAGGTAGTGAGATAGCCAGCTTTGGTGCAGTCTAAAGTTGGTTGATACTCGATGCTACGCTTATTGAGATTCGAATTTAAGGATATTTCAGTGGCAAGTCAGTTGCTCTACTGAAATAAAACCTGTGAGAAAGATCGATGATATAAGACTCCTAAAACCGGGTTACTTTTTAGGACAGGTTGAGCTAACTTGACTTCTATAGAAAAGGGTACTTGCCTATAAACCTCATGCAAGTCTTCAAACCTAAGGCTCTTGTGTGCTTTTCTTGTGTTTGCTACCTGTTCAAACATGACATCATGACATCTTAAACATTACATTTTCACTAATCATTTCAAGGATCTCAGGGACCTGTGATACAGGTTTATCATAAACCAGACTTCTACCAAGGGGAAAGAGGATTTATTTTCCTCTAACCAAATTCCGTCAAAGACTGAAGTATGTCCCCTTGAGTCAAAGGATGGGACCCAATTGACATTGTGAGCTTGATTTTCATAGAAGGACGTCCAAAGACACAAAGTTTCTCCAGTCAAAGTTGCATCCAGACTCAACTTCTAACATTTCATTTTTGCTTATACCACGAGATCCTTGAGAATATTGCATCTACATATCATGCATGTCATTACATAACAGGTATTTCCCATGGCAGGTTTTCTCATCTTCTTGCTGTTTATTTCAGTAAAAGATGGCTGTTAAACAAACCGTCAAAGAACTTCAAGCTCAGAACACTCAATTCCAACAAATGTTCCTGGACTTAGTCAAAGGGGAAGAAAGACTTGAAAGCACTCATCATCAAAGATCGAAAGAAGAAGACTAAGAAGCCAGCTGGTATCCTCAACATAGGGATAAGACTCAGAGGTGTGGTCAAGCGAGCTTTAGATTTTGAGATCGTGCAAATGAAGATGGTAACCAAGAAGAAGATGATAAGAGTGTGAAAGCTGAGGAGAATAACAACCAGGGTTCTGATGAAGAAGAAGCCGATTATTCAGATGAATATTATCCTCCTGTTGATGAAAAGTACAAACAGCTGGAAGATCGTCTCAATGCTATGGAAATCCAGAGAGTGCCTAGATTGGATTTTAAAGAGTTGGGCTTAATTTAGGGGGTTGTTATCCCTCACAAATTAAAGGTCCCTACTTTTGTGAAGTATGACGGTATTTCTTGTCCTAAACTTCATCTGAGGTCTTATGTCCAGAAGATCTAACCCCACACCATTGACATGAAGTTGTGGGTACAATTCTTTTAAGAGAGCCTATCAGGAACCCATTTGGAATGGTTCTATCAACTAGAAGGAACCAATATTCGTACTTGGGAGGACCTGTCTGCTGCATTTTATAAACAATACCAGTACAATGCTGATCTTGCACCAACCTGTGTGCAATTACAAAGTATGACTATGGGCTCAAACGAAGGCTTTAAGGAGTTTGCCCAGAAATAGAGAGATCTAGCTGGAAGGGTTCAACCACCTTTGTCTGATAGGGATCTGGTTGACATGTTTATGGGAACTTTGACAGGACCTTTTTTTAATCATTTGATCTGAAGCTCTTCATCTGGTTTCACTGAGCTGATTTTAACTGGGGAGCGGGTTAAAGGTGGAATCAAAAGTGGAAAGATTCAAGTGGTTGCGTCTTCAAGTACTATGAAGAAGATGTTCAAGGGAAAGAAGGAAACTAATGATGTGTATGTCCAAAAGGGTCGTACTAGAAGTGATCGCAACCAATCTGTAGGGGCGGTGCTAATTTCTAATCCAGCACCTGTGCAACAACAACAACAACAAGGAAACCAGTGTAGATCAGACGCACCCTGGAGACAATTTACTAAAATAAATATGTCGTTGTCTCAGGAATTACAACATCTGGTGAAAGCAGAGCTGATTACATTAAGGGATCCTTCTTAGAATCCCAACACCTCCTCTCCTCAGTACAATCCTAATGTGAGATGTGTATATCATTCTAATAGCCCGGGACATGACACAAATAGCTGATGTGCTTTGAAGAATAAAGTTCAAGACATGATTGACAATAAAAAGATTGAATTTGATCCACCTGAGACTCCCAATGTGATTATAGCTCCTATGCCTAAGCACGACAAAGGCATTAATGCAATTGATGATGGTCTTTATGTTTCTGTCTTAAGTGACTTGATTACTCCCCTGACAATTATTAAGAAGAATTTATTGCAAGCCGGTTTATTTCCCGGTTGTATTGAAAGATGTTATTACTGCACAACCCAACCTAATGGCTGCCAACTAGTTAAAGAAGGTATTCAGTGTCTGATGGACAACCACATGATTCTAGTTGAGAAGACTCCCTCTGTGGAGAATTTGTTTCAAGACTTAGAGCTGGAATAGGTATCTATAATTTCTAGTACTCCTGTCAGGATCACTTCCAAGGGCCCCGTGAAAATTACTTCCAAGCCCAGAGTTTCTCCTCTGATAATCACCGCACCCAGACCAATTCTGTATTCCTCGAACAAAGCTATCCCGTGGAACTATAGAGTCGATGTCTACTACCATGGCGTCAAGCAAGAGCAATTGACTATTAAAAATGAAGGTACTAAAGTTACTGATCCCACTGTTGATAATATTACCGGACTAGTAAGGTTACTAGAAGTGGAAGGGTCTTCTCTCTGAAAATCTCTCCAAAGACAGTCGCCACACTAGTTCATGTTACCGCTATCGAGCCAATTACTGAGACTCGAGGCAAAGAACAAATGGCAGAGCCTGCCCAGATGGAGGCACCTAAAAAAGTTACCACTGAAGATACCTCTATGCAAGAGTTAGAGGAGGTATTAAAAATCATCTGAAAAAGTGATTACAAGATTGTTGAACAATTGGGACAGACTCCCTCCAAGATATTCATGTTATCCCTTTTGTTGTGTTCAGAAGCCCATGCACATGCTTTGGTGAAGTTCTTAAAGTCTGCTCACGTACCACAAGAAATATCTGATAATCAATTTGAAAGTTATGTTGCTATTCTAACCACGGATAATGGGCAAGGTTTTTCTGATGCCGACTTGACTCCCAAATGAAGAAACCACAACAAGGCCCTGTATGTCTCTATTGAATGCAGGGGCACTACTCTAGCTCATGTGTTGGTTGATACGGGTTCCTCATTGAATGTCTTACCAAAGGGTGCTCTAGAAATACTTGATTGTGAAGGGGTTATGCTGAAACCCAGTGATATTATGGTCAGAGCCTTTGACGGTTCAAAAAGGATGGTGCACGGAGAGGTGAATCTTTCGATCAGAGTAGGTACGCAGGTATTCGATTCTACCTTCTATGTAATGGATATTCGACTGGCCTATTCCTGTTTACTCGGACGCCCTTGGATTCATGGGGCAGGTGTTGTTACCTCTATGTTGCATCAAAAGCTGAAATATATCGTGAAAGGAAAAGTTGTTACGGTCTGTAGTGAAGAAGAGTATATGGTGAGTCACTTGAACTCATACAAGTATGTTGAGGTGGATGGTGAATTCATTGAAACCCCTTCCAGACTTTCGAAGTTATTCCTCGGACAACTACCACTACTTAAGATGTTTCTACTATTCCCAAAGTTACCAAGGTCCTGCCCAAAATGGCTTCTCTGAATGACGCCAGAGCTGTGGTAGAAGAAGGTGGTTGCACTACTTGGGGTCAACCTCCCAATATTTCGTACAAGTCTGACAAATTTGGTTTGGGTTTCACTGTAGAGGCTCAGAGGGTTGTTCGTCGAGCTCGTGCTGGAAGACCACCATTATGCGTTAGCAATAATGGAGTCAATGCGGTAGAAGATGCTGACAGTGACTACGACCTAGACAATTGGATTTTTCCCACCATCGGCAACGGGCTCAACAATTGGAAGACTGAAGATGTTATACCAATCTCCTTTAGTAAGGAGTAAATACTACTTTCTGTTTTATTGCTTTCAAATTTTGGTTATGTAATCTTTAAACAATAACTTTAAGCCTTGTGCATTACCCGGGGCACAACGATCCATTTGTTAGGGTTGTCATTTAATTAACATATTTTCATTCAATAAATCATTGGATGTTTTGCATTCAAATTTTGGGCTCTTTGTCTTTCTTTTATTTTATCACTTTCAAAAATAAGATATGTGTTCTTACACACATCCACACAACAAATTGCAGATCCACATACACTCTGGATCCCATTGATAATAATTCTACTATTGCCACTTATAACTTCGAAAATCCGATCTATCAAGCCGAGGACGAAGGTGGGGAAGATTGTGAAATACCTGAGGAACTTTCCAGACTGTTAGTACAAGAGTAAAAGGCTATACAACCACATGAAGATCTAGTCGAGGTTGTAAACTTAAGTACTACAGAAAACATGAAAAAAGTCAAGATAGGTGCCAACCTAGAGGACAGTGTCAAGAACAGATTAATCCAGATGTTACATGATTATGTTGAGATATTTTATTGGTCGTACAAAGACATGCCAGGGCTCGATACTGATATTGTGGTTCACCGTCTACCGATGAAAGAAGGTTGGTCTCAAATAAAGCATAAGGTTCATCGTATGCGTCCCGAGGTGTTGGAAAAGATCAAGGTTGAGGTTATGAAACAATTCAATGCAGGTTTCTTAGTTGTTACATCCTATCCTCAGTGGGTTGCAAATATGGTGCCAGTACCTAAGAAGGAAGGCAAAGTGCGTATGTGTGTAGACTACAGGGATCTGAACAGGGCAAGCCCCAAAGATGACTTTTTGCTTCCTCATATTGATGTTTTGGTTGACAACACCGCCCAACATAAATTATTCTCCTTCATGGACGTCTTCTCAGGTTATAATCAGATCAAGATGGCACCTGAAGACATGGAAAAGACTACTTTTGTTACACAGTGGGGAACTTTCTGTTACAAGTTTATGCCTTTTGGGTTGAAGAAAACCGACGTAACATATCAGCTTTCTATGGTAGTATTGTTCTATGACATGATCCATCACGAGATAGAGGTTTATGTTGAAAACATGATAGCCAAGTATCAGACTAAAGAAGAACATCTTGACCACCTACACAAGCTGTTTGAGAGACTGAAGAAGTACGAGCTGAGGTTGAATCCGAACAAGTGCACTTTTGGGGTGAGATCCGGTAAACTCTTGGGGGTCTTCGTCAACGGTAAAGGTATTGAAGTTGATCCCACCAAGGTCAAATCCACTCAAGAAATTCCATCTCCCCGTACTGAGAAGAAATTCAGGGGTTTCTTGGGACGACTAAATTATATTTCCAGATTTATTTCTCATTTGACCGCTACTTGTGAGTCGATCTTCAAGTTGCTGAAGAAAGATCAGGTAGTGAAGTGAAAAGATGATTTCCAAATATCCTTTGACAAAATCAAGGAGTACCTCCAAGAACCTCTAGTTCTGATGCCACCAGTTGATGGAAGACCTCTGATCATGTACTTAACAGTATTAGAGAACTCAATGGGGTGTGTACTAGGCCAACATGACGAGTCAGGTCAAAAAGAGCATGCAATATACTACCTTAGCAAAAAGTTTACTGACAATGAAGCAAGATACTCATTGTTGTACCCCAAAATTTGCCCTCCCATATTCTTCAAGATTTCCCAAAGTCAAAGCTTCAAAATTCCCCAAGGGTTGCACAGTTCAAGGGCCTCCTAATAGTCAAAAATTAGGGTTTTGGTTCTGACAAAGAAAATGAAGTTTCCAAGGGTCCAATCAAGTCCCACATGCCTATAAATATGGTCAAGCATCCTCATACCAAGTTTCAAGACTTTCAGCACAAAATTGCACAGTCAAAAACCCTAATTGCACTACAGTCAACTGCAGGGGCAAAATGGTCATTTGACAGTCAAAAGTTCAAATTTTTGGTCAACATCTCATTTTGAAGCCACAAACATCATTTGATCAATGCTTGATCATGATTCTCAAAGCTTGGCTCAAAAATCATCAAGATGCAAAAGTTTCCATATTTGGACAGTTGAAAAAGTCAACTGTAACTTGACCAAGGCATAACTTCCACATGGTTTATCAGAAAAATTCCATCCAAAGCTCATTTTTAAGAGAAATACATTTCCTACAACTCCTATTCACACTTCAAGTCCAAGAAATGCTCTCACAAAAAGTTATCAATTTCAACATTATAGGTCATTTTCAAAAGTCAACAAAAAGGGACTTTAAGTCAAAGGCCATAACTTGAGATTGGTAAACCAAAATGACATGGGACAAAAGGCATTGGTTAGAGGACTCAAAGACCTTTCCAAAATGTCCAAGAACGTGAGCAAAGCTTAAAACTTGAGCAAGTTATGCCTTGTGGAAGTTGGGAAATTTTTGGATATTTTGAAAAGTCAACATTGCTTCAAATGACCTAAAATTGCTAATGGGCCTCTTTTTCTTCCACAATTCATCATCCAAGGCATGTGCACGACCATTTGGCCCAAAGGGAGGTTTTTTATCATTTTTATTTATTTACTTGGATTTTTAATTATTAATAATTCATTTAATTAAATTAAATATGTGGAAAATACTAAACTTAGGTTTTTAAATCTTTTTGTGCATGAAATAGTCTTGAGATTTTGTGTATAATCAGATTTGGAAAGAATCTTGTTAATTGGCCATGATTTGAACTAAGTTTGCATGAAAAAGATTTGAAAACTAATGCATGGAAAATCAAATATCTTGTCATCAATTCAAGGATTTTTTGATCAATTTTCTTAACCCTAATCACTCACACATATATACATATGCTAACCCTACTCCTCAGGACCTTCCAGCTGCGCAGAAAAGCCAAGAACAAAACTTGAATTTTCTCAAAAAAGTCAAATACTGAAAACTAGGTTACAGATCGATTCAAGCCAAAAGACTTGTTCCATTACCTTCCTGAGGCTTCAAGGAAGGTTTTCAAATCAAAACCATCCATCCTAACACCAAGAAACGTGAGAATGATGGTGTCCCGTACAGAAATTTTTTCATATGCTTGCATCATGATTCATGCGTTTTTCATACTTTTTAATGTTTGATTTATGTTTCTTGATTGATTCTGAAGCTAACCCAGTTGTTTGATTGCATTTTTATCACCCATACGCGATTTCACCATTAAAGGATATTAGGGTTCTTCAGCTTTCGAATTAGGGGTTTTTGAATATGGTAAAATTAGAACACCATAATGCCATGAATGACCTCAGCGTGCTTGGACGATTTGGAAACAACCCTCGCGCCTAATTTATGTGGTCGGACAGCCTAATCGCTATTATCAGAAATTGCATATTTTGGGGGGGTTCAAAACCCCCGCTAACCCTTTTGTATTTTCAGGAAAAACGCATTAAGGAAGAAGACGCTTAGGTGGCCAAGACTGGTTGGTTCATTCAAAATTTCGTGCGAAAAAGTCACTAACGCTTTGTTTTATTTTATATTCATTGTTTGTTATTTAATATACAAAGAAGTCAAGTGGAGCAGTTGGCAAGCATGTGCGTTGGTAATCTCCAGGACCTGGGTTCGAGCCCCAGGTCCCCCACCCCTTTCATATTATTTTTCCATTAACGCTTATGTGCAGTTTTAGTGCTAAGGTGCATCATACATCCTCAACATCAAGCCATCCACGTGCCTACTGAGATGGATCAAAGGGTCATAATTGGAAGAACATGATGGATGTTGGTCAACGCATATGCATACTTCCTGGAAAGTCAATAAGGCCAAGGATGGTTGGGCCTAAAATGCTAAGACTTCACCTCTAACTGGGGACAGAACCCCCCAAGGTTTGCAAGTTTCTTTTATATTTTTTTCATTTTTTATTTTGATTCAATTGTTATTTTTAATTAGTTTCTTCAATTTAATTATTTTCATAAAAAATATAAAAACAATATAAAAATCAGAAAAAAGACAAAAAATAAATATTTTTATTTAATGTTATTTTTTTTGTAAATAAACATCATTAATTGATTTTAGTTTTTTAATTTAGGTTTAAATCTTAATATTTTTTCTAATAAACTTAAAATTGGTAGAATTAGGGTTTTAATTAATTTTTATCCTTTTTCTTTTCTTTTCACTAATAATTAAATATTATTTATTTTTATAAATCAAATGGCATGTAAATAATTAATTTAATTTTAGGTTTAAATTTTAATATGTTTTCTTAATAAATTAAAAACAATTAGAATTAGGGTTAATCTTTTAATTTCATTTAATCCTCATTAAAAAACCCATAAATATGAAAACCTCAAAAATAGTTTCTCCTTTTATCTTAATTTTAATTAATTTATAAATAGTAATTTAATTTCATTAAAAAGGGTCCAACGCCCTCGTTTCCAGTTTTAATTCAATTCGCATATCTATTTCTTTTTCTTTTAATATTTATGTACCTCTCCCAAAGCCTTGTAAACTCGGACATTTTAATTTCTCGCACTTTAACTTTATTTATTTTCTGTCAAATCGGGTCCTGGAAATTTTGGCGATGTGGACCCGCGCCTTTGTAATAGTTTAGAATTTTATCTTTCTCGCAATTTTTAACTGTTAAATAAATGCATGCAAGAATGAATGGCCTAAAATAAAAACAAACACGTAGCTCACTCATAACATGACAAGATAAATGCAAATGAATCTGACACACAAATCACACACCACCCCTAGGGTACGCCTCACTGTTGCCTTGCCTCGAAAGGTGATCGTCGAGTAGAGGATGTCTTAGTAAGTCCTCATGATCCGGGAACCTGGCATGAGGGTAGCTTCTAAGGTGTCTTCCCATTGCTCTGGTGATCACCATGTCCCGAACCTCGAATTGACCCGAACACCTCCAACGGTGGTGCTACCTACCTCTCAATGGTGGGATGGCACTACTTTAAAGGACATTTACACAGACGAATTCCTTAGGGTAGGTAGGTTCTCATAGATACTTGCTCTAATTTCAAAACAAATCAAAAAATACTTTTCACACCAACACATTTTCAAAAAGCTTTCGAAAGCAATTTTTCAAACACTCTTGAGGACCGATACAAGAGTCGAACTGGAATTTTCAAAGAAACTTTTTAAAACCCACAGTTGAAAAGCAAACAAGCCATTTTTGAAAACACAATGAGCAAGTAT
This sequence comes from Vicia faba, assembly GCA_948472305.1. Taxonomy (NCBI): domain Eukaryota; kingdom Viridiplantae; phylum Streptophyta; class Magnoliopsida; order Fabales; family Fabaceae; genus Vicia; species Vicia faba. The sequence continues at coordinate 754,714,760 of OX451740.1, read as the reverse complement.
CTAATAGCCCATGGATAACCATGGATAGGAAGGGTGCTAACACCTTCCCTTTCTATAACCTACCTCCCGAACCGAGAGCAATCTCTTTAAGGAATTTTTCTGTGCTTTTGTCCTTTCCATTTGGAGAAAAATAAAAGACGGTGGTGACTCTTGCTTCCGCGACATTTCGCGAACCAGCGTTAAACAGTCAGTTCCAGATCCACCGATCACACTCACTTCTCGATAAAACTTGCTATGCTTTAGCATGGGATATTCACCGACTAAGATAGTATATGTTGACCCATACTACTTTGTTAATCTCGAAGATGGATCCCAAAAAATACATATTCGAGAAGCCCACTCTCTCCAGAAGAATGAAAAGATGGCAAATGGTCTTGACAGAATACGACATTCAACACCACTCAGAAAGCAATCAAAGGAAGTGTACTGGCAGATCATTTAGATCACCAATTTATAGACGACTACCAGTCCATGAATTTCAAGTTCCCAGATGAGAATATCATGCTAGTTAGAGATCGTGAAGAAACTGGGTTACATGAAGGACCTGAGCCAGGATCCCTATTTCACCCCAAAATTTTCCCTCTCATTTTCTCAAGATTTCTCTCACAATATGTCCATTGGCTCAAGAATGCACAAGGATGGATCAACTCAAGACACCTCCTCAAGCACTGATGACTCAAAATTAGGGTTTAAGTTTGCACAAGTACAATTGGATTTTTAAAGCCCCGTATGACTTTCATGGATCATTTTGGACTCACAAGATTTCTCATGTCAAGTTTCAAGCTTTGAATCATATTTTTGCTCAGTCAATTGATCAGTTGACCTAAAATCAACTATATTAGGCAAAAAGTCAATTATGGTCAATTTACAGTAAAAATTCATAATTTTTTATCCATATCAACATTTTGAACTCATATATGTCAATTGGTCAAGTTTGGATCACAATTCCTCAAGAAATTTGATTAGATCACCAAGTGGGCAAAATGGTCAAAATTAGGGTTTTGACTGAGAAGGCTCAATTTTTGACTTTTGACCAAATACAAGACTTATTGGTTTGATACATGATATCAAGGATTCAAATGCATCATCTTGACCTAATGGTATGGTTCAAAACACTTCTCAATATCAATTGATTGATAATTGAAATCTGGTCAACTGATGAAAAAGTCAAATGTACACTGAAAAGTCAAACTTTGACTTTTTGATCAAAATCAAGTTTCAAAAATCATATTTCATCAAGACATGTCAAAATATGAATATTATTCATCAAGAAATCAAAGAATTCAAATTTATCTTTGAAAAGTCAAAATTCTAAGACTTAGAAATTTTTCTAAGTGTTGGAAAGTTAACCTTTTTTCATGACTTTATGCCAAATTTTCACCATGATACAAGATGATTCAAGGAAAAATTCCAACATGAAAATTGTAATCTCAATGAGATCTAAAACATTGTAGGACATAAATTTTTCTAGAAATGCTTGTATTTTGAGTTATAAATTCATGAAGTCATGACATTTTCATCTAACACTTGGAGAAATTTTCAACAGATTTTGGTCAGGATTTTATCTTAACTTCTTGGCCTTTTTTCACATAGTTCCATGATGATTTTGTCAAAATGGTCAACATGAAATTTATAGAGGATGTTTCAAGCTTTCCAAGAAATCCAAGAGCATAAATTTATCATACTTGAGCTAGGAGATTCAAGGGCATGAAGTTGGGCATCCATTCTTGAATTGTAAGTCATTTTATTGAAGAATGCATGACAAAACACTTATTATATGTTGCATAATCTTGTGTTTCATGCCTTATTGCTTGCAAATCTCATCATAATTTAATTCTTACACCCATTCTTGAGCTATTACCCAAGTGTTTGAGCCATTGTCCAAAAGATCTTTCCATTTATAGCATAAAGTTACCATTGCTATTCTTGAAAAGAAAACTTTTTGGTACAAATTTGTCTTGAGCCCTTACTTTGTTTGCTTCTAATTTTGCTCCACCATAAATCATGAAAAGTAGCCTCTCTAAACCAACAACTTTGGTGCTTCATCTTGGGAACATGACATAACTTGATATTTGCAATCCAACCTAGCCATAACTCCATAGTTTTGTAAACCAAATCAGCTTGTTCACGAACCTCTTGCCTATAAATAGAAGAAACATTTGCAAGAGAAAGAGGTCATAAAAATATAGAGAATATCCAGAAGTTTTATTGATAAACCCTCAAAATCTCATATTCACAAAAGCCATAGCAGTCCACAAAGCTTCCCCTCTTGAGTTTTGAAGTCCAAACCTTTGAACCTCTCATACCTTGCAAAGCTCTGCCCAACAAACTATCCAAACACTCCACATACATCATATAGAAGTTTGTTCAAACTCAAGAGCAAGCTTCTGTAACACCTCCATTTTTCCAAGTTCAAGAACAGTCAAGGCAGCAACTCAAGCTCAAAGCATAAATTTCATCTTCAAGGTAAGTCTTCTTGACTTTAACCCTTCATTTCAAGCATAATTAATGATTCATCTTTGAAGATAAAATGTAGTAACCATTGCCCTTGAAGCTAACCTTTTGCTTGTCTACCATCCTTGTCAATTATATGTTAAGAACTGACTTGTACAGACCATAAAACAATGTTGGAGTGAAAAAAATTACAGTATGATTCGACACATACCTATATGAGTTGACACATCTTAGTGGAAAAACAGGTTATGAGTCGACACAAAGCCTTATGCATCGACACATACTGCTATGCAGACCCAAAACAGAAGGAAAAAAGGGTGTATGAGTCGATACAAAGCACGAATATGTCGAAACATGCAAGGTATGAGTCAACACATACCATTGTGCACCGACTCATACTGAGTTGATTTGGTATTACAGGGGCAAGGGAAGGTTATGTGTCGATGCATATAAGCATGTGTCGACACATAATGTTAAAAAAATGATTTTTCCTCTCTTTTACACTATTTTTACATATTTCACATATTTTCTCCATAGCTATTCAATATGGTTGTAATATTTAAGCTCATATTTCATCCCCCATTTGTAAATTATAACCCCATCCCCTAAACGATGTAATAGCGTATGATTTTAATTTCCGCAAATTTATCGTTTTAATATAATTTTTAGTAATTAGGGTGTGTATGGCAAGATAAAATCAATCTTAGACAACCCTAATCCAAGACAAAACAATGCATGAAAAATAAACACTTGCACACTTTGCACCTCTAGGGTTAACTCCACTTGTTTCCTTGAGAATAAATGGTTATGTTATGCATGTGAGACACGTTAGCAAAAACAATCAAAAATACAAGATCATAGTCTCTCGATGACGCTTTGAATGTTGCCTTTTAAATGATCTTAGACCCTTAAGAAAAAAGCTAAGGTATCTCACAACATTGCATTTTATAACTAAACGACAACCCGCGCCTGTCTCTTTACATCCAAAGATAGGGTTACTTACCAATCAATGGTAATATAGAAATGTCAAGGGAAGAGAGAAATGAACAAAAGACTTTTGAGTAGGTAGAATGTTCTTAATTTCTTGCTCACAATCCATCTTCAAAACGAACATCTTTTTAAATACACCAAACACTTTAAAAAAACATGAAATATTTTCAAAAACTCCAACACTTTGTATGCATTCTTATAGAGACGAGAATCATTACAAAGTTTGCCTAAACGAAGGCGCTTTTCAAAGATACTTTCAAAACCATCACAAACACATGTCAAACAAAGCAATTTCAAAAGGGTGTTAACACCTTCCCTTTTCATAACCTACCCCCCGAAATCAAGAAAATATCTCAAAGGTCTTTCCTGTTCTTTTCACCCTTTCCTTATTGGATAAAAGAAAATCCGGTGGCGACTCTTGCTATCCGCAACAATTACAATCAAACGCAAAACACCCAAGTCAGTTCTCCCACCGTATTACAGAACTAGAGACTCTGCTTAGGACTTAAAAGTTGGTTACCTTAGAGACTAGATCACCTTTAAATACTTTCATTGTATGACTTGTTTGCTTTAAATTTCGGGTCCTTGTTTGGTTTTTGTATTGATCCTTTACGCGGATCGGGGGAACATTATTAGGTAAGTGGAAATAGATTGTGGAAACTGTACGGCATAGACCGATATGGTTGAAGCAATGGCTACATTAGTGTGACACATTTGTTGGTACCAGTATCCCTTGTGTTAAAATCGAGGAGAATACGGGGCCGCTGAGCGGTGTCATAAAGCACTAACTTACCTTAGAACCTTTAATTGAACAACTTGGCCATTAGGAAGTAGTGAGATAGCCGGTTTTAGTGGAAAGCTGAAAATTGGTTGATACTCAATACTACACTCATTGAGATCAGACTTTTGGGATATTTTGGCTGCAAGAAAAGATTGATTATGCTAAAACAATGCCCGATTAAGAAAGATCAATGATATTGAGATTCCCTAGAACCCTATTACTTTGTAGGACAAGTTGAACCAACTAAACTTCAAGAGGGTATTTACCTATGAAACCCATGCAAGCCTAAACCTAAGGTTTTTGTGTGCTTTGTTTGTGATTATTATTCATGGCATCATAAACATCATAACATCATAAGAATTCTTACTAACCATTTCAAGGATTTAGGAATTTATCTTTGTTCTGTTTTGTAGGTCATAACTTCCACTCGTATGAATACCATCTGAATCAAATTTGTAAATGTGCATCCTCAACTTCAAGAGTTAGCATCAAGAGTTCCTGGAGATTCTCCCTTCACCAAGAAATATGGTCGAATTCTCAAATTGTCTACCTCAAACTTCCAAGAAGAAATGGTGTGTGTACTTTTCCAATTCTTTGATCCTATGCATCATTGCTTCACCTTTCCTAACTACTAATTGGTGCCTACATTAGAAGAATTCTCTCAATTGTTAGGAGTTCCTGTGTTGGATTAAATACCATTCACCGATTTAGAAAAGACTCCAAAGCCTGAAGTGATTGCCAAAGCCTTGCATTTGAAGAGATCTGACATTGTGGAAAATTGGGAGACAAGAAGTGGAGTTAAGGGTTTCTTAGCCAAATTTCTATTGGAGAAGGCTTGTTTGTTCTCGAAAGATATGGATTTTTAAGCTTTTGAGGATGTCTTGGCCCTTCTGATCTATGGTTTGGTTCTATTTCCCAATCTGAACCAACTCATAGATGTGAATGCCATCAAGGTTTTTCCCTCTCGTAATCCCATGCCTACTTTGCTTGGTGACATTTTACATTGTTTCCACACTCGCACCATGAAGAAAAGGGGTACTCTTTTTTGTTGCATTCCATTACTGTCTATGTGGTTTATTTCGCACCTACCCCAATAAACGTTGAAGAATGAGCAAGGCTTGACATGGTCTCAAAGGTTAATGCCACTCACATATTCTGATAGTCATTGGTGTTCTCAATCCTTGGAGGACATTACTATCATCGACCGTTGTGGAGAATTCCCTAATTTCCCTCTGCTGTGCATTAGGGGAGGTATTACCTATAACCCTTATTTGGCTTTATGACAGTTTGGATATGCACAAAGAGATGGTCCCCATGATGCACTCATCCAAGGTTTGGTATTCGATTACGAGGGCGACGACCAAGGGTATCATCAAAGGTTCGTACGAGCTTGGAGATTGATAAACAAAGTGGACAGTAATACATTAGGACATAATAATTCCATACCCCTTGAGCCTTACCTTAAGTGGGTATTGTTGTACCCCAATTTTTTCCCCTAAGATCCCTTCATCATACCATGTTGATTCACTCAAAACAATATCACACTAGGATTCTTGGTTCCCCTCCCTACTTTGAGTTTTGCTCCTTTTGAGGGATTACCAAGCACCTTGACTTATGTTCCTTTTATGATCATGAATATTGTTTTGTTTTCATCATTTAACTAATAAAATGCAATGTTGGTTTGTCTTGCTTGTTATCCATGTAGGTGAAGGCAGTGAGATTTAACAAGTTACTCCATGGGTTCATGAGTTTATTTCCATGCCCTAGTCAATATAGCTTGAGAAGTTAAAACATCATCATTGTATTGGTTTTGGAAGAATTGGCATGGCAAGATTGCTTTGGTCCATCACATTTCAAAGTTATTATATTTGACTCAAAAGTACAAGGGGTTGATTGGAGAGGTTGTCATGTTTAGACAAGGCCTTGTTCCTATTGGTCACAAGAGCATATTTCTCTCAAAATTCAAGATATGGAAGTGGTTTTGGCAGCTATGAATCTTTATTATCATCCTCAACAACTTCTATTCATAAAGCAATAATATTGGTACAAGAAGTTTGTTCAAACTTGTCAAAGTTCCTCAAAGCACTTTCTTGATCTAGGAGCTAGGGTTTTGAACTTCAAAGGAGAATATCTTGCTCACCTTTTGGTATTTTTGAGTGATTCCAAATACATACTTCTCTTTAAAGGGGTATCAACAAATCACTTCAAAAGTTCCAAAGAGTTTTCATGTGGAAGAAACTTGGTGAAGAAGAAAGACTACAAGTCCTCTAGATGAATCCCCAATTTTCCATGTGTGACTTCAAATGATTATAACTTGGTCACTTTTTATCACCTTGATCCCATTATTTTTCCAATATTATCTTTAGGATGTGAACTTTATGCCTTCTTTTATGTGAAAAGTGGGAAAATGAATGGGAGTTGCCTTAAATATGCAAAAGATTATAAGTCATTTCATCATTTTTGGCGAACTTCAACAATTCATAACTTGCTCAATTTTTGGAGATTTTGAGTGGTTCAAGTTTCAAAATGTCATTCAATAGATCTACTTCATTCCATCTTTTTTGGTCAAGAGAAAATTCCAAGTGGAAGGCCATGTTTGGATGCAAAAGATTATAGGTCATTTTTGAAGAAGAATTTGAAATATTTCTAAGTATGGAAAGTCAACCCTTTTTCTTCAACTTTGACTCAATGCAACTTTCAGCTCAAGCATCCATTTAAGTGCATTCTTTTTCCATTGCAAAGCTTGTAACCTCGTCTTTCTAAAGCATCAAGAATCATGCCCTAAGACCCCTTGAGTTTGAAATGCCATGGATTTGAATTTGGTAACTTGAAACTGAATTTTCCACAAAGTCAGAATTTTGAAATCCATAATGTGACTTCTAAACACAAGATTTATGCGTGTTTTTGATTTAAACTTGATTAGAAAACTTTCCAGAAGTAATTAGCACCCCAAAACGCAAGATTTGGTTAAGTTTTGATGGAAATGAAGTCACACTTCACTCGTGCTCGACCTTCACTCAATTTCCCTCCAAACTTCCTTGTTTCTTCCAATTTTTATTCCCATTCACTTCCCTATAAATAGAGGGCCATCCCCCATTCATTTCTTCAAGCTTTAAGAGCCAAAAACACCCTGCCAAAACTTCACACGAACCCATCTTTTTTGAGTTCAGTTTCTGAGATTTAAGCTCCCTTTTCCAAAATTCTTTGTGCATTCATCATCCTTAAGCATCATATAAACTCTCCAGCACTTAAACCAATCAAAACGAGCCATAATTCAAGCTACATAAGTATAGTTTTAGAGCTTCTTCATTGAACTTCGAAAAGGTAGAATTCTCCACCATTTAGATCCAAATCAAGCACTAATCTATTCTACTCCTTCTCCTGATTCTAATGTTGCTTACAATTTTTAAATCCATTGAGAATTGAAAGAGAAATCTCAAATTGAAGGTGCTCGCTATTTTCTGGGTTTTTTATTCATATCTCTCTCCATACCTTATAATATTGGCGCGATGGTGGTGTTAGAATCGTCTTGAAGAGACGAGTTCAATGATACTAGTCTGGGATTCTAATTTTTCCATTTGAAGGATCTCAAAAAATCCCCATTTCAGGGTGTCTGGAGGTTGAAGACGATGACATGTCTCGTCTCAGCCAATAATAGCGTGCCAAACGTTTTAATTTCATTGGTTGCACTTTTTCTAATTATATGCGTATCTCACTAAGGTCCATATCAAGCACAGCGCGTCTGGTCCACTGGATCAGCTTACTAACGCGTTTTGACTATGATCTGATGGTCCACATCTTTTTGGTTTTATTTTATTTTCTGATTTTATATTTTTATTGATTAAATTTTCAAAAATTCATAACTCTTTTATTTTTTATCCTAAAATTATGAAAAAATTCACAAAAATACTTTGAATTATTTCTGTTCTCATGATTATTTTTTCACATTTTTATTTTGACATTTGATATTTTTTTATATTTTCTGAATTATCTGCTTTCTTTTAATTACTTAAAAAATACTTTCTGACATTTTTTAATTCTGAAAAAATTCATAAATATTATTTTGCATATTTTTGACTCTCTGAAAATTTTATGGAATTTTATATTGAGGTTTGCTATTTTTGACCTATTTTTGTTTGTTTGAGCAATTTTTAATTAGTTTAAAAATAGTTTCTGACTTTTAAAAAATACCAAAAATTTTATAAAAATATTTGGATCCATTTCTGATTTTTCTATGGCCTTACTTTTTCTTTCTTGATTAATTTGAACATAGTTGATATTTTTCTCCTCTATTTTGATTTTTTAAACCCCTTTAATGTATATATTAAATATAATATTATTTTTGTGATTATTTTCTGGTTGTCTTGAGTTGATTTTTTAATCATGACTTTATTAACATCATTGGATCTTGGGTGTTGAGTTCAACTCCACCAAAATGGATGAATGATTTTAATAATAGTTTGATTAAATTTTTTATTCAAAAGTGGTTTATTCATTTTTCCCGTCCCCTCTTCATCTCATCCCCTTCTTATTGCACTAGATGTTGTTGGAGCATGATCTCTATATCATGTCTCAAAACAAATGGTGCATAAATTGCTATTGACCGGCCTCAAAATAGGTGCGACTTCTATATAAGTCCACTTACGATTGCTTAACATAGCGTTAAATTTTGTCCCGATTCGAATAAATGATCATTCGTGGCTCAAACTTATGATTGCAAGCCCAAGCATGTTAATTTGATCTCTTTGATCCAATAACCTTGAGATCCATTGTGTGGAGGCTTTGGTTCTACCAATCCTATAATGGATCTATAACACCTTTGGTCAACACGGATTACTTAAACATCGTTGATCATTAAATGGTACTTATGAGAATTCCCAAATGGATAATATACTTGACAAAAAGCAAATGCAACTTGTTGTGTGGAGGCTTTGGTTCTACCAATCTTCTAATGAGTTCCAAATGCAAGTTTCAAGATGGTCATTCAACTAACCTCTAATTATTGACTTGTTTTACCTTATGCTTTTATTCTTTTTTATGTTTTATGTACTATTTACTTTTAGCATTTACATTTCATGCCATTTTCATCTTTGCTCATTTGAGCATTTATTTTTTTCCATTTTTACTTTGCTCACTTGAGCTGTTCTTTTTCCCTTCTTAAGATACTTAATAATCAACATAAACCCTAAAAAATCTTTAATGGTACTTGGACTATTTGGTTACTATCCTTGGCATTATGGAGCATGGGACTTTTCTTGGACTTAGGATTAGAAACCTTGGCCTATCTTGGAGATCTTATCTGATTATTCTGTCTGGAGTTCTTGAGGTTTACCTCAAGACATTGGGTTGTTTGTTTGTTTTGTGTGCAGGTTTTTGTGATTACACCCTTTGTTTGTAATCTGGAATTCACCCGTATACAGCCGTTACTCTGCCCAATTTTTATGAAGACGTAATACACTTGATGTTTGGTTCTCTCAAGAGGTCTAGTATTTTTGCTTGCTTGGTTTCAATCCAAGGAATGGGAATTCTATCTTGGCTCATAATGTCAAGTTTTGGCTTCTTGTTGGTTAGATGGTTCGTATCCCTAACTTTTATCCTATGCTTTAGGATAGTCTCTTCTTCTCCTCCCATCTTCTTTAATTTCAAAATCTTCTTCCTCATTTTGAAAACTCTTCTTGTTTTAAAACTTGAACTATTTTTACAATAAACTTGGACTTATATCCATGCATTTTCAAAACATTTTCATAAATAAATCTTCAATCAACTTAATAATACCTTGACATTTTTCGTGAGAAGACTAAAAGTCAATCAATCTCATTTCAAACCATTTTACCACTTTGGCTTTTTTACCTTTGAAACTTTTCTTAAAAGATTAGACTCTTGCCAATCCTTGTAGTGATGCAAACAAATATACTTCTACAATATGTAGTGAAGAGAGATATTTTCCACTTGGGTGTTGAGTGAGGCATTGTTAATTTTGAAATCCAATCCATATCCTCCACTTTGAGATGATGCAAATTCTCCTTTCTCATGATTGTGGGTAGTAGGTGTGTTTTCCTCACGGACAATGACGATGATGTTTTATCTTATAAAATTAACCAACACATTTGTGTTTCAAATTTTTAAATGAGGAACTACGTGTACCCTGATCCCCTATTGCACGAAAGGTGGTACGTAGGCAATAAAGGTTCACAACCGCGACGGGTGCAAAAATCATAAAAAAATATGTTTCTATTCTCACCTCCACCATCCATTTTATATACAGTCGTTTTTTATAGCCAAAATATACAAATTTTACGAAGAGGCTCCTGCGGAGTACCGTAGATGTTTAGGGTGCTAATACCTTCCCTTTTCATAACCAACCCCCTTACCTTGAATCTTTCCCCCTTTTTTGGGTTATTCGCTCTTTTCCCATTCCTTTGGAAACAATAAAGCGCGGTGGAGATTTTTATTTTTATTTGTATTAAGTCTAGTCAATCCAATGGCTTAGTCTTAAACATTTCTACCGCTACAGAAAAATGGCGACTTCACTGGGAAAAGATTGACTTCTTGCTGGTCCATCCCTAAGTGAGTTAAGCATATCTTTGTTTATATCTGTATATGTGTTATTACTGTTTTTTGTGTTATATGTTGTATATATGTTTGTCTGGATTTTCGTGGTTTTTAGGGTGCTTGGTGATTACTCATAAGTCCTATACCCGGACTTGGGAAAACTTTAAGATAGAACGGGCGGTATAGTCATGTTAACTTTGAGGGAGTAATCCCAAAAAAGGAGGCATGAGATCCCCCACTCAGTGGAGGCCTCTTTGACTGTAGTGTCATTTACCGAGTAATCGAGAAGATGTACTGCTTTCGACCTGGGAGCCTGCTGAAACTGAGGACCGTAGAATACCAAACCCATATTGGCCTTTTAGGTGTAGTGCGGAAGCTATGACAGAGTAATCCAGAAATAGTTGTCACGTGATACTACACTCGGACGAGTCTTTCTTGAGAATATTATTAATTACCGAGTTAATCAGGAAGTTGGTAATATTCGAAGGAAGGATGTAGACTCTGGGAACCTCTAGAACCTTGTTCGGCAGGTGATAACTCTTTAGACCAACACCTCATGGGTAGTACTTTCAACCTCATGCTCGTGACGTTGAACCTATGAACCCTATATGTGTGATCTTGTGTGTGATTGTTGCATCATGCATTCATGCACTCATAAGCATCTTTTGAAGAAACCATATTTCAAGGGATTTAAAGGTTGACTATTTGTGAATATCTCATGTACTTTTCAACCATCGATTCTAGAAAGAGAAAGACCGGGAAGTACAGTTTCAAGGATCCCAAGACAGATGAGTTGATCAGTCTAATTCCCGAGATCGAGTGTTCTGCAGACTTTCGGAAGAAGTATGGATCCATTATTCCTCTCATGAAGCTGAAGATGAAGGAGGGTATTCTCTCGACCGTGGTCCAGTTCTATGATCCGATGTATCATTGATTTACTTTTCCCGACTATCAGTTGATGCCTACACTAGAGGAGTATTCTTATCTATTAGATTTACGTGTTACCGATCGTATTCCTTTTACTGGTTTGGAGGGTGAGCCAAAACCACATGAGATTGATGCTTTGATCCATCTGGGGAAGTCTGAGGTGGAAGCCCATATGACTACTAAAAGAGGGATTAGAGGATTACCATCTCAATTCTTATTGGAGAAAGCTCGTTACTTTTCCAGAATGAAGAGTACAATTGCTTTTGAGGCCATCTTTGCTCTACTTGCTTACGGGTTGTTCTTATTTCCTAATGTGGACAGGTTTGTTGACATTAACGCTATCAGGATCTTCATGATTGGAAACCCAGTTCCTAGACTGATGGGTGATGCTTATTACTCTATTCATCTTCAGAGTTCTTATCATCGAGGGATGATTATCTGTTGCACACCTTTATTGTACCGATGGTTTATCTCTCATATGCCTCAGTCTGATGCTTTTTGGGATGTCAAGAAGGAACCCCGTTGGGCTCCTAAGATCATGGCACTTACTCACTCAGATATTGATTGGTATCATCGAGTTTACCAGGATATAGAGATTATTGACAGTTGTGGTAGTTTCCCTAATGTACCTCTTCTTGGTACAAAGGAAGGAATTAACTATAACCTTGTTCTTGCACGGAGACAACTTGGTTATCCGATGAGGGATAAACCAAATAGTATTCATTTGAGTAGTTTCTTTCTGAAGGAAGGGGAAGACCATAGGGAATCTAGGGAGTAGATTGTGAATGCCTGGCGTCACATTCATAAGAAGAGTAGGAAGGATTTGGGACCTAAGGGTGCTGTTTCTTTGGAGCCATATCTTCAGTGGGTCCGATCGAGAGTCATTCAGTTAAAGATGTCGTATACCCGGGAGACACCCATGCCTGATCTATTTGTGAAGACCACTCCTCCCTTATTAGATGATCTGGAAGAGTTGCAGCTTGCTTTGGTTAGGATGCAACAGGAAAGGGATGCTTGGAAGAACAAGTTCTAGACTTTAGAGAGTTCCTACAAAGCATACCTAAAGGAGAAAGACGACTTAATTGAGATCCTTGAGAGTCGAGCGGTAGAGTCTATAGAGAGGCAAGGGGATTTATTTTCTCCTGGGCCTCAATCAGGTGCTGATCACTTACTTCCTGATTCAGATAATTAGAAGGATATTGCCATCAGACATGTGGAAGAAAACTAGAGGTTGAAGTCTCATATTGCCATACTTACAGGGAAGCGCCAGCGTATAGAGTGATCTCTATCAGCTCTTTTTCTCAGGATTTTAGATTGTATTTTCATCTTGTACTTGAGATCAGTGAAACTTGTAATCCATTTTGGAGTTATTATAATAAATAAAAAATTCAGTATTTCAAAAGCGCTATTACTTTGATGATTGCAATATGTCTATAAACTTTAAATCCCTTGAAATATTAAATAACCAAGTAAAAATAATCATATGCATTGCATATCATGCATCATATTGCACATATTTCTTGCAATTGTTATGCATATCCAGGTGTCTTACCAAGCTTCTTTACTTCGCTCATCAAGTTGACTCATCACTACAACACTCGGGCTAATTTTAAAAAGAAGATGGACAACTTAGAACGGGAGAATCACGAGATGCGTGAGGAAGTTTCTACTTTGAAGGCCGACATGGCCAATTTGACTACTCTGATGGAATCTATGGTGGCTGCTCAGAATCAGCCACCGAGTGTTCAACCTCAACAACCAAGGGAAACTACTGAATTTCCGACTGTTCCCGTATCTGCCACTCCTGCTATTGTGCAGAATCGCATGCCTCAAGGTTATCCATGGGGAATGCCAGAGAATTTCGCACCTGAAGGTTTCAATCTTTGTCCTCAAGATACTCCAGTGGTTCATACTATTATTAATCTAACACCTCATGTGGTGCATGTTGTTCCTAATGCACCTCCTTCGGTGAATATGGTTCCATTTGTTAATGATGATGTATGTCGTCCTTTCCCTCTACCGAGTGAAGACTTGGGTCTTTACGACAGAATGGATGATTTTCAAGAGCAGTTTGACAAGATGCAAAGAGAGATGAAGACCCTCAGGGGGCAAGAGCTATTTGGGAAGAATGTGAATAAGCTATGTTTGGTCCCGAATGTTAAGATACTTGCCAAGTTCAAGGTCCCAGAGTTTGAGAAGTACAAGGGTAACATTGCCCTCGTGCTCATCTGGTGATGTACGTGAGGAAAATGTCTACCCATACTGATGATCAGCGTCTGCTGATTCACTTTTTTCAAGATAGTTTGATTGGTACTGCGTTGAAGTGGTATATGAGTTTGGATAGCGCCAACATCCATACTTTTAATGATTTGGGAGAAGCATTCATCAAACAATACAAGTACAACATGGACATGGCGCCTGACTGTGATCAACTTAAGGCCATGGTTCAGATGCTGCATGACTATGTGGAAATCTTTGCCTGGTCTTACAAAGACATGCCTGGGTTGGATACCGACATTGTGGTTCATCACCTGCCTACCAAGGAAGAATGCCCTCCAGTAAAACAGAAGGTCCGCCGTATGCGTCCAGAAATGTCCGAGAAAATCAAAGCTGAGGTTATGAAACAATTTGATGCCGGGTTTCTAGCAGTAACTTCTTACCCTCAGTGGGTTGCCAACGTGATTCCAGTGCCGAAGAAGGATGGTAAGGTCCGAATGTGTGTTGATTACAGGGATTTGAACAGGGCAAGCCCTAAGGATGATTTCCCTCTGCCTCATATCGACGTTCTGGTTGACAACACTGCTCAGCATAAAGTATTCTCCTTCATGGACGGTTTCTCCGGTTATAATCAGATCAAGATGGCTCCTGAAGACATGGAGAAGACCACTTTTGTTACTCAGTGGGGCACCTTTTGCTACAAGGTCGTGCCTTTTGGGTTGAAAAATGCTGGGGCAACCTACCAACGTGCCATGGTTGCTTTATTTCATGACATGATCCATCACGAGATCGAAGTATATGTCGACGATATGATTGCAAGGTCCCAAACTGAGGAGGAACACCTTGACCATCTACAGAAGCTGTTTGACCGTCTGAAGTTGTACAAGTTGAGGTTGAACCCAAACAAGTGCACCTTTGGGGTGAGATCTGGAAAATTGCTAGGCTTCGTCGTAAGCGACAAAGGCATTCAAGTGGACCCTGCCAAAGTGAAAGCCATACAAGAGATGCCAACTCCCAAGACAGAGAAAGAAGTCAGAGGCTTTCTAGGACGGTTGAACTACATTGCCCGATTCATCTTGCATCTAACTGCTACATGTGAACCAATCTTCAAGCTGCTGAAGAAAGATCAAGTAGTACGTTGGAACGATGAATGTCAGGCCGCTTTCAAAAGAATCAAAGAGTATCTCCAAGAACCACCCATTATTACGCCGCCGGTTGAAGGGAGACCTCTAATCTTATACTTGACAGTACTGGACAACTCAATGGGGTGTGTGCTGGGGCAGCATGACGAGTCTGGCCGAAAAGAACACGCCATTTATTACCTTAGCAAAAAGTTTACCGACTGTGAGACCCGATACTCACTGCTCGAGAAAACTTGTTGCGCTTTGGTATGGGCTGCTCGCCGGCTGAGATAGTATATGTTGACTCACACTACTCTGTTGATTTCAAAAATGGATACAATAAAGTACATCTTCGAAAAGCCTGCCTTGTCCAGAAGAATAGCAAGATGGCAGATGATCTTGACGGAATATGACATCCAATACACGACTCAAAAAGCAATCAAGGGAAGTGTATTGGCAGACCATTTGGCACACCAGGCAGTGGACGACTACCAATCCATGAACTTTGAATTTCCAGACGAGGATATCATGGTAGTGACTGATTGTGAAGTACCTGGACCGGATGAAGGACCTGAGGAAGGATCCCGATGGTCTATGCACTTTGACGGAGCCTCGAACGCTTTGGGTAATGGTATCGGCGCTGTGATCATATCCTCTAAAGGCACTCATACTCCACTCACCGCCTGACTATGTTTCAACTGCACCAACAACATGGCAAAGTATGAGGCATGTATCATGGGTCTTCAAGCTGCAATTGACTTAAGGATCAAGTTTCTGAGTGTCTTCGGAGATTCCGTTCTTGTGATCAATCAGATCAAAAGCGAGTGGGATACGTAACACCCAAATCTTATTCCTTACAAAGAGTATGTGTTGACGTTGATTCCCCACTTCGAGGAGATAACTTTTGAACACTTCCTAAGAGAGGAGAATCAGTTAGCGGACGCGTTGGCTACGATATCTTCTATGTTCAAAGTCAAATGGGACAACGAGGCGCCCCGGATCATTATCTGGAAGTTGGATGAACCTGCACATTGCTGCGATCTCGAGACCAAAGAGGTAACAGAAAAACCCTGGTATCATGAAGTGAAGAGGTACCTTGAAGCTCAAGAATACCCCGAGGGCGCATCTGTTAATGACAAGAAGTTCCTGAGAAGGTTCGCGGCAAAGTTCTTCCTCAGCAATGGCATTCTCTACAAGTGAAACCATGATTCGACCTTACTGCGTTGTGTGGATAAGACTGAAGCAGAGAGGATCATGGCAGAGCTACATGAAGGTACCTTCGGAACATATTCCAGTGGACATACCATGGCAAAGAAAATCCTTCGGGCAGGATATTTCTGGTCCACAATGGAAGCCGACTGTTATCAGCATTCTCGAACTTGTCATAAATGTCAGATCTATGCTGATAAGGTGCACATTCCTCCGGTCCCTCTGAACGTCTTGACAGCACCCTGGCCCTTTGCAATGTGGGGCATTGATATGATCGGTGAAATCAGACCTACGGCTTCCAACGGGCATCGCTTCATCTTGGTAGCGATTGATTACTTCACAAAATGGGTCGAAGCAGCTTCCTTCGCTACCGTGACCAAGAACGTCGTGGCACGGTTCATTCGGCACAACCTGATCTGTTGATATGGTGTACCTGAGAGGATCATTACGGACAATGGTACCAATCTTAACAACAAGATGATCACTGAGCTCTGCGAGCAATTCAAGATACAGCACCACAACTCTTCTCCCTACCGGTCGAAGATGAATGGGGCTGTAGAAGCAGCGAATAAGAACATCAAGAAGATTGTGCAGAAAATGACAGTGACCTACAAAGATTGGCACGAAATGTTACCATTTTCTCTTCATGGGTACCGTACCTCGGCACGGACGTCAACAGGGGCAACTCCCTTTTCCTTGGTCTATGGCATGGAGGCAGTCTTGCCTATTGAAGTCCAGATACCCTCTCTCCGGATAATGAAGGATGCAGGTTTGAGCGAAGATGACTGGATCCAGACTCGACTTGATCAATTAAACCTAATTGACGAAAAGAGACTCACTGCTATTTGTCATGGTCAGACGTACCAAAAATGGATGATCAGGGCATTTAACAAGAAGGTCAGACGACAAGAGTATCAAGTCGGAGACCTGGTAATCAAGCGCATCATTCTTCCTCAAATTGATCTCAGGGGAAAATGGACCCCTACGTACGAAGGGTCATTTGTGGTTAAACATATCTTCTCAGGAGGAGCTATGATTCTAACCACCATGGCTGGTGATGACCTTCCTCACCCCGCCAATGCAGACATAGTAAAAAGATACTACACATGAACTAAAGACCCACTAGGTTGACACACCTAGGCAAAAATAAGGGCTTCCCGGCGAACCAAAAGGGTTCGGGCAAAAACAAGGGATGAAATGAAAAAATATGTACACCCGGCAAGTCGAAAACCTGAAAAGGCGGCTTGGGCAAAAATGGGTATCCCGGAGGACTGAAAACCCGAAAGGGCGGTCCAGGCAAAAGTTAGGGATAAAGCGTAATACTATGTCTCATTGGATCACCTTGCATCCAGAATTCAGCATCAACTATCGGGTTCAGACATCGCCAATCAATCAGCTTCATCTTCAACTAAGCAGTAAAGTGATGAGACGCTTGAGGACATAAAGGCGATAGCAGAGTTGGAACCCAGTGGGATCATTTTTCACATAGCTGTTTTGTTTCCTTTTCACAAAATTGTATAAACTCTATTTTGCTCGGCGGCGTTCTCTTACTAGGACGTCAGCCTCCTGTACATAAAACGCCTATTTACAGGCAAATTTCAAAATCAATACAAGTTTAATTTTTTCAGACAAATTACCCATCGTTTTTTCCTTTTTCTGTTTTTGTTTTGCAAAGAACGTCCAATGTTCATTTTTGATATATGCATTTGACATTAATTGTTAATCATGAATATTTGCATGCGAAACAAAGGACTAATTACAGATGACATCAGAAACAGGGGCAATAAAGAATCGTCTAAGTGATCTAGTTGCTTTGTCCACCAAGGTCCCAAGGTAGGTTCGGCTGAAGAACGTAACCAGGATACCTTCACTCCCCGTTGAGTAAGACAAGATTCAGCAATACTCTCCCCAGGCAGAGTTGGTCTCCCATCAGCCCTAAAAAGGCACAGTATCTCTAGCAAGTCAGCGATGCTCTCCCCAAGCAGAGTTAGTCTACTGTCAGCCTTAAGGAAGTTGGGTATCCCCAGAAGATCTCAACATTCCCCAACAGAGTCTTAACATTCCTCGACAGAAATATAAGATTGTTCCCCGGCGAAATACCAGACACCCCAGTGGAACCCCTTCCCCAGTACAGTCTGAAAAATTTCCCCATGAAAGTTGAATTATCCTTCCCAGTAGATTCTGAAGCTTATCCCCAGTAGATTCTGGAAGCTTATCCCCTGCAGAGTACGAACGCATCTCCCCGACTTCATTCAAAGTTTATTTCCCACCAGAGCTTATAACTGGGTTATCCTCAGCTAGTTACCACGGAAAGATCGTCCTCGGCGAAGTTCTTCCTATCCCCAGCGGAGTTCATCAAATTCCCCAACAGAACTTATCAATGGAATCCCCAACGAAGCTCTCATCAAAACCTCAGCGAAGTATCTCTTCCCACAGAGTAGTTCCCCGCAGAGTAATCTCTCCAACAAGTTTATTCCCCAACGGGGTCATCTTCTCCTACCGGTTTATTCTTGCAACCATCATCCCCAGCGGAGGCGAAGAACTCCACTCTTCAACATCAGCCCAGGATTCCACAAACTCCCAGCAGTCGTCAAGGATTTATTTTCCTAGACAAAAATGCATTCATCACATTATCATACACCATGACGCATGCATATACGCATCATATCACACAATCTCATTTATTCTTGAAAAACATCATGACATCATGCATTTCATACATCATGACATTGCATACAACTGATGTTTTGCCTTTTCAGGAAAAAAGGACAATCCGAAGATGATTACTATCAACTGTCACAATTCCAGATTCGATTCCTGTATCTAGCCAGGGCATATCTGTGAGTGACAATTTCCAGATTCGATACCTGTATCCAGCCAGGGCATATCTGTAGACGACAATTTCCAGATTCGATACCTGTATCCAGCCAGGGCATATTTGTAGACGACAATTTCCAGATTCGATACTTGTATCCATCCAGGGCATATCTGTAGACGACAATTTCCAGATTCGATACCTGTATCCAGCCAGGGCATATCTGTAGACGATAATTTCCAGATTCGATACCTGTATCCAGCCAGGGCATATCTGTAGACGACAATTTCTAGATTCGATACCTGTACCCAGCCAGGGCATATCTGTAGACGACAAATTCCAGATTCGACACCTGTATCCAGCCAGGGCATATCTGTAGACGATAAATTCCAGATTCGACACCTGTATCCAGCCAGGGCATATCTGTAGACGACAAATTCCATATTCGACACCTGTATCCAGCCAGGGCATATCTGTAGACAACAAATTCCATATTCGACACCTGTATCCAGCCAGGGCATATCTGTAGACGACAAATTCCAGATTCGATTCCTGTATCCAGCCAGGGCATATCTATAGACGACAAATTCCAAATTCGACACCTGTATCCAGCCAGGGCATATCTGTAGACGACCAATTCCAGATTCAATTCCTGTATCTAGCTAGGGCGCATCAGTGAGCAACTAATTAGAGATTCGATACTTTTATCTAGCCAGGGCATATCTGCATGAAGAGACTGAAGATCAACACCTGTAGCAGGCCAGGAAACCATCTTTCTTTCTCAGGTACGCAAGATTCTCGCTAAGGAATCTCTTACGCGATCGACACCCCGGATGGCATCTTTAAGCCCATCTCCACCACTATCCATTACACTTCCAAATGGCATCTATAAGCCCATTCCCGACATCACATTGTTGATACTCCAGTATGCGAGTGCAAATTTTTGGGCACTTTAGTGTTCAATCATCTTCCACCTTCGGATCACGAAAGGCACGCAAGCCAATCTACATCCTCAGGTCTAAGAAGATTGAACAGGGGCAACTGTTGTACCCCAAAATTTTCCCTCCCATTTCATCAATATTTTCTCACCACAAGACCCTTGGAGCTCAAGATCAAGTTAGGGTTTGCTCTGCTCAAGACTCCTCCTTGCACTGTTGACCCAAATTAGGGTTTGAGTTTGCACAAAGATGTTTTGACCTAAAATGCCCAAAATGACTTTCATGCTTCATGTTGGACTCACAAGTTTATCCATACCAAGTTTCAAGCCTTGATTCCAATCTTTGCCCAGTCAATTGGACAGTTGACCTAGAAATCAGTTGTATTGAAAAAAAGTCAACTGTGGTCAATTGGCAGTCAAACTTTATGATTTTTGACCCACATCAACATTATGAACTCATATGGACCATTTGATCAAGTTTGGATCACAATTCCACAAGAAATTTGATCAGATCACCAAAAGGGCAAAATGGTCATTTTTAGGGTTTTGACTGCACAAAGGCAATTTTTGACTGTTTGACCTGGCCAATGGCAAACCAAACTCACATATGGACTCAAGGACTCAATGGCATGGTCTTGACATATTCAACAAGTTCAAAAGATCCCAAATGCACAAGATTGACAGATGAATTTTCCAATCAACTGATCAAATTTGACTGTATACTGAAAAGTCAAACTTTGACTTTTTGGTCAAAATCAAGTGCCAAGGTTCATTTTTCATCAAGACATGTCAAATTATGAAACTTGTTCATCAAGAAACCAAAAATTACAAATTAGGGTTTGAAATGAAGAAATTTCATAACTTAGAAATTTTCTAAGTTATGAAATTTCCTAATTTTTTCCTAAAATTGTCCCATTTTTTCATCAAGATGTATTTGGATTCAAACAAAACTAAAAACGTGAAAGTTATAGTCCATTGCAAAATCTACAACTTTGATTCACAAAGTTTCCTCAAAAGAAGCTTGTAGCTCAAGTTATGATTTTTGGAATAGGGGTGCAAAACATTCTTAACTTAGAAATTTTTTGACCTATTTTAGGCAGGATTTTTGCCTAACTTCATGGCCACTTTTCACATGCTTCCACTTGGAATTTCAACTTGCATTACAAAGATGGATTGTAGTACACATTCCAAGCTTTCCAAATGTCCAAGAAATCATCAAACACCCTTGTGGTTAGGGAGATTCGAATTTGTCAAGATGGGCAAAAGTCACTTTGTTCATGGCCAAATTCATGTACATAACACTTTGCATTTTCAAACTCAGCTTGCACAAGCTAGGTTACAGGCCTCTAATCCCATTAACACTCAATAATTCAATGCTAAACCTTTGCGCCAAGATGTTATTTTGCTCATTTGGTTATTACACAAAGGATTAGTCTTAAAATAGAAAAAGCATTTTAGCTATTCTTGTAAAGAAGCACTTTATGTCAAGATCACAATCTAAGAAGTACAAAGCATATCTTTTGGGAACAAGTTCATGAACCAATTCCACTGATCAAGAGTGATTTGTGCAGCATGCTTGAGGGGCATGTATGAGCCTACAATCTAACTTGACAACTCTTGCTTAGATAAGAAGAAAACTTGCATTTTGTAGCATAACAGACATTCCTGCAAGAACCAACTCAAGCAAACCTTGTGAACACATTTGACACTCCATAACTGACCTAGAACATGAGCCCTTGACCCTCAATACCTCCTCAAACACAAAAACACCATCCTCTTGCAAAAACAGGGCACCTGCTGCAGATTGAGGTCCACAACTCAATCCACTCGTGCACTTTGGCTAATAACCTTGCAAACACATTCCATACCCTCCATTGAAACTGTTCCAAGCCCTAAACACCAGCTGTAACACTCCTAACCCCATCTGCCATTTTCATTTTTCAGTTTTGCAGGTGAACTTCCATAGCTCGATTCAGTTAGTTTCAAATCAAGCTAGAGGTTGGAGAAGCATCTCTGAACTTCAAGCAAGCTGTACAAGTCCTCAAATTCCATTGAAAATACCCACATTGTTGTACACGATTCAAGCTGAACAGGTAAAAACATGGACTTCTATCTCTCAATCTAGGAAGAGTTAGGCTTAGGTTTATGAATGAAACATGCTCTACTCATGGCCCTGAAGCTACCCATATCATTACTTTTCATTTATGTTGTGTGTACTGAGAGAATTTTGAACCTGAACATTGAAAAAAAGTTAGGTCAGGAATTGGGGGAGGAGAAATTCTCTCTCATTTCTGAGAATTAGAATAACTTTTTTATATATTTGAAATCGTGGCTTCAAGCTCTACAAGTTTTATGTTTTAAGATTTGTCAAAGGATCAAAGAATCAGAAGTTAGTGTGATGAACAAGAAGGCGCGCGTTTTCTTTTGAAACAGAGCTGGAGGTTGAAGACAAGCCCCTTGGGCTGGGCCTGACTTGTTTTTTCTGTTTGCACCATATTTTTTCACCTACACCCCCCTAGCCCATTGTGTGATATATTTGTCATTTTTGATTTTTTTTCTTTTTGATTCTGATTTTATATTTTTATTCAAGCATGAAAAAACACTAAAAATATTTTTCTCACATTTTTTGCATTTTATTTGATATTTATTTGTTTCATTTAGTTACATATATAAATAAATATAATGCTATTTGTTTAAAACATTAAAAATAATAATACAAAATATGTTTTTTAGTTATTATTTTTTTATTTACATTTTGGAAACATTTTCTAAAAAATATACTTTTTTTTAAATAATTAACATTTTTTATTTTTGTACATGTTTAATATATTTAGTAAATAATATAAATACTTATCTATCTTTTATTAAATATTTAGGATAAATATAAAAATAATACATTTTTATTTTTATTAATATTTGACCTTAAAAATCACTTTTTTACAATACTTCCTTTTTATTTATTTTTTGTATATAGTTAATAAATATTGTATATGATAAATAATAAATACTATTTATTTAAAAAATTAGGGTTTTGCCCTAAACCATGAAAATACCCAAAAATTAACTTTTTTTATTTTTGTTTATTTGTCACATGAAAAATACTTTTTACATACATATAAAACCATTTTTGTGCATTTTGCATATTTATTGTATTTATTCAATTATTGTACAATTAAATAACTTGTATACTCAATTTGGATTGTAATAGTTTAGATTTAAATTTCTTGCTAAATATCCCCATTTGAACATTTGTACCCCCCATCCCATAATTATGTTGTAATAATTTAGGATTTTATTTTCCACATTTTAAAGCTTTCTAATTATACCATGATAGACTTAGGGTTTGTATGCAAAAATCAAACAACAAATAGCTTGACTAAACAAAAGACAAAAAGCATGAAAATGGACAACACCAATCACACTTGCACCCCTTAGGGTTACTCCACTTGTTGCCTTCAATAATGGGCCATGTTGCATGTTGGGTTTCTTTGGCAAAACAAAACAATTCAAATGATCATAGTCCCTCGATGACGCTTTCGAAAGTTGCCTAAAAATGATCAAGTCCCTTAAAGGAAAAACTGCCAAAGACACTTGACACTATTGCATTCATGGTCTAAACGACGACCCACGCCTGTCCCGTTAACATCCTAACACAAGATTGCCCACCAAATACAATGGTGGAACAATACTGTTAAAAGGGTTAAAACATAGGAAAGATCTTTGAGAAATTTAGGGTAGATAGCTCTTGGTTACTTGACCAACCTTGCAAAACAATCCTTGCCATTTTTCAAAACACACATCACAACACACTTTCAAAACAATTTTTAAAACATTGAAAACTTTTTTAAAAGATACACACCTTTGTATACATTTAAACATGAATCATTACAAAGGTTGCCACAACAATGGCCTCTTTTCAAAAAAATTTCAAACCCACACACAAAGCACCATTTCAAACAATTGAAAATGCAAGGCAAGTGATCTAAGCAAGTAACTAAGAGCCCATGGATAACCATGGATAGAAAGGGTGCTAATACCTTCCCTTTCTATAATCTACTCCCCGAACCCAAGAAAACATCTCAAAGGTTTTTGCTGTGCTTTTTAACCTTTCCTTAGGATAAAATAAAGAGTCGGTGGCGACTCTTGCTCAACCAAAACATTTGCGAAAACAAACGCAAAACCCAAGTCATTTCTCCCACCGTATCACAATGACCATTCCGGTTGTGCTATTTTCAGTACAAACATACAGGGTTGCGAGAAGATAAAGGATGATTTACAGGAGATGATGGATGAGGGCCTCATCCACATAATCAGGCCTAGGGCAGAGTATGAAGTGGAAGTGAACATGGTTTCTGGATGTCCTGGTGAATTCAGAATTTTTGATGTAGAGTATATGAATGAGGATCTCGTGCAGTTGCATGCTACCTTCTGCCATACGGCTGGTCAGGTGGAACACCAATATGGATCTTGCCTAGTTTGCTGTCGAGATCCCCGAGGATGTTCAATCGTGAAGAGAGGTGTTCAGTTATTGTTAGATAATGGAACCATCAAGATCACAGGTCAGAGGGATGATTATCATGAGGTTGTTATGGTTGAGGTTTTTTTAATGGAAGAAGAGTCAGAGGAGGAGTATTCCTCTGCGGATGAGTATTTCTCTTCAGACAAAGATTTGTTTTCCAGAAAAGACTTATTGATGACTGGTTGTGTTGAAGAAGGGGTAAATGTCATTGTGCCTTGTTTCGGTGCACCAGCCCATTTTGAAATGGAGTATCATAGTAAGCCAGATGTTACCCCATTGGTAATTAGTTTGCCAGGTCCTATCCCCTACAAATCAGATAAGGTCGTGCCTTAAAAATACAACGCTACAATCTTAGAAGAAGGAGTGGAAGTTCCCATCCATCCAATTCCTGATATTGGAAATATAGTTGAAAACAGCAAGGTGACCCGTAGCGGTCGTGTGTTTGTGCCGGTTGTTCAGAGAGATGTTGCTGCTGGAAAGAAAGTTGCTGAGAATGATGAACCTAAGAAGACTACATGAGAGACTAGCGGAGCTACGCTAGAGAAAGAAGTGGATGATATTTTGAAGATAATTAAGATGAGCGACTACAGAATTGTATATCAGCTACTGCAGACTCCTTCAAAAATATTTATCTTAGCTTTATTGATGAACTCCTCTGCTCATAGAGAATCCTTGATGAGGGTACTGGACCAAGCTTTTGTGGAGAGTGACATGCCAATAGATCAATTCAGAATCGTAATAGTAAACATTACATCATGTAATAACTTGAGTTTCTGCGATGGTGAATTACCAGATGAAGGGAGGAATCACAACCTGGCCCTCTACATATCTATGAACTGCAAGAATGATTCTCTATCCAATGTGCTGATTGATAATAGATTCGTGTTGAATGTTATACCGAGAAGTACTCTCATGAAGTTGAAATATCAAGGAACACCTCCCGAGTGGCATCATTGTGAAAGCTTTTGATGGGTCGAGGAAATCTGTCATCGATGAAGTGGACTTACCTATCCATATAAGACCATATTTGTTCCAGATAACCTTCCAGGTCATGGACATTATTCTCGCATATAGTTGTTTTCTAGGACGACCATGGATACAAGAAGCAGGGGTTGTCACTTCAACTTTAAACCAGAAGCTGAAGTTTATGCGTGAAGGGAAGGTAGTGATCATAAATGGGGAGCAGGCATTGTTGATATCTCATTTGTCCTCCTTCAGTATTGTAGAAGCAGATGAAGCTGCTGTGGGAACCCAGTTCCAAGCCCTATCCATTGACAACATAAGGAGAAATGACAATTTCATGGTTTCGCTGAAGGACGCGCAACAAGTTGTGCGCAATGGTCATAATGCAGTTTGGAGACGAATTGTGGATCCACCCGTGAACAAGAACAGAACTGGCTTGGGTTTCTCTTCAAAGAATAGAAAAGGTGAAAGTTTGAAGTCAAAGTCTACTATGAGAAGCTATCATGATGTTTTCCGCAGCGGAGGATACCTCCATCCAACTGATTCTGGAATTAATGTTGTTGAGGAGGATGAAGCAGAGCAGGAAATGCCGAATTATGTGTCGTATGGAGTCAGGGTTCAGAACTGGGTCACCATTGATGTTCCTTCTTGCATACATGTTTCAAAGTAATTTGATTTGATTAATCTTTTTTTTAAAGGCTTTCACTCTGCCCAAGATGAAAGTATTAATGTTGTAGGGCTTATCTATTTACTTTGATTGTTAAAATCAATAATAAAAGTTGTCTTTGTTTCCCAAATTGTGTTTTTATTTTTTGCTTTTTCTTGGAAAATGGTAATCAGAAAAAACCCTTTCAAAATAAATAATAACTGAAATTCAATCTGCATAATCACTTATTATATGTGTCAGTTTCTAAAAGCAATCATAAATCATATGTGCAGATTAACTAAAAAACCCGTTGAATACAATTACTCTGCACCCTCTCCCAACTTCGAATGTCCTGTGTTTGGGGCTGAAGAAGAAGATTATGATGAGATTCCAGAAGAGGTCTCACGGTTGCTTAAGCACGAGGAAAATACCATTCAGCCATATAAAGAGCCTTTGGAAGTGGTCAATTTGGGTTCAGAAGAAGATCTGAAGGAAGTCAAGATTGAAGCGTCATTGCATCCCGATGTGAAGAGAAGGTTGATTAAGTTATTGGAGGAGTGTGTGGATATCTTTTCTTGGTCTTACCAAGATATGCCTGGTCTAGATACAGAAATTGTCGAGCACCGTTTGCCATTGAAGCCAGAGTGTCCGCCAATTAAACAAAAGTTGAGAAGAACTCACCCAAATATGGTAGTAAAGATCAAAGAGGAGGTTCTAAAGCAGATTAATGTTGGTTTTCTCATGACGTCAGTGTATCCTCAATGGATTGTCAATATTGTCCCAGTACCGAAAAAGACGGAAAAGTCTGCATGTGCGTAGATTACAGAGATCTAAATAAAGCTAGTCCAAAAGATGATTTTCCATTGCCTCACATCAACATGTTAGTGGATAGCACAACAAAATTCAAAGTATTCTCGTTCATGGACAAATTTTCCGGGTATAATCAAATAAGAATGGCTCCAGAGGACATGGAAAAACAACGTTTATCACACCCTAGGGAATATTCTGTTACAGAGTGATGCCCTTCAGGTTGAAGATCACTGGTGCAACATACCAGAGGGCTATGACAACCCTATTCCATGATTTGATGCACAAGGAAATTGAAGTATATGTTGATGATATGATTGCTGAATCCCAGACTGAAGAAGGGCATATAGAAGATTTGTTGAAGTTGTTTCAGCATTTGAGGAAGTATTGTCTCTGCTTGAATCCAAATAAATGCACCTTCGGTGTTCGATCGAGGAAGTTGTTGGGTTTCATTGTTAGCCAGAAAGGAATTGAAGTTGACCCTGATAAAGTAAAGAAATTCAATAAATTCCACCACCAAGAACTAAAAAGCAAGTCAGAGGTTTCCTCGGGCGTTTGAATTATATTTCTAGATTCATTTCCCACATGACTGCAACACGTGAACCGATCTTTAAGTTGTTAAAGAAAGATCAAGGTTGTGTGTGGATGGATGACTGCCAAAGGGCATTTGAAAGTATTAAAGAATATCTGCTTGAACCTCCTATCTTGCTCCCTCCCATAGAAGGAAGACCGTTGATTATGTATCTGACAGTGTTAGATAAATCCATGGGTTGTATTCTGGGACAACAGGATGAAACTGGGAAGAAGGAATTCGCCATCTATTATCTCAGTAAGAAATTTAATGACTGTGAGTCACGGTATTCCATGCTAGAAAAAACATGTTGTGCTTTGGCCTGGGCGGCAAAGCGTTTGCGACAATATATGTTGAATCACACCACTTGGTTGATCTCCAAAATGGATCCAATCAAGTACATTTTTGAAAAGCCTGCTCTTACTGGGAGAATTTCCCGTTGGCAGATGTTGTTATCTGAATATGATATCGAATACAGCACTCAAAAGGCTATTAAAAGTAGTGTGTTGGGAGATTATCTTACTCACCAACCAGTGGAGGATCATCAGTCTGCAGAATATGAATTCCCAGATGAGGATGTGATGTTCCTAAAAGTGAAAGATTATGATGAACCATTACCTGAGGAAGGTCCTGAGCCTGAATCTCATTGGAGTATGGTATTTGATGGAGCTGTGAATGCTTATGGTAAAGGAATTGGTGTTGTGATTGTCACTCCTCGTGGATCACACATTCCTTTTACTGCAAGGTTAACATTTGATTGTACTAATAATATGGCAGAATATGAGGCTTGCATCATGGGTCTCGAGGAAGTTATTGATCTCATAATCAAAATTCTAGATGTGTATAGTGATTCAGCTTTGGTAATAAATCAGATTAAAGAAGAATGGGATACTCGTCACCCTGGCTTGATCCCTTACAAAGATTATGCTAGAAGATTATTACCATTCTTCAATAAAGTTGAATTCCATCACATCCCTAGAGACGGAAATCAAATGGCGGATGCTCTGGAAACTCTTGCTTCTATGTACCAAGTGAATACTTGGAATGATATACCCCGAATTACGGTTCGATGGCTGGATAGGCCCGCTCATGAGTTTACAGCAGAGGAGGTAGCAAATGAAAAACCCTGGTATTATGATATCAAGCATTTTCTTCAGACTCAAGAATACTCGATTGGTGCGTCGAGGAAAGATAGAAAGACATTAAGAAGATTGGCAGGCAGTTTCTTCCTCAATGAAAAGGTGTTATACAAGAGAAATTATGACATGGTCTTGCTCAGATGCGTGGATAAACACGAAGCAGACATGTTGATGCATGAGATTCATGAAGGTTCATTTGGCACTCATGCCAAGGGACATTCGATGGCTAAAAAGATGCTAAGGGCAGGTTATTATTGGCTGACAATGGAATCTGATTGTTACAAATTTGCAAAGAAGTTCCATAAATGCCAGATTTATGCAGACAAGGTCCATGTGCCTCCGACACTCCTCAATGTGATTTCCTCCCTGTGGCCTTTCTCTATGTGGGGTATTGACATGATTGGGATGATAGAACCCAAAGCTTTGAATGGGAACCATTTTATCCTGGTAGAAATTGATTACTTCACCAAGTGGGTGGAGGTTGCTTCATATGCCAATGTTACTAAGCAGGTGGTTGTGCGCTTCATTAAGAATAATCTTATATGCCGGTATGGTGTGCCGAGCAGAATCATCACTGACAATGGCTCGAATTTGAAAAACAAGATGATGACAGAACTGTGTGAAGAATTTAAGATTGTCCATCACAATTCATCTCCATACAGGCCAAAGATGAATGGGGCTGTTGAAGCTGCCAATAAGAATATCAAGAGAATTATCCAGAAAATGGTTGTTACTTATAAGGATTGGCATGAAATGCTTCCTTTTGCTCTACATGGATATCGAACATTTGTCTACACTTCAACAGGAGCAACTCCGTTCTCCCTACTATATGGAATGGAAGTTGTACTCCCAATCGAGGTAGAGATTCCCTCAATGCGTGTGATAATGGAAACCAAGATGACGGAGGCTGAATGGGTTCAGAACAGGTTTGACCAATGGAATTTGATTGAGGAGAAGAGAATGACAGCCTTGTGTCATGGCAAGTTATATCAAATAAGAATGAAGAAAGCTTTTGATAAAAAGGTCAAACCTCGTGAATTCAGAGAAGGCGACCTCGTGCTCCGGAAGATCATGTCTTTCAACACTAATTCTAGGGGCCAGTGGACTCCCAATTTTGAAGGTTCGTATATTGTCAAGAAAGCCTTCTCTGGTGGTGCATTAATTCTTGAAACTATGGATGGCGAGGAGGTCCTACGTCCCATGAATGTTGACGCAGTCAAGAAATAATTCTCCTAAAGAAATAAAAGAACAATTCACTAAGTTGAAAACCCAAAAGGGCAGCTTAGGAAAAAAAAGAGCGTCTCGGTAGGCCGAAAACCCGAAAGGGCGATCTAGGCAAAAATTAGAGACATAAACAGAATAAATTTCCCACTAAGTTGAAAACCCGCAAGGGCAGCTTAGGCAAAAGTTAGGGATTTTCTTGGCAAGTAACTACATCAGACAAGACTTGATCGTTGAAGCAACAATCTTCTCGGATCCTCACCATACTTCAACAAAAGTTGCTGCTCAGGATTTCAAAAGTTGTTAGGGGGATAGTGGTCATTGTATCTCAATGTATCTTTTCTATTATGTATTACCATTTCCCAAATTTTGTAATCATCTATGGAGTCTCGCCTTTCGCATACTACCATTCTATTAATGAAATTTGAGCTTTTACCCAATTCTTTGTATTTCCTATGTTATTTAGCTTGAAAAGACTCCATTTATTACTGATAATAACTTTCAAAGCAAAGAGATTAAATAAAAAAACTGATTTTTCAAAAAAAGGGATGTTTACAATTTACTTTTACTTTGAGATTTGTGATAAAGCAATGAAAACAAAAATGGTGATCCCAGGAATGGATAAACCCCAGTTGTTTTGAGAAGCTTTTGTTCCCCTCGGGAAGGTCTACTCGGGTTGTTTTTATCGTATTGGGTTTATGATTACGGTATCCTCGATCAAGTTTGGATTCATTTCTCCTCTTTTCTGAGTTTTCATGATGTGAAGTTTCAATCCGCATTTTCTCCAGTAAAGTAGGCTTGAATTCCCCAACGAAGTTTGATTGTTTCGGTGTCAGTCTGCTTTATTTGAGACTGGTCTTGCAATCTCCGGTAGGCATGTTACTTTTGAAAAAACATTGGTTTCCCTAATGAAGCCTGAAGAAGGATGTTCTATCCCAGTATCCATTTATTTCGTCACTTTGTTTTCTCTACCTTCGGATTATGTTTCTCCTCAGTAAAGTTAAAAGCAGGCAGTAGGTTTGGTTTCCACAGCTGGCCTTTACCTTTCTTAGAATGATCATCTTGGTTGAAGTTTAGTCGAGTGTTGTTAGTGCTCGAGGCAGTTTTGCCTGGTTGTTACCCATGTTGTGTATCTGTTTTGTCAGCATGCACATGATATCGCTCATACATTCATACATACATCATGCCTAGCTAAAATTGGAAAGTCATTGTTCATTGACATTTGTTAATATTTTTTGACATATTACCCTATTTTGCAAATTTACTTTGTCCTCTCTTCATCAGAAAGTTGTACTTGAGCAGAAAACATACATTCTTTCAATTTCCCTACTGAGTTGTCCCTCATAGAAGATTTTTGCTTTAAACCTTCCGGTACAGCTCCTTGTTTGGATAAATTTGGTTTTCCCTCTTGAGTTTATTTCTCAAAGGATGTATTTTGGTTGACTGTTTCATTCCAGTTTATTTCTGGTTTAGATTTATGGTTCCCCGACAATGTTATTCACTTTGGATTGTTGAAAACCCCAAGTTTTGGTTGGTGCATTTATTTTGCACAAGAAGACTTTATCCCCTCAGCAAGAATATCAGGGCATCTCCCCATGAAATCATATCTCCTTCCCAAAAAGTCATTTCTTTTACAATCTTCCGTGACAAGAAGTAGCAAATCTCTTTATTTGAGACAGCTCATATGTTATCCCTTCCAGGCAGAGCGCCTTAGTTAAAGAAGAAATTGAGACCCGTTCTAGGCAAAATACAATAATCTTGGGGAAACTTGTTATCTTTTGCTATCTTCAGTGAATGTTGATAGTTCATTGTCAGTGAACGGCGGTGATATGATATATTCTCTTTCTACCTTCAGTGAATGTTGGTAGTTCATCGTCAATAAACGGCGGTGATATGATATTTTCTCTTTCTACTTTCAGTGAAATTTGGTAGACCATCGGCAGTGAACGTCGGTGTTTGTTATCTTTTTTCTATCTTCATTAAACATTGATAGTTCGTCGTCAGTGAACGGCGGTGATATGATATATTCTCTTTCTACCTTCAGTGAAAGTTGGTAGACCATCGGTAGTGAACGTCGGTGTTTGTTATCTTTTTTCTACCCTCAGTGAATGTTGGTAGTTCATCGTCAGTGAACGGCGGTGATATGATATAATTCTCTTTCTACCTTCAGTGAAATTTGGCAGACCATCGGTAGTGAACGTCGATGTTTGTTATCTTCCTCTCTGCCTTCAGTAAACATTGGTAGCTTTGCCTTCGGTAGAAGTTGGTGTGTCCTTTGACCATCCTACCATCCTCTCTGATTTGGTTCTCTGGGTCCACCTGTGATTTATTCTCCTGGTGGGAGGTGCTCCTTTGTTTCTTTAATATTTTTACATCCCCAGTGTTATTTTTGTGCCTCTTTGGTCCTGTTCATATGCATTCATGATCATAAGATTTGCATGGCATCTTAGGGCCAAAAATAGGGTTTGTTTTATATTTAAGTATCTTCTATCGCGTCGACACGAAGATTTTTAACCTTCGTATCTCCAGATACAAGAAACTTAAATAAGGGCAGCTGTTGTACCCCAATTTTTTCCCCTAAGATCCCTTCATCATACCATGTTGATTCACTCACAACAAGATCACACTACGATTCTTGGTTCCCCTCCCTACTTTGAGTTTTGCTCCTTTTGAGGGATTACCAAGCACCTTGACTTATGTTCCTTTTGTGATCATGAATATTGTTTTTTTTTCTTCATTTAAATAATAAAATTCAATGTTGGTTTGTCTTGCTTGTTATCCATGTAGGTGAAGGCAATGAGATTTAACAAGTTACTCCATGGGTTCATGAGTTTATTTCCATGCCCTAGTCAATATAGCTTGAGCAATTCAAACCTCATCATTGGCTTGGTTTTGGAATAATTGGCATGGCAAGATTGCTTTAGTTCATCACATTTCAAGGTTATTAGAATTGACTCAAAAGTACAAGGGGTTGATTGGAGAGGTTGTCATGTTTAGACAAGGCCTTGTTCCTATTGGTCACAAGAGCATATTTCTCTCAAAATTCAAGATATGGAAGTGGTTTTGGTAGCTATGAATCTTCATTATCATCCTAAACAACTTATATTCACAAAGCAAGAATATTGGTACAAGAAGTTTGTTCAAACTTGTCAAAGTTCCTCAAAACATTTTCTTGATCTAGGAGCTAGGGTTTTGAACTTCAAAGGAGCATATCTTGATCACCTTTTGGTATTTTTGAGTGATTCTAAAGACATCCTTCTCTTCAAAGGGGTATCAACAAATCACTTCAAAAGTTCCAAAGAGTTTTCATGTGGAATAAACTTGGTGAAGAAGAAAGATTACAAGTCCTCTAGATGAATCCCCAATTTTCCATGTGTGACTTCAAATGATCATAAATTGGTCAATTTTTATCACCTTGAGCCCATTATCTTTCCAAGATGATCTTTAGGATGTGAACTGTATGCCTTCTTTTATGTGCAAAGTGGTAAAATGAATGGAAGTTGCCTTGAATATGCAAAAGATTATAGTTCATTTCATGATTTTTAGAGAACTTCAACAATTCATAACTTGCTCA
Source organism: Vicia faba (assembly GCA_948472305.1). NCBI lineage: Eukaryota > Viridiplantae > Streptophyta > Magnoliopsida > Fabales > Fabaceae > Vicia > Vicia faba. The sequence continues at coordinate 754,681,317 of OX451740.1, read as the reverse complement.
ATTTTTGGAGATTTTGAGTGGTTCAAGTTTCAAAATGTCATTCAATAGACCTACTTCATTCCATCTTTTTTGGTTAAGAGCAAATTCCAAGTGGAAGGCCATGTTTGGATGCAAAAGATTATAGGTCATTTTTGAAGAAGAATTTGAAATATTTCTAAGTATGGAAAGTCAACCCTTTTTCTTCAACTTTGACTCAATGCAACTTTCAGCTCAAGCATCCATTTAACTCCATTATTTTTCCATTGCAAAGCTTGTAACCTCGTCTTTCTAAAGCATCAAGAATCATGCCCTAAGACCCCTTGAGTTGGAAATGCCATGGATTTGAATTTGGTAACTTGAAACTGAATTTTCCACAAAGTCAGAATTTTGAAATCCATAATGTGACTTCTAAACACAAGATTTATGCGTGTTTTTGATTTAAACTTGATTAGAAAACTTTCCAGAAGTAATTAGCACCCCAAAACGCAAGATTTGGTTAAGTTTTGATGGAAATGAAGTCACACTTCACTCGTGCTCGACCTTCACTCAATTTCCCTCCAAACTTCCTTGTTTCTTCCAATTTTTATTCCCATTCACTTCCCTATAAATAGAGGGCCATCCCCCATTCATTTCTTCAAGCTTTGAGAGCCAAAAACACCCTGCCAAAACTTCACACGAACCCATCTTTTTTGAATTCAATTTCTGAGATTTAAGCTCCCTTTTCCAAAATTCTTTGTGCATTCATCATCCTTAAGCATCATATAAACTCTCCAGCACTTAAACCAATCAAAACGAGCCATAATTCATGCTACAGAAATCCAGTTTTAGAGCTTCTTCCTTGAACTTCGAAAAGGTAGAATTCTCCACCATTTGGATCCAAATTAAGAACTGATATATTCTACTCCTTCTCCTGATTCTAATGCTTCTTACAATTTTTAAATCCATTGAGAATTGAGAGAGAAATCTCAAATTGAAGGTGCTCGCTATTTTCTGGGTTTTTGATCCATATCTCTCTCCATACCTTATATAAATTTGGCGCGATGGTGGTGCTAGAATCGTCTTGAAGAGACGAGTTCAGTAATACCAGCCTGGGATTCTAATTTTTCCATTTGAAGGATCTCACAAAATCCCCATTGCAGGGTGTCTGGAGGTTGAAGACGATGACATGTCTCGTCTCATCCAATGATAGCGTGCCAAACGTTTTAATTTCATTGGTTGCCATTTTTTTGATTCTATGTGTATCTCACTAAGGTCCATATCAAGTAAAGCGTGTCTGGTCCACTGGATCAGCTTACTAACGCGTTTTGACTATGATCTAATGGTCCACATCTTTTTGGTTTTATTTTATTTTTTTATTTTATATATTTATTAATTAAATTTTCAAAAATTCATAACTCTTTTATTTTTTATCTAAAAATTATGAAAAAATTCACAAAAATACTTTGAATTATTTCTGATCTCATGACTATTTTTTCACATTTTTATTTTGACATTTGATATTTTTTTATATTTTCTGAATTATTTGCTTTCTTTTAATTACTTAAGAAATACTTTCTGACTTTTTTTAATTCTGAAAAAATTCATAAATATTATTTTGCATATTTTTGACTCACTAAAATTTTTATGGAATTTTATATTGAGGTTTGCTATTTTTGACATATTTTTGTTTGTTTGAGCAATTTTTAAATAGTTTAAAAATAGTTTCTGACTTTTAAGAATTACCAAAAATTTTATAAAAATATTTGGATCCATTTCTGATTTTTCTATGGCCTTACTTTTTCTTTCTTGATTAATTTGAACATAGTTGATATTTTTCTCCTCTATTTTGATTTTTTAAACATTTTTTAAACCCCTTTAATGTATATATTAAATATAATATTTTTTTTTATTATTTTCTAGTTGTCTTGAGTTGATTTTTTTATCATGACTTATTAATATCATTCGATCTTGGGTGTTGAGTTCAACTCCACCAAAATGGATGAATGATTTTAATAATAGTTTGATTAAATTTTTTATTCAAAAGTGGTTTATTCATTTTTCCCATCCCCTCTTCATCTCATCCCCTTCTTATTGCACTAGATGTTGTTGGAGCATGATCTCTATATCATGTCTCAAAACAAATGGTGCATAAATTGCTATTGACCGGCCTCAAAATAGGTGCGACTTCTATATAAGTCCACTTACGATTGCTTAACATAGCGCCAAATTTTGTCCTGATTCGAATAAATGATCATTCGTGGCCCAAACTTATGATTGCAAGCCCAAGTATGTTAATTTGATCTCTTTGATCCAATAACCTTGAGATTCATTGTGTGGAGGCTTTGGTTCTACCAATCCTCTAATGGATCTACAACACCTTTGGTCAACGCGGATCACTTAAACATCGTTGATCATTAAATGGTACTTATGAGAATTCCCAAATGGATGATATACTTGACAAAAAGCAAATGCAACTTGTTGTGTGGAGGCTTTGATTCTACCAATCCTCTAATGAGTTTCAAATGCAAGTTTCAAGATAGTAATCCAACTAACCACTATTTATTGACTTATTTTACCTTATGCTTTTATTCTTTTTTATGCTTTATGTACTATTTACTTTTAGCATTTACATTTCATGCCATTTTCATCTTTGCTCATTTGAGCATTTATTTTCTTGCCATTTTTACTTTGCTCACTTGAGTTGTTCTTTTCCTTTCTTAAGATACTTAATTATCAACATAAACCCTAAAAAATCTTTAATGGTACTTGGACTATTTGGTTACTATCCTTGGCATTATGGAGCATGGGACTTTTCTTGGACTTAGGATTAGAAACCTTGGCCTATCTTGGAGATCTTATCTGATTATTTTGTCTGGGGTTCTTGAGGTTTACCTCAAGACATTGGGTTGTTTGTTTGTTTTGTGTGCAGGTTTTTATGATTACACACTTTGTTTGTAATCTGGAATTCACCCGTATACAGCCGTTACTCTGCCCAATTTTTATGAAGATGTAATACACTTGAAGTTTGGTTCTCCCAAGAGGTCTAGTATTTTTGCTTTCTTGGTTTCAATCCAAGGAATGGGAATTATATCTTGGCTTATAATGTCAAGTTTTGGCTTCTTGTTGGTTAGATGGTTCTTATCCCTAGCTTTTACCCTATGCTTTAGGATAGTCTCTTCTTCTCCTCCCATCTTCTTTAATTTCAAAATCTTCTTCCTCCTTTTGAAAACTCTTCTTGTTTTGAAACTTGAACTATTTTTACAATAAACTTGGACATATGTCCATGCATTTTCAAAACATTTTCATAAATAAATCTCCAATCAACTTTATAATACCTTGACATTTTTCGTGAGAAGACTAAAAGTCATTCAATCTCATTTCAAACCATTTTGCCACTTTGGCTTTTTTACCTTTGAAACTTTTCTTAAAAGATTAGACTCTTGTCAATCCTTGTAGTGATGCAAACAACTATACTTCTACAATATGTAGTGAAGAGAGATATTTTCCACTTGGGTGTTGAGTGAGGCATTGTTGATTTTGAAATCCAAGCCATATCCTCCACTTTGAGATGATGCAAATTCTCCTTTCTCATGATTGTGGGTAGTAGGTTTATTTTCCACACGGACAATGACGATGATGTTTTATCTTATAAAATTAACCAACACATATGTGTTTCAAATTTTTAAAAGAGGAACTATGTGTACCCTGATCTCCTATTGCATGAAAGGTGGTACGTAGGCACTAAAGGTTCGCAACTGCGGCGGGTGCAAAAATCATAAAAAATATGTTTCTTTTCTCACCTCCACCATCCATTTTATATATAACAGTTTTTTATAGCCAAAATATACAGATTTTACAAAGAGGCTCCTGCGGAGTACCGTAGATGTTTAGGGTGCTAATACCTTCCCTTTGCATAACCAACCCCCTAACCTTGAATCTTTCCCCCTTTTTTTGGGTTATTCGCTCTTTTCCCATTCCTTTGGAAACAATAAAGCGCGGTGGTGATATTTATTTTGATTTGTATAATGTATAGTCAATCCAATGGCTTAGTCTTGAACATTTCTACCGCTATAGGTACAAACTCATGCTCGAAGTATCGTGATGCCTTACCCCACCATATTACCAATCATCATGGAGCCTGTTGCAGAAAGAGATGTTCCATATACTGTCCTTTATTTTGATATGCCTACTTCTCTTGAAGATTTGCAAAGACGTTAGATTCATCTAAAGGGGGAGCGAGACACCTTTGAATCCCAGTTTTATGCAAGCGAGAAGAAGACATTGGAGCTCACGAGGCAACTTCATGATGAGAGGATCCTGAATTCCTATATCGCTCCAAAGAGGAAGCATCCATAGGTAATTTGAATCATTGTTATTGTATTTTAATTCATTTTGTTTCTTTTGTTTCAATGTAAGCCCAAGAGGCATGTTGTAATCAATTTGAACTTATTAATACAATTAATGTTTGTTCCCTTTTGTCTAAACAAATTTAAATCTTCTAAGTCCTTGAAATCATTTGCATACGCACTTTCATGCATCATAACATAAACAGGTTTTCCACAACATGTTTCCTTATCTTTGTACTATTTATTTCAGTAAGATGGATATCAAACAAACAGTGAAGGACTTGCAAGCGCAGAATTCTCAGTTCCAAGAGACCTTGCTGACCCTATCTAAGGGGCAACAATAGTTGATGACTATGCTAGTAGCCAAGAACAAAACCAAAAAGAAGATCTTCATCAACATGGGTAAGATATTCAAAGGTCTGGTTCGTCAGGTACAGATAGTCGAAGAGTCGTCTGAGGAGGACGAAAATCAAGAAGAAGAAGCAAGGAGCACCCGTGCTGGGGCTGCCAATAATCAAGCTTCCGAAGACGAAGATTACTTTGATGAGCAATATCCTCCAGCTGAGGATAAATACAAGAAGTTGGAGGATAGACTAAAGGCTGTTGAAATTCAAGTCGTGCCTGGTTTAGATTTTGATGAGTTGGGCTTAGTACATGGGGTCGTCATTCCCCATAAGTTTAAAATACCGGTCTTCGCCAAGTATGACAGGGTTTCCTGCCTGAAACTTCATCTAAGGTCTTGCATGCGCAAGATGCAGCCGCACACTACCGACAAAAAGCTCTGGGTCCATTTCTTCCAAGAGAGTCTGGCTGGGACTCAACTAGAATGGTTCTATCAATTGGAGGGTTCCTGCATCCACACATGGGAAGATCTAGCCACTGATTTTTATCATCAATATCAATATAATACCGATCTGGCACCAACCAGAGTCCAACTTCAAGGTATGACAATGGGTACTAATGAGGTGTTTAAAGAGTATGCACAAGAATGGAGGGATCTTGCTGGTAGGGTCCAACCACCACTAACTGACAGAGAACTAGTTGACATGTTCATGGGTATATTAACTGGCCCATTTTTAAACCTATTGATTGAGAGTTCTTCATCTGGTTTCACCAAGTTGATACTAACTGGTGAAAGGGTAGAAAGTGGCATTAAAATTGGGAAAATTACCATGACATTTGCTTTCGCATCCAACACTGTAAAGAAGCTCTTCACTGTAAACAAGGAAACAAATGTTGTGTATGGGGCAATGGCCCATAACAAGAAGGATCACCGACCCTCTGTTAATGTTGTGTTAATCTCCAACCCTCCATCTGCTCAAAGGCAATCATCCAACAATTAATGATTCAAAGTTCCTCGAAGACAGTTCACAAGAATAAGCATGTCACTGTCCCGAGCCTCACAACATCTGTTAAAGTCCAACTTAGTGACATTTCACAATCCACCATCCAATCCAGACATTTCATCACCTAAGTATAATCCAAATGTCAAGTGCGCGTATCATTCCAACAGCCCTGGGCATGAAACTGATCAATGTTGGGCTCTGAAGAATAAGATTCAAGATCTGATAGACAATCAAACAATTGAATTTTATCCACCTGCTACTTCAAATGTGATAACCGCACCAATGTCGAACCATGGCAAAGGTGTTAATGCAATTGATGATACTACTTTTGTTTCCTCCATTGAGGATTTGACAACTCCATTAACTATTGTGAAGGATAATTTGCTGAGAGCCGGGGTGTTCCCTGGTTGTTCTAAATATTGTGTTTGTTGTGATCAACAAGTAAATAGGTGCAAGCGGCTGAAGGAAGGTGTTCAACACCTGATAAATAGCCGCGAGATTCTGTTTGAGAAGATTCCTACCATTAAAAGTTTAACCAATAAAGTTGAAGACCTGTCCATAATAACCATCTCCAACAGGCCTCTTAGGATCCCCTTAAAGGGTCCTATTAGGATTTCAAATGAACCAACCATTGCTCATTTAATAATCACTGCCGCTGGGCTTATTCCTTACTCTTCTGACAAATCGGTTCCATGGAACTATGGTGCCGAGGTTTATTATCATAGATAAAAAAAAGATTCTTGGATCAACAAAAACAAAGCTGATGTTACTAATATTGCAGGTTCTAGTAAAGTAACAAGAACAGGGAGGATCTTTTCCCATGATATTTCTCCGCCCACTACTATAACAACTCCCGTTCGTATAACCAATGACAAGTCTAGTGCCAACACTAGAGGCAAAGAGAAAAAAGGTGAGCCTGCTGGGATAGAGGCACCTATCAAAGATATTGATGCTGAAGAACCCTCCACTCGAGAGATGGAGCAAATCTTGAAAATCATAAAGAAGAGTGACTTCAAAATAGTTGAGCAACTAGGGAAAACCCCCTCCAAAATCTCCATGTTGTCATTGTTACTTTGTTCGGACGCTCAAGCCCAAGCTTTAATCAAGTTCTTGAAGAAAGCCCATGTGCCCCAAGAAACCATAGCTGACCAGTTTGAGAACAGTGTAGCAAGTTTAACGGCTGACAATGGATTAGGGTTCTCCGACGCTGATTTGACTCCTATGGGAAGGAACCACAACAAAGCCTTGCATGTCTCTATTGAATGCAAAGGAATTACCCTGGCACATGTCTTAATTGATACTAACTCATCTCTAAATTTGTTACCCAAAAGTGCTTTGGACCGGCTAGATTATGAACGAATGGTATTGAAGCCAAGCGATATTGTTGTAAGGGCTTTCGGTGGGTCTAAAAGGATGGTTCATGGAGAGGTGGATCTCCCAATTAAAGTTGTCTCGCAAATTTTCAACTCTACCTTTTATATAATGGACATACGTCCCACCTACTCTTGTTTGCTTGAGGGCCCTTGGATCCATGGGGCGGGGGCAATAACATCCACCCTTCATCAAAAATTAAAATATCCAGTCAAAGGGAAGATCATTATTGTTTGCGGAAAAGAAGAATTTATGGTAAGCCACCTCAATTCCTTCAAATATGTGGAAATGGATGGTGAATTCATAAAAACTCCGTGCCAGGATTTCGAAATTGTTCTTCCTATGGTTTCCGCCACCAAAATCTCCTCTGACATATTAAAAGCTGACGAAGTTGTACCAAGAATGGTTTTGCTTAAAGATGCTTGTGTCGTGGTCGAAGATGGAGGTTGTACTATCTAGGAAAAACTCCTCGACATTTTGTTTAAAGCAGACAAATTCGGATTGGGTTTCACCATCAAAGCTCATAAAGAAGTCAGGCATGCTCGCATGGGAAAGCTACCTCTCTGTGTCAGAAATCATGAAGTGAACGTTGTGGAAAACTCTGATGATGAATGCACTTTTGGAGAATGGATCTACCCTACTACCTAAGAAAAGCTCAACAACTGGCATGCAAAGGATTTCACTCCCATCTCCTTCATTGAGGAGTAATTACTGTTTACTGTTTTCTGTCAATTCAAGAACTTTTGTCTATAATCTTAATTCCAAACAATGACTTTTAAGCCATGTGCCTTTCCCGGGGCATTATGGTCCATTTGTTAAGGGTTTTGTTCATGTTCATTTATCATATGATCATTTAATATAAACCAATAGACCTTTTGCTTTCAAATTTTATGCTCATTGTCTTTCTGTTTCTTTATTTGCATTTTTCAAATAGCCATGTATCTTATATGCACACACACACTTGCAGATCCTCATCCACTATGGATCTCATTACCAACGATTCTACTATTGCCAGTTATGACTTCAAATATCCAATTAACCAAAACGAAGACAAAGACGAGGAATATTGTGAAATACCAGGGGAGCTAGCCAGACTTCTAATACAAGAGGAGAAAGATATTCAACTTCATGAAGAGCCAATCGAAGTTATCAACTTAGGTACTGAGACAGACAAGAAAGAGGTCAAGATTGGCGCCAATTTAGAAGACGGTATCAAGAGTAGGCTGGTTCAGATGTTACATGACTATGTTGAAGTATTTTCTTGGTCGTATGAATACATGCCAGGGTTAGATACCAACATTGTGGTTCATCATCTACCGACAAAGGAAGATTGCCCTCCTGTCAAACAAAAAGTTTGTCGTATGCGACCAAACATGTCTGAAAAGATAAAGGCTGGGGTAATAAAGCAGTTTGAAGTTTCCTGGTTGTGGCATCTTATCCTTAATGGGTTGCAAACATGGTTCCCGTACCGAAGAAAGACGGGAAGATTCATATGTGTGTGGATTATAGGGATCTGAATAGGACAAGCCCCAAAGATGATTTCCATCTACCTCATATTGACGTCTTAGTTAATAACACCGCTCAACATAAAGTATTCTCCTTCGTGGATGGATTTTCTGGCTACAACCAAATCAAGATGGCTCCTGAAGACATGGAAAAAACCACCTTTGTTACATAATAGGGCACCTTTTGTTACAAGGTCATGTCGTTCAGATTAAAGAATGCATGGGCAACATATCAAAGAGCTATGGTATCTTTGTTTCATGATATGATCCATCATGAGATAGAGGTCTATATGGATTATATGATTGTAAGGTTGCAAACTGAAGAAGAGCATCTCGATCACCTACACAAGCTATTTGGGAGGCTGAAGAAGTACAAGTTGAGGTTGAACCCTAATAAGTGCACATTCGGAGTAAGGTCTGGAAATAATCTAGGTTTTGTTGTCAGTGGTAAAGGCATCAAAGTTGATCCTGCAAAAGTTAAAGCCATTCAAGAAATGTCAGTTCCCCGCTCTGAGAAGGAACTTTAAGGATTCTTGGGTCGTCTTAATTACATTTCCCATTTCATATCTCATCTGACTGCTACTTATGAGCCAATCTTCAAACTCCTGAAGAAAGACCAAGTAGTAAAATGGAACGACGACTGCCAAGCAGCCTTTGACAAGATCAAGGAATATCTACAAGAACCTCCAATCCCGATGCCTTAGTTGAAGGAAGACCTATGATTATGTACTTGACTATGTTAGAGAATTCAATGGGGTGCGTGTTGGGCCAACATGACGAGTCTGACCGAAAAGAACATGCAATATACTACCTTAGCAAAAAGTTTACCGACTGTGAAACTAGATATTCACTGCTCGAGAAAACTTGATACGCTCTTGCATGGGCTGCTCTCCGGCTAAGACAATATATGTTGACTCACACCACTTTATTGATTTCTAAGATGGACCCTATCAAGTACATCTTCGAGAATCCCGCTCTCTCCGGATGGATAGCTAGATGGAAAATGATTCTGACTGAATATGACATCCAATGTACAACACAAAAGGCCATCAAATTAAGTGTATTGGAGGATCATTTGGCCCATCAAGTTGTTGATGATTATTAATCTATGAACTTTAACTTCCCAGATGAGAATATCATGTTAGTTACTGACTGTGCAAAACCTAGACTGTATGACGCACCTAAACAAGGATCCCGATGGACTATGGTTTTTAATGGAGCTTCCAACGTGTAGCGGTGAAAATCAAAGATCAAGCTATTAATTAACTTGACTCGCAAATAAGCAAGAGTCGCCACCACGCTTTATTATTTCCAAGGGAAAAGGGAAAAGAGCGAAATAAAACCCTTAAGTATGCAATGTAAAATAATACTTAAAAGTAATGAAAATACAATACATTTTTGAAAGAGATCTAAAGTTTGGGGGTTGGTTATGCAAAGGGAAGGTATTAGCACCCAATGCATCTGCGGTACTCTGCGGGAACCTTTTGAAATATATATTTTTAAAATTGTTTGTTTGATTAAAATGGTTAGTTTGGTAAAAATGATTTGTTTGGACGGTATTTTGAAGATACGACGACCTAGTGTCGAAGTTTTGACTTAAAAGGTGTGAGTTTGAAAATTGAGTTTTTAAGGAAAATTATCTTAAGTTTAGCAAAATAGTAAACAAGCAAAAAATGAATGAGGGTATTCGCACAATCGTACTACTTATGAAGTTAACAAAACATTTCCCTTGGATTTTAGATGGACGAAAAATATAAAGACTTAAACAGAGTAAATTAGAATGATAATTGAATAATTAAATAATCAAAAATTAAATAGAAGACTAATTTATACTAGCATGCAATTTTGAATAATTAAATAAACTGTAAAAATTAAATAAAAGCATGTATTTGAATAATTAAATAAACAACAAAAATTAAATAAAAGCATGTATTTGGATAATTATAAACAACAAAAATTAAATAAAAGCAGGTATTTGGATAATTATAAACAGTAAAAATTAAATAAAAGTGTGTATTTGAATAATTAAAAATAAAAAATATTAAGTAGAAAATTTTTATTTATAAAAAAACATGTAAATAAATAACAAAAATATAAACAAGAGATTAATTTATAACATGTATTTTAAACAATTTAATAAATAACAAAAATTAAATAAAAGATTATAAGCATGTTTAAAAAAATATTAATTTGTAAAAAGCATGTTTTTGATGTATTTTATAATAATTATAATAAATTAAACTATATGTGTTATTATATGGAGAAATAAGACTAAAAGAATTAGAAGTAAAAAAACGGGAAAATGTCCCAGCCTAGACTTGAACTCATGTTCTCCTGGTTACTGTAAACATGCCTTGCCATCTGAACTACACTACTTAACTGTTATTATTATGTTTTAATTAAGATAAAAGTTGAAAATGGATAATTGGGATTGGGCCACAAGACCCAATGGACTGACCCGGTTTTGGGAAGAAAGAAAAATAAATCGTAACCCTAGCATGAGATAGGTGTCACGACTGAGAGTATTGGGAAGGGTAAACTGCAGATTAATCATCATTTTCGAAAGAAAAAAAACTTTGTTCTCTATGTCTTAACATTAAACAAAATCAAATTCTCTCTTATAACATTTCCTTGGCTTCATCTTCTCTCAAGTGATTAAACAACAAAAAAATTGAATCTTCTCCTCAATCCCTCGAATCTCTCACGGTTCTCTTTGAATGTTCATTATAAACACTTCAATAATCAATCCTCTTTGCAATCCTTCATCTCTGCCTCAACTCTCTTCATCATCTATGGATCAGACTTCAACACCGTATCTCCATCTTCACCGCGTCGCTCAACAACCTCACAACTTACAACATCGACTTCGACAGAAGGTAATCTTAGTTCTTCAATCTTCAATAATCAACAACAAATCTAGTTTATTGGTGGACGGACGATGTTTGTTGAAACAGAACGGAGTTTGACGGTGATGTCGGTGTTATGGATGTTGAATCCTGAGTCACGGTGTCGGTCCGCTGAAGGGTTACAGTGATCGATTATGGAATATGTGGTTCTGTGATAATGTTGACGAGCCAATTATGATGCAAAATTTTGGTTTGATTGAAGGTTAGGGTCTGGTTGAGGCGGGACCAGCAGTAAGCGTGAATAGAAAGTTCGAAAGGGTGTTCTTGTATAAGGATGAGGCGAATAGAGATGATGTTGTTGAGTTATCTGTGAGGTTCTTGAGAAAGTGAGTATCAAAACACATGGTAGAGATTCTGTCATAACCTACAGGTACAAATTCTTTTTACTGATCTTTCCATTTTTTCACTTCTGTTCTGCATTTTTTACGCTATTTTCTGGTTTCAGCGTCTTTACGGTTAACGACGACAATATGCCTAATCTCAGGATTACGATTCAAAGGAAAACAACACAACAATATAATGATTCTATTCTATTCATACAAAAATCAATACAACTCTTCAAAGTATTTTAAGGAAGGAAGGGTAGACTAACCTGGACAGAGCTCTGATGCCGGCGAGAGAGAATAAAGAAAACCGCAGGTAAAATTTTCTTCCTTAATTCTTGGTGTGGCTGCTGGGAACTACATGCTCTACGATGAAGTTGGGGGAAGACTTGAAAATAATCTTGATAGTATTGTCATTCTTATTTCCTCATCTTCTATTTTTCCTCGTTTTTTATATGTTGTGATGTTGTTCTATAACATGAAGCCTTGTGAAGTTCTCTTTGGGTTATGCAGGGGTTTAAGTGGATGGAGGTTGTTTCTGTTTTATTATGTTTGGAAAGGATGTTGATGAAAGGGATGAGTGAATTTGGGTTATAGGATGGGACGATAGCTGTGTTGAGGTACCAATGAAAAGTTAGCAAACAGTTGGGTTTTTTTCTGAGAAATTTGGGATTTTTATTGTATGTTATTGGTTTTCTATGTGAAAAATGATCTCCTAATGCCTTTTTTTTATCAGTAATTTTATCCTCCTTTTCTATGTTCCTGAGAGGTTGTTTATATAGGTGAGTCCATGAGAAAATAGAGGGAAAACATGAGCTATATTGAACAATTATGGTGTACTCTTCTGACACTTTTTGCTGCAGTTTTTGTGGTGCCATTTTATTGTAATTTTTGGACTGGTTCTATGTTGGTGCAGGGGTAGCATTGCAGGCTTTACGGACAGACTTGAGCATGGCAATAATAGTAGGTATTTTTTGCCTGGTGTGAACTGTTATGACAGGCTTAGCAATTTTTTTTTGGAGTGTAGCATTTGGATTGGTATAGCAGGTTTTATACTGAACTAATTTTAGACTATTTTGTGACAGTTTTGACAAGTTTTGTTGCAACTTTAATCAAGGTTTTGAGACTGTTTTTATGTTTTGGATATAGGGCTACCATGAAGTGGTATTAGATGATGAAATAATGAAGCACGGCAAGGCATGGAAACTTGAAGGCTGAGCATGAAGATTGAACTTGATGTTTAGGCTTGAAGATTAGGACTTTTGACAAATTTCATGTAATTTCTTTATATTTCAAAATGTAATAACATGATAATTTGTAACCACTTCTTCTTGCAATGAGCTTTGAATCTTGTATTGAACTCTTTGAATGGATATTGCAAAACATGAGTAGGATTATTCAAAGATTAGACTCAAAATTTATGTTACTTTTGAAGCTTGAATGAAAAGATAACTTGAGCAAATTCTCTTAATGAACTCATGACATATTCTTGTGATAATAAATTGGCTCAAAATTATTGATGTAAGATCAAAGTTGAATGGTTTGTAAAGTCTTTTTCATAGGATTTGAATTCTCATGATGCACTTGAAATTTGTCACATAAGAAATTAGGAATTCCTCTTGTAACACAAAAATGTTGGTGATGTATCCTGGAACTTAAATCCAAACAAGTCTTGAATAATCCTAGTAGTGTAAATTATGTGAAAAATGTGTTTGGGTTCTCAATATACACTTTGAATGAAATTTGAATGGTAGATGAATGAGTATCTTGTATTTGCTCCTAAAATTCCAAATAAATTACATGACTTGATCTTCAAAATTGAGCAAACTTGCATCATGAGAAATTAGTTCTTTTGTATATCTTGAATCTGAAAGAAAATTCATATGAATGAATTGCGCTTCGCACACTTGAATCGATTTGAAATCAAAAAGAATTATTCGAATTGTTCCTCAAATCTTCTTCTTTACAAAACCATATCATCAATTCATGGTAACTTGCAATACGAGCCAATAATACAAATTGCGCCTTTAAGAGATTTAACTAATAACCCACCTTAACCTGATGATCGCTAATGTTCAGTTGCAAATGACTTGAGGCAGGCGATAAGCAATTACTGAATCATTGAACTAGAACTCTAGTTTCATGATTTATCCCAACATAAGACTCAGACGTCTTTTGAGAAAATGTTTGTGGCATAAATTGAACCTCAATCTTTGAAGTAATCTCATAGACCACGCTATTTGTGATACTTCGCAAAAGAATCGTCTCAGGACGTTGAAAATTGAAGAAGTCGTGACCATTTGAACTTGAACTTGCAAGAGTTAACTTTTTGTTGAAATGCTTTGAATCGACTTGCAAACTTGATCTTTATTCGCATTCCAAAGCATCTTTATGCACATGTAAACCAGTGATGATGAAATCTTGAATGTGCTTTGGGAATTTTTGGAGAAGCTTGAGACCACTTGTCAAACAAGGAGTGGAAATAAACACACGATTCCCCTGATGAATCAGTCTTCAAGAATCAACGATCAACTATACTTCTGGCTTGGGAGATTCCGAACCCTAATCGAGGCATGACGCCTGATGCTCTTGATTCAGATCTGTTTCCTGCAAATGAAATCAAAGAAACGAAAAACACACACATCGTGCTTGATTAGAAGTTAGTGATACATAGGCTAAGAATGTTCAAAATACTTGACAATTTCTGCATAGTCAATGCTCTAATGTGAGAGGTTAAAACCGACCGTATTTCGTGACCTTGACTTCTGTATAAAAATGCTAAAATAAAAATGGGATCTTAGGTCAAAAATTGGGGTATGACAGCTGCCCCTATTTAAGTTTCTTCTATTCGGAGATATGAAGATTAGAATCTTCTTTTCGACGAGATTGAAGGGACTTCAATATAGAATACACAATTTTTGGCCTTAAGATACCGCAATTATGTTTATGATATGATATGGATGTAATATTTTGAATTTAATGAGGAATTATGCCGCATGAGACAAACTACTACTGGAGAAACCAAGCACATTATACCGTAATCTCACAGGGGAAGAGATTATAACTCCACTGGGGAACAGAGCCACAGACTTCGATTGATACTCTTATTGGGGTACAACTTCGAGAGAAGAAAAAATTACTGACTCTATCAGAGAAGACGCCTTGTATAGGCTGCGAAAAGACAGGTGGTTATTGACCCAAGATGATGGTGAGTTTACAACTCAGGGTCAAAGGTAGACAAAAAGATACACTAACTTTTTCTGATAGTGAACTACCGATTTTTACTGAAGAGAGGGGTTTTATAACAAACTTCTCTGTGGGTATTTTCCAGAGAGATACCATTTTCTGCTGAGATAACATATTGTTGGGGATACACAAGTTTCTCAAATAAAGAGGCCTCGACTTGCTGTCTTCAAGGGATATCAATAATACACAAGTTGCTCAAATAAAGAGGCCTCAACTTGTTGTCTTTAAGGCATATCAATAATACACAAGTTGCTCATGAAAAGCCGCCGCTTTCCGTCTTAAAAAAATGCAAGTTTCTCATGAAGAGACCGCCGCTTGCTGTTTTTCCAAGGTATCAATAACATACAGGTTGCTCATGAAGAGACCGTCGCTTGCTGTTTTTCAAAGATAACAATAATACATAAGTTGCTTGTGAAGAGACCGCCGCTTGCTGTTTTTTCAAAGGTGTCAATAACATATAAGTTGCTCATGAAGAGACCTCCGCTTGCTGTTTTTCAAAGATAACAATAACACACAAGTTGCTCGTGAAGGAACTGCCGCTTGTTGTTTTTCAAAGATAACAATAACACATAAGTTGCTCGTGAAGAAACCATCGCTTATTGTTTTTCCAAAGATAACAATAACACACAAGTTTCTCGTGAAGAGACTGCCGCTTGCTATTTTTTAAAGATAACAATAACACACAAGTTGCTCATGAAGAGACTGCCGCTTGTTGTTTTTTCAAAGATATCAATAACACACCGTGAAGATATTGCTAGAGGTGAGAATCAATAATTTCATCGGGGGTAGACAAACTGCTCATGAAGTGACCGCCATTTGTCATAACATAAAGAAATTCATAAATAATCAAACTGCTCAAACAAAGAGTCAGTCGCTTGTTGTCCCGTCGATATTCCAGAAGAATGTTATGATAACACTACTAGGGAGTAAAGTTCACATTCAATGGGGAACCATGAATGAATCTTTCCTGAGGAGGCCAAGTATTAAATGTGCAAAATAAATGCACTCTCCATCTAGGTTTCACATCCTTGAGAAATCCCCAAAGTAACATCTATAATAGACAAAACTCAATCCAAGAACAAGTTGGAGAGAAACAACCAAACAAGTCTCTACCAGATGAGGAATAAACTCAATTGGGACTTATCTTATCCTGAGACGGAAAGGAAGTCTAAAACAACAACTTGTCCATGAGGAATAAACTCAGTGGGGAATTAGAAAGGAGGCACTTTCTGCTTAAGTTGACACTCTATTTGAGAAGAGGAAATACGATAACCAAAGTATACAGATCAAGAACATCAACAAATATGAACGTTCGTGCATGATGCAAGTGCGAATGAATAAATGAATGCCATGTATATGCTGAAAAACAGATAGAGGAGATAAACTGAAGACGATAAGACATCACAGTACAACCAGATACTCGGCTAACCTCAACAAGATGAGAAAATTACTGGAGATAGAATAAAAGCCATGGATGAAGCATATTTATGCTATAAGGCTCTAATCTCTCTGGGGAGGAAGATATTTAAAGCCCAATCAATAATCTATTGAAAGAGTAACAATGCTTCAACTAGAAAAAAAATCTTGCTTGGCTGGAAATACTGGGGAACACCACCATCTGATAATGTGTGAAAAGCAGATCACATGTTTTGACAAATTTGGATTGCCCCTGGAACTAATTTTGGATGCCCCAAGTTTACTGCTGATAAGCCGCGTGACGCACAAAAATTCTTGCGAATAAATTCACTTATTAAATGTCCCAAATTACATGGTTTATGAGAAGAAATTGACTCAAAATACCTGGCATCCAAAATGCTCTACTTTCTTCAAACTCATGGAGAGATTCGTCGAATCTCGACGTGACTGCCCCCGATTGACTATACTTGGCACAACAAAGTCTTCAAATTTTTCTCCAAAAGGGTAAACAAATTGGGAAAGCATTAACAGGGAGAAGCAACATGTCAGTGCTTAAGGTCTTCATGTGACATGCCCCTAGATATGATTTTTCTTGAAATGATTCACCAATTACTCAATAGAGTTTCGGGCCTTAAAAGAATAAACTTATCGCTAGTGCTTATATGTGAGCTTCCTTGATATCAAACAAATGTTTTGCAGTTAGAAAAAGTTTATTATGAGAATGAAAACTCTATTGCAAAAATTATGTAAGTCTTGAAGATTTTGAAAAGATATCACACAAATTTTCCGAGTTAGAGCACCATTTATTTTTGTATAGAAAAAGCATATGATACCAACATAACTATTTAGCAAACATTCATGGGAGTTAGGAACACTATCTCATTGAAGTATGCTTTCAAAATAACCTGGATTAAATTAGGACTTTTGAAGGTTGTAACATGGCCTGGTTCATGGTTTTTAGAAAAAAGTTTTTTAAGGCTCAAAATTTATAGGTGCCCACCCATTCTTCGTGATGTTCTCCAACCCTATGTTCAGTTAATTCGACATGAGTGTTCATTTCTCAAAAAAATATTTTGTGATGGCTAAGAAAATGATAAGGCTTTCAGAGTAGCAGTCATCTTTCTTGTGTTTATAGTCACACTGATTTGTTCTTTGCTGAGGACTTTTCTTTGTATTCCTTTCTTTGCAATTTTTTGTTTTCCTAACTTTTGCATGAACTAATTCTTTTGAATTGATAGTCCAGCGGGATGCCCTAATTTTGCCTATGTCGTACGTTTTCATGTTTTTGACTTAGCAGGCTTTTTATTTTTTTTTCTTGATTTTTGATTTTTGAACAAAACGCGTGACATTAGCTTGTATTTACTTATTGAGAGGATTGTGACTGCCTCGTTTCTTGATGAATGAGGGATAACATTGTGGTTCCATATCTTCTGGCTTCATTATACATGAAGGATAGCCCTCGCAGTTTCTCTTCAGAAATATCTTCCTTATGAATTTTGAACACTCAATCAGATTAACTGAAAACTACCCTGCCCCAGGTTAAAATTTAAGGGTTTTTCCGTATAGAAAAGAAACTCCTACTTCAAGGCTCAAAAGGGGTTAGCAAGGGATTATCTTCCTTATATCTCCGGTGTTTAGGGATTTGAAACAATGCATGTACATCTTCAGCAAGATTTTATTCAAAAGCATACAACCAGAGATTTTGCGTTTTTCAGATCATCATCCTCCCTTCAATCTCTGCCTAGGCAAGAGAATGGGAAACAAGTTGGTATCATGATGCAAAAAGAAATTTAAAATTTGAAAACAAATATGAGTGAAACGAATGAATTTCTTCAAGACAAACATCCTCATTGTATTAAGATAATCATTCAAATGTAAACAAGTTCTTACATGCAAACAAAGCTTTAACAAACATGAAAGATTACAAGGGAAAGCAATAAAAATGATAATAAGCTGAGAAGACTCTCTCTATCTGGACTTGAGTTGCTGAAAACATCCTTCAAAAATCAGAATAACCATCAATCATGTTTACTCTTTGACAAATGCTTGATTTGAACTTCAAGACCAACGTCCTTGAATAACAAGATACCACTTCTGACTAACTTCTAGACTTCAGCTTTCAATGAATAACAGTGTTCAATGTTATGCCCAAGGGCTCCTTAATGAAAGGCACAAGTTAAATCAGCTTTGTAGCACCACAAAATCTTCTTAGGAACCTTCGGTGGAAGTCGAGTCTGAACCAAATTCCTCTGCATCAGGACAGGAAACAACTCCGTATAGGTCGTTGGAATTGGATCAAATTAAATTTTTCTCTGATTAGGAACTTACTGATTTGTTAATGAACTGGAACCATACAAGGTAAATTGAACACAAGGATGATAGGAGAAACATGATGATTTTGGCGATGATTATTTCTTCTTCTGGCTCTCTTCTTGGAAAAGTTATTACCAAACTTCTTCACACCACTAGCTGAGCCACCATCTTTATAAACATCCCTTTCGGGCATCTTCTTCTAGACGCACTCCCACATTCACCATCGCTTCTTCCTTCCTAGAAGGATTGACTTGGGCGACAACCAAAATTTCAACCAAACCATTTAAGTGATCCATACTAGCTTTCAAATTAGTCACCTCTATGCGGAGTTCAGAAACCTCTTGCTTGATATTCTCCATTTTTCTCTTAGCGCGAGTGTTATACTGGTGAGACCAAAGGAAAAATAAGACTTGGAAAAAGACCTTTGAAAGTGAAACAAAAAATGTAGAATGATGTATGATATGCAAAAGATTTTTTATTTGACTTTTAAGGAACTCAATATATTAAGTTATAAACATCAAAGTATGAAGATAGAAAATGAATTATGAATTAGATCAGAGCGTTGATCAAGTTATCATCAAGATCAATCATCCATTTTGGTGGATTAGGGTTTTTCACCCTATCAACACCCAAGATCCATTGAGTTTGATGAAACTTATGATGTTTTACAAACAAAGACCTCTGAATTCCTTGAAAAACAAGTGAAAAGGGTTTCGGGATGCATGAAGGCATGGCTATGCAACAACCACAAGCAAGGTAACAAACAAAGTCGAAAGGTTCAACGTCACGAGCATGGAGTCAAAGGTAAAGACCATCCCCAAGGTATGTACTAAAGGTTTAATCACACTTGTAAGACAAGGTTCTAAAAGTTCCCAAAGTCTACATTCCTCCTTCGGATATTACCAACATCCCGATTACTCGGTAATTAGCAATATTCTCAAGAGAAACTCGTCTGAGTGCAGCATCGCGTGACAAATACTTCTGGATTACTCTGTTATAATCTCTGCACTACACCTAAGAGGCCAAGATGGATTAGGGCTCTACGGTTCTCAGCTTCTCTGGCTCTCAGGTCGAAAGCAATAATGTCTTCCCGATTACTCGGTAAATAAATACTACGTTCAAAGGGGCTTCCACTGAGTAGGGGATTTTATGCCTCCTTCTTCGGGATTACTCCCTCAAAGTTAACATGACTATACTGCCCGTCCTATTCCTAAGTGTAACTTAGTCTGGGTATAGAACTTGTCCTTTGTAAATATCATCAACACCCAAATAACCATAATATATCACATATAATCAAATAAACAAGTAATAATAAATAAAAAACATATATGACAAATTAGGCTTAACCCACTTAGGGATGGACCAGCAAAAGGTCAATCTTTCCCCAGCAGAGTCGCCAATTCTGTAGCGGTGAAAATCAGAGATCAAGCTATTAATTAACTTGACTCGTAAATAAGCAAGATTCGCCATCGCGCTTTATTATTTCCAAGGGATAAGGGAAAAGATCTAAATAAAACCCTTAAGTATGCAATGTAAAATAATACTTAAAAGTAATGAAAATACAATGCGGTTTTGAAAGAGATCTAAAGTTTGGGGGATGGTTATGCAAAGAGAAGGTATTAGCACCCAATGCATCTGCGGTACTCTGCATGAACCTTTTAAAATATCTGTTTTTAAAATTGTTTGTTTGATTAAAATGGTTAGTTTGGTAAAAATGATTTGTTTGGACGGTATTTTGAAGATACGACGACCTAGTGTCGAAGTTTTGGCTTAAAAGGTGTGAGTTTGAAAATTGAGTTTTTAAGGAAAATTATCTTAAGTTTAGCAAAATAGTAAACAAGCAAAAAATGAATGAGGATATTCGCACGATCGTACTAATTATAAAGTTAACAAAACATTTCCCTTGGATTTTAGATGGACGAAAAATATAAAGACTTAAACAGAGTAAATTAGAATGACAATGGAATAATTAAATAATAAAAAATTAAATAGAAGACTAATTTATACTAGCATGCAATTTTGAATAATTAAATAAACTGCGAAAATTAAATAAAAGCATGTATTTGAATAATTAAATAAACAACAAAAATTAAATAAAAGTATGTATTTGGATAATTATAAATAGAAAAAATTAAATAAAAGCAGGTATTTGGATAATTATAAACAGTAAAAATTAAATAAAAGCATGTATTTGAATAATTAAAAATAACAAACATTAAGTAGAAAATTTATTTATAAAAAAACATGTAAATAAATAACAAAAATATAAACAAGAGATTAATTTATAACATGTATTTTAAACAATTTAATAAATAACAAAAATTAAATGAAAGATTAATAGCATGTTTGAAAAAAAGATTAATTTGTAACAAGCATGTTTTTGCTGTATTTTATAATAATTATAATAAATTAAACTATATGTGTTATTATATGGAGAAATAACGGGAAAATGTCCCAGCCTAGAGTTGAACTCGTGTTCTCCTGGTTACTGTAAACCTGCCTTGCCATCTGAACTACGCTACTTAACTATTATTATTACGTTTTAATTAAGATAAAAGTTGAAAATTGATAATTGGGATTTGGTTACAAGACCCAATGGACTGACCCGGTTTTGGGAAGAAAGAATGAAAATGTTTGTAACCCTAACATGAGATAGGCATTGCGGCTGAGAGTATTGGGAAGGGTAAACTGCAGATTAATCATCATTTCTGAAACAAAAACTATGTTCTCTATGCCTTAACGTGAAACACAATCAAATTCTCTCTTATAACATTTCCTTGGCTTCATCTTCTCTCAAGTGATTAAACAACAACAAAATTGACTCTTCTCCTTAATCCCTCGAATCTCTCATGGTTCTCTCTAAATGTTCATTATCAACACTTCAATCATCAATCCTCTTTGCAATCTTTCATCTCTGCCTCAACTCTCTTCACCATCTACGGATCAGACTTCAACACTGTATCTCCATCTTCACCGTGTCGCTCAACAACCTCGCAACTTACAACATCGACTTCGACAGAAGGTAATCTTCGTTCTTAAATCTTCAATAATCAACAAAGAATCTGAGTTTAGCGGTGGACGGACGATGTTTGTTGAAACAGAATAAAGTTTGACGGTGATGTCGGTGTTATGGATGTTGAATCGTGAGTCACGGTGTCGGTCCACTAAAGGGTTACAGTGATCAATTGTGGAATATGTGGTTCTGTGATAATGTTGACGAGCCAGTTATGATGCATAATTTTGGTTTGATTGAAAGTTAAGGTCTGGTTGAGGCGGGACCAGAAGTAAGCGTGAATAGAAAGTTCGAAAGGGTGTTCTGGAACGAGGATGAGGCGGATGGAGATGATGTTGCTGAGTTATCTGTGAGGTTCTTTATAACACCCCAATTCTACCAGGCAATTATATAAATAAATCAGAGTTATTAAATCATTCATGCAAACGAATCGGGATGTCACAAATTCATCATTCAAACCTCATTGCATTCATCGTGGATACATAACACTTTAAACTTCGTATGAACAACCATCATAATACTTTACTCTCTTAATTCAACAATTCAAACATGTACGCAGTGGAATTCTTAATAACATCTTTATCATCAATACAAAGACTTCAAAACAACACAATTTAATAATAATCAACTTAAAGTTCAACAACTGAATAATCAACAATCAAAAGCAACAAGCGTTCATCCTCCCCGAGTGTTACATATCAGAGCAATGACACTGACTCAAACTACTGAAGGTATACAGCCTTCACTCTCGATTACCTGCACATTACCAACATAAGGGCAACATTCAAACAGAAGGGGTGAGATATCTAACATTATAATGAAGCGTATGATAATTAATATATTAAATTAGATCACATAACATCACCACTTCTCGTATCATAATCAACAATAATCACAACAATGATACACATTCACAACATCAATACACACTTCTTTATGCAATCATATAATGCAACTCAATATTATGCAAATGCATGTGATACCATTGGAGCAGAACTCCCATCTCAAAAATTACCAATTAATAGATGCATCAACAAGGCATAAGCCTTCATCTCAATATTCACCAATACAGGCCATCTCAACAAGCATAAGCTCTATCTCAAAATGAAATGTATGCGACACAATCATGAATGTAATGACAACGCCATAATTGACAACATCGTCGTTGGCCAAAGGCCTACATCTTAAAAGCATCTCATCATCTCTTTATCATACATCATTCGTCGACATCATTTATCATCATAAATCATCAAACATAATTTATACATCATAATTCATCAAAACAAACTCTCATTAACAGCATCTTATCAACAACTCAGTTGTACAGTAATACGATAGTAACTCATCAATTTCACAACGTTGGCCATAGGCCTATACAAGGTATTGCCTATAATTAGTTAATCAACTAAGGCTTACTTCCAAATCACCAAATCTCTAAATACTACTATTCTGTAATATTACACCATTATCATCATTAATCCTACTACTACAAACCAGACAGTACTCTATAAACGTCTCATCCTCATCCTTCTTCACAAAAACCAACATAGCAATTACCGCGGGAACTAACTCTAATCCTAATTTGGATACTAGGGTTATCCTTCCTATTCTTCATTTTAATCCTTAAGAATGAAGTTCATTGTGTTATCCATTCAACACTTCAAACGGCACCTCAAACGGAGTCCGAAAACTCAAGTTACAGCCTTCTCAAATTGATTCTACCAAAAACCAGGCAACATGGATCAACGCATAACGCCTTGGGTTGACGCGTACTGAACTAAACTCGCAACGTGAGTCGATGCATCCTCTCTTGTATCGACTCATACTGGATCTATCATGCAGCATGTATCGACACATGCCCCTACGTATCGACTCATCCTGAGTCTAAAGACCTGCTTGTATCGACACATACCATTTGGGGTTGACGCATACTGCTCTGTCATGGAAAATTTCTGCAATTTTATCTGCGTTTTCACTACGGGTTCCATACTTTAAGCCTTAAAAACCTAATCTAATCATAGATAATCATCACTTACAGTTGTCCTACAATTCTACATCAAATAAACAGTATCGGGACATCACCGTTCATCTTTCAATCATCAATTTCCATCATACAATATCATATAATTCAATCATGAATAAAACAACACTTTCACATCTAATTCCACATACCAATTATCATGAACCCAATTAAAGAGTTAGAACCCCACCCTTACCTTGGATTGAAGGTTGCTTTATAACTTCCAGTTGAATTCTCGTTCTGCCATTTTTCCTCTTTTCCAACAACTTCACGTTCTTCTCTCCAACCCTTATTCTTCTACTACTTCTTCTTTCTTGTTATTTCTAACAATAATAAAATAATCTATTATTCTCTTTATTCCTTAATGGGCTCAAAACTAATACACCCCCTCATTACTACTTCTATTCCTTAAAAACAAGCCCACATCGAATAATATTATACTTCTAATATTATTTCACCAATTAATAAAATAATTAAATCCAATTAGTCACAACACATCTTCACAAATATTCCAAAAATAATTTAATTAAATAGTTAATTAAATTACGGGTGTTACACTCTTGAGAAAGTGAGTATCAAAACCCATGGAAGAGATTATGTCGTAACCTACAGGTACCAATTCTTTTTACTGCTCTTTCCATTTTTTCACTTTTGTTCTGCATTTTTTACGCTATTTTCTGGTGTCAGCGTCTTTATAGTTAACGACGACAATATGCCTAATCTCAGGATTACAATTCAAAGGCAAACAACACAATAGTATAATTATTCTATTCTATTCATACAAATATCAATACAACTCTTCAAAGTAATTGAAGGAAGTAAGGGTAGACTAACCTGGTCAGAGCTCTGATGCCGGCGAGAGAGAATAAAGAAAACCGCAAGTAAAATTTTCTTCCTTAATTCTTAGTGTGGCTACTGGGATCTACATGCTCTACGATGAAGTTGGGGGAAGACTTGAAAATAATCTTGATATTATTATCGTTCTTATTTCCTCATCTTCTATTTTGCCTCGTTTTTTATATGTTGTGATGTTGTTCTGTAACATGAAGCCTTGTGAAGTTCTCTTTGGGTTATGCAGGGGTTTAAGTGGATGGAGGTTGTTTCTGTTTTATTATGTTTGGAAAGGATGCTGATGAAAGGGGTGAATAAAGCTGGGCTATAGGATGTGGCGATAGCTGTGTTGAGGTACCAATGAAAAGTTAGCAAACAATTGGGTTTTTGTCTGAGAAATTTGGGATTTTTATTGTATGTTGTTGGTTTTCTATGTGAAAAATGATCTCCTAATGCCTTCTTTTTTTATCAGTAATTTTCTACTCCTTTTCTATGTTCCTGAGAGGTTATTTATATAGGTGACTCTATGAGAAAATGGAGGGAAAACATAAGCTATATTGAACAATTACGGTGTACTCTTCAGACACTTTTTGCTGCAGTTTTTGTGGTGCCTTTTTATTGTAATTTTTGGACTGGTTCTATGTTGGTGTAGGGGTAGCATTGCAGGCTTTACGAACAGACTTGAGCATGGCAGTAATAGCAGGTATTTTTTGACTGGTGTGAAATGTTATGACAGGCTTAGCAGTTTTTTTTTGGAGTGTAGCATTTGGATTGGTATAGCAGGTTTTGTACTGAACTGATTTTGGACTATTTTGTGACAGTTTTGACATGTTTTGTTGCAACTTTAATCAAGGTTTTGAAACTGTTTTTGTGTTTTGGATATAGGGATGCCATGAATTGTTTTTAGATGATGAAATAATGAAGCAAGGCAAGGCATGGCAACTTGAAGGCTGAGCATGAAAATTGAACTTGATGTTTAGGCTTGAAGATTAGGATTTTTGACAAACTTCATGTAATTTCTTTATATTTCAAAATGTAATAACATGATAATTTGTAACCACTTCATCTTGCAATGAGCTTTGAATCTTGTATTGAACTCTTTGAATGGATATTGAAAAACATGAGTAGGATTATTCAAAGCTTAGACTCAAAATTTATGTGACTTTTGAAGCTTGAATGAAAAGATAACTTGAGCAAATTCTCTTAATGAACTTATGACATATTCTTGTGATAATAAATTGGTTCAAAATATTTGATGCAAGATCAAATTTGAATAGTTTGTAAAGTCTTTGTCATAGGATTTGAATTCTCATGATGTACTTGAAATTTTTGACATAAGAAATTAGTAATTCCTCTTGTAACACAAAAATGATGGTGATGTATCCTGGAACTTAAATCCAAACAAGTCTTGAATAATCCTAGTAGTGTAAATTATGTGAAAAATGTGTTTGGATTTTCAATATACACTTTGAATGAAATTTGAATGGTAGATGAATGAGTATCTTGTATTTTCTCCTAAAATTATAAACAAATTACATGACTTGATCTTCAAAATTGAGCAAACTTGCATCATGAGAAATTAGTTCTTTTGTATATCTTGAATCTGAAAGCAAATTCATATGAATGAATTGCACTTCGCACACTTGAATCGATTTGAAATCAAAAAGAATTATTCGAATTGTTCCTCAAATCTTCTTCTTTACAAAACCATATCATCAATTTGTGGTAACTTGCAATACGAGCCAATAATACAAATTGCACCTTTAAGATATTTAACCAATAACCCACCTTAATCCAATGATCGCTAATGTTCAATTGCAAATGACTTGAGACAGGCGACAAGCAATTACTGAATCATTGAACTAGAACTCTAGTTTCATGATATATCCCAACATAAGACTCAGACGTCTTTTGAGAAAACGTTTGTGGCATAAATTGAACCTCAATCTTTGAAGTAATCTCATAGACCATGCTATTTATGATACTTCGCAAAAGAATCGTCTCAAGACGTTGAAAATTGAAGAAGTCGTGACCGTTTGAACTTGAACTTGCAAGAGTTGACTTTTGGTCAAAATGGTTTGAATCGACTTGCAAACTTGATCTTTCTTCGCATTCCAAAGCATCTTGATGCACATGTAAACCAGTGATGATGAAATCTTGACTGTGCTTTGGGGAAATTTTGGAGAAGCTTGAGACCACTTGTCGAACAAGGAGTGGAAATAAACACATGATTCTCCTGATGAATCAGTCTTCAAGAATCAATGATCGACTGTACTTTTGGCTTGAGAGATTCCGAACCCTAATCGAGGCATGACGCCTGATGCTCTTGATTCAGATCTGTTTCCTGCAAATGAAATCAAAGAAACAAAAAACACACACTTCGTGCTTGATTAGAAGTTAGTGATACATTGGCTAAGAATGTTCAAAATACTTGACAATTTATGCATAGTCAATGCTCGAAGGTGAGAGGTTAAAACCGACCATATTTCGTGACCTTGACTTCTGTATAAAAATGCAAAAATAAAAATGGGATCTTAGGTAAAAAATTGGGGTATGACACAATGCCTTGGGCAATGGAATTGGTGCTGTGATAATTTCTCTGGAAGGTTGTCACACTCCTTTCACTGCTAGACTGTTCTTCGATTATGCGAATAATATGGTTAAGTACGAGGCGTGCATCTTGGGTTTAAAGGCTGCCATTGGCTTAAGGATCAAGCATTTGGATATATTCTGAGACTTTACTCTAGTGATTAGCCAAGTAAAAGGAGAATGGGACACTAAGCATCCCAACATGATTCCTTACAAGGAGCTTGTGTTAACTCTGATTCCATGCTTCGAGGAGATTACCTTTGAACATTTCCCTAGAGAAGAAAATCAGTTGGCTGACGCCTTAGCAACAATGTTGTGATCGGTGGATCTGGAACTGACTGTTTAACGCTGGTTCGCGAAATGTTGCGGAAGCAAGAGTCGCCACCGTCTTTTATTTTCTCCAATATGGAAAGGACAAAAGCACAGAAAAATTCCTTATAGAGATTGCTCTCAGTTCGGGAGGTAGATTTATAGAAAGGGAAGGTGTTAGCACCCTTTCTATCCATGGTTATCCATGGGCTCTTAGATACTTGCTCATTTGTGTTTTCAAAGTGTTTGTTTGCTTTTCAACTGTGGGTTTAAAAAAAGTTTCATTTAAAATTTCAGTTCGACTCTTGTATCAGTCCTCAAGAGTGTTTGAAAAGTTGTTTTTGAAATCTTTTTGAAAAGTGTCGGTGTGAAAAAGGTTTTTGATTTGTTTTGAAATAGAGCAAGTATCTAGAGTCATCTACCTACCCTAAGGAATTCGTCTGTGTAAATGTCCTTAAGATAGTGCCATCCCACCATTGAGAGGTAGGTAGCACCACCGTTGGAGGTGTTCGGGTCAATTCGAGGGTTCGGGACAGTGTGGTCACCAGAGCAATAGGAAGACACCTTAGAAGCTACCCCCATGCCATGTTCATGGACATGAGGACTTACTAAAACGTCCTCTACTCGACGACCACGTTTCGAAGGGCAAGGCAACAGTGAGGCGTACCCTAGGGGTGGTGTGTGATTTATGTGTCATTTTCAATTATGTTTGTCTTGTTCATGCATTGGTGATCTACGCTTTGTTTTTATTTTTGGCATTCGTTCTTTCATGCAAGTTATTAACAGTTAAAAGGTGCGGAATTAAAAGTCCTACGCTATTACAAAGGCGCGGGTCTACATCACCAAATTAAACCAAGACCCGATTTAAATAAAATACGGAAAATAAATGTCCTAATTAATCTATTACAA
Source organism: Vicia faba (assembly GCA_948472305.1). Taxonomy (NCBI): domain Eukaryota; kingdom Viridiplantae; phylum Streptophyta; class Magnoliopsida; order Fabales; family Fabaceae; genus Vicia; species Vicia faba. The sequence continues at coordinate 754,652,916 of OX451740.1, read as the reverse complement.
GGCTTTGGGGTAATTACATGAAATTTATAAAAAGAAATAAAATAAGCGCGCGAAACGAAATTATAATCGAAAGCGAGGGCGTTGGACCCTTTTAAAGAAATTAAATTGAAATTATGAAATTAATTAAATTAAATAAAGGGGAAAGACTTATTTTTTGATATTTTTTGTACTTTATGAAATTAAGAAAATTAATGTGGAATTAAAAATTAATTAAAACCCTAGTTCTAAATTGTTTTTAATTTATTAAAAAAAATATTTTAGTTTGACCTAATTTACATTAATTATTTACATGGCATATTTATTTACAAAAGATAATTAACAATTAAATATGGTGAAAAAGAAAAGAAAAAAAAGAATAAAAGTACAAAACCCTAATTTCTACATTTTTTTAGTTTGTTCAAAAAATAGTAAAATTAAACCTAAAATTAAAACTAAATTAATTATTACATTTATTTACAAAATAATATTAATTAATATTAACAAAGCATATTTTTTATTGTTTTATGATTTTCTGTTTTTTTTTATATTTTATGAAAATTAATTTTGATGAATTAACTAAAATAAATAAAACAAATAAATAGAAAAAATGAAAAGAAAGAAAATAATATGCAAACCAATGGGGGGTGTTGACCCTAATTTTGGAGGTATGATCAGCAATCAGGCCCAATGAATTCAAGCCCTTGGTTGACTTTTCAAGGACGCGTGTGGATCTGCTGACCAAGGTGCATGGTGGAGATCTTGTGTTGGCCCTTGGATTCATCTCCTGAGACATGTGGCGTGCCCAGAGATAGAGTTGTATGGTGGTCCCTGAAAGGTACGCTGCATGGAAATATGGAAAGCAAAATAATATTGAGAAGGGAGGGGACCTGGGAATCGAACCCAGGTCCCAGTACCTATTGTCCACGTCGCCCACCAACTGAACTAGCGCATTGGGTTGTATTGGAATTGGCCAGCGAACAACATAACATGACACAACGCTTAGTGATGTCCATCGCGCGAAAATTCAAATATGCCTATGATCAGTGGACACGTCCTCCATCTTCTTCATGTTTCCTGTAAATAAAAAGAGATAGCGGGGGTTTTAAACCCCCACTAAATGTACCCTGTGAAAAATAGCGATTAGAGCATCGTTGCTCATAAATTGGGCGCGATATGATGATTGGATTCGTCTGAAGGTCACGAGCTCAATGGTATAGGCCTTGCTGTCCAATTTTTCCATATGAACAAATCCCCAATTTTAAGCTTAGGAAAACCTAGAAAATTTCCATGGCAGATTCTCGTACAGGGCATGTTAGTTCAATTAAAAGATATCAACAGCTTTAGAATGTTCATGTTAGTGCAAAACAACATGAAAAATGCATAGATGATACGTATAAATCAAAACACGAATATGAGAAATATTAAGAACAGGACGGTTTCGTTCTACCGATTCTTAATGTTAGAGGTTGTGGTTTTGATTGGAATAGATCCCTGGTGACCTTGGCAGGCTATTGGAATGGTTATCTTGCCTTGAAACGCACTGAAACTGTGTTTTCAGTTTTGAATTTTTTGATGAAAAATGGCAAGTTTGTATTTGCTTTTGAGCGCAGCTTTCAGGTTCTTTTTTATTAGGTTTGCATTCTGTATGTATATGGGACGAATTAGGGTAGAAATTTGAGTCCATAAACCTTTGCATTGATGAATCAAATATTTGATTTTTCATGTAATCTTTTCAATCTTTTTTCATGCCTTTTTGATACCAATCATGGCCAAATCTTTCCATATTAGTGATGCACGAAATCTTGGAGTTATGATAGACCTATTAGCTGCATAAAAAGATTTAAAATGCATGCTTGAGTATTTTTGTCATATTTTATTTAATTAAATGAATTAATGGTGATAAAAATTCAAATAAATAATAAAAAATGATGAAATAAATCCCCTTTGGGTAAAATGGTCGTGCATAGCTTTTGGATAATGATTCTTGGAAGAAATTATGGCCCATTAGCAATTTTGAGGCATTTGAAGCAAAGTTGACTTTTCAAAATTCCCAAAACTTTCCCAACTTCCACAAGGCATATCTTGCTCAATTTTTAAGCTTTGATCATGTTCTTGGACATTTTGGAAAGGTCTTGAAGTCCTCTAACCAATGCCTTTGGTCCCATGTCATTTTGATTTACCAATCTCAAGTTATGGTCTTTGACTTAAAGTGCCTTTTTGTTAACTTTTGAAAATGACCTATAATGTTGAGATTGATAACTTTTTATGAGAGTACTTCTTGGACTTTAAGTGTGAAGAGGAGTTGTAGGAAATGTCTTTCTCTTCAAAATTAGCTTTGGATGGAATTTTTCTGATGATCCATGTGGAAGTTATGCCTTGGTCAAGTTACAGTTGACTTTTTCAACTGTCCAAATATGGAAACTTTTGCATCTTAAGACTTTTTGAGCCATACCTTGAAAATCATGATCAAGAATTGATTAAATGATGTTTATGGCTTCAAAATAAGATGTTGACCAAAAATTTGAACTTTTGACTGTCAAATGACCATTTTACCCCTGCAGTTGACTGTTGAGCAATTAGAGTTTTTGACTGTGCAATTTTATGCTGTAAGTCTTGAAACTTGACATGAGGATACTTGACAATGTTTGTAAGCATGTGGGACTTGATTGGACCCTTGGAAACTTCAATTTCTCTGCCAGAACCAAAACCCTAATCTTGACTGTTAGGAGGCCATTGAACTGTGCAACCCTTGGGAGATTTTGAAGCATGCTCTTTGCAAATCTTTGAAGAATATGGGAGGGAAAATTTTGGGGTACAACAAATGTCTTCCATGTTCAAGGTCAAATGGGACAACGAAGCTCCTATGATTACAATTGAGAGATTTGACGAACCTGCGCACTACTATGAGCTTGACACTGACGAAGGGAAACCATGGTACCATGAGGTGATGAGATATCTTGAGGCACAAGAATATCTTGAAGGATCTTCCATCAATGATAAGAAATTCTTTCGAAGATTTTCAGCCAAATTCTTTCTAAGCAACGGAATCCTGTACAAGTACAACCTTGATTCTACTCTACTCCGATGTGTGGACAAGAAGGAGGTAGAGAAAATTATGGAAGACATGCATGATGGCCTTTTTGGGACCCACTCTAGTGGACACACTATGGCCAAGAAAATCTTGAGGGATGGTTACTATTGGTCCACAATAGAAACTGATTTTCATCATCACTCAAGGACTTGCCACAAGTGTCAAATCTATGCTGACAAGGTCCATGTACCTCATATTCCTATAAATGTCATGACTTCTTTGTGGCCGTTTGCAATGTGGGGCATTGATATGATTGGAGAAATTAAATCCACTTCTTCCAATGGACACCATTTCATCCTCGTGACTATTGATTACTTCACCAAATGGGTCAAAGATGCCTCATTTGCCTCCATCACAAAGAATGTTATAGCCAAATTCATCAAGCATAACCTCATATGCCGTTACGGTATCCTCAGGATCATCACTGACAATGGAACCAACCTCAACAATGTCACGATTACAAAACTTTTTACTCAATTCAAAATCAAGCATCACAATTCTTATCCGTACAGACCCAAGATGAATGGCGCAGGGGAAGCTGCCAATAAAAATATCAAGAAGATTTTGCGAAAGATGGTGCTAACGTATAAAGACTGGCATGAGATGTTATCGCTTTCTCTCCATGGCTACCGTACTTCAGCTCGAACATAAACTAGGGCAACCCGGTTCTCCTTGGTCTATGGCATGAAATATGTCCTACCTGTCAAAGTTCAGATTCCCTCTCTAAGGATAATGAAGGAAGCAGATTTAGGTAAAGACGAATGGGTTCAAACTAGGTTGGATCAGTTGAACTTGATTGACGAGAAACGAATGGCTATTATTTGTCATGGTCAGATATGCTAAAAACGTATGATCGAGGCTTTCAACAAAAAGATCAAGCCTCGAGTATATCAGACTGGCGACTTGGTAATAAAGCACATCATTCTTCCACAAGGCAACCCTAGAGGCAAATGGACTCCCACATACGAAGGACCATTTATTGTAAATAAAGTTTTTTCTGGTGGTGCCATGATGCTGACTACTATGGGTGGTGAAGACTTCCCACATCTTGTGAACACGAACATAATTAAAAATACTACGCATAAAATGACCCGATAGGTTGATACACCTAGGAAAAAATAAGGGCATCTCGATAAACCAAAGAGGTTCGGGAAAAATTAGGGATATACGCAAAAGATGGTACACCCGGTAAGTCGAAAACCCGAAAGGGCGGCTTGGACAAAAATGGGTATCCTGGTGGGATGAAAACCCGAAAGGGCGGTCCAGGAAAAAGTTAAGGATTAAAGCATATGACTATGTTCCGTAAAGTCTCTACAGCCAGCCTTATTACCAAAGTCCAAGTTCAAATGGTCCAAGATCAATCTAATCAACTCATATTCAACATCAAGGGTTAATGTTCGAGGACATCGGGGTAATAGTGGGGTTGGAACATAATGAGATCGCTTTCACATGGATATTAATTTTTGTTTTCATTTTGTATTCTTTCCATTCCTTCGACGATTTCCTCCTACTAGGATCTCAGTCTCTTTGTACAAAAATGCCTATTCATGGGCAAAACAACAATACAAATATACTTTGAAGTGCAAACTTTCTACTTTTTCTGTTTTGAGTGCAAAAGTATCCAATGACTAAAATTGAATGAACATATGCATATGAACATGATTAAACTTTTAAGAAATGTATGCTTAAAAACAGTGACAAGCATCTCCTTAAATGCATTTGAGATATCCCCACAAATTTGGATTCATAAAATCCCCAGCCAGAATTTTAATCTCCGGAAGATCCTCTTCCCAGTTGAGTTTGGTCTTAAAAGGAAGCCTTATGGAATTCTTCCTAAAGAGACACCTCCCCAGTAGTTCGTAAAATATCATCTTCAACAGGGTTTATTTCCCTAATAAACTACAGATTCCCCAGCTTGAGTTTTCCTCTCAGACTATTACAAATCAAGGGATCGCAACCCCTAGTCCCCAGTGAAGTCGCCAACAGAGTCATTGCTATCTCCGAAAGTTGTTGTAAATCATGGAACCCGACCAAATAACAGTCAACTTCATCCTTTCAAGCAAGTTACTATGAAGCCTGGACCCGACCAGAAACTAGTTCAACTTCATCCTACTCTCAACTTACTGTGAAGACTGCACCCATCCAGATAACAACAAATCTCAATTCCAAGTTACTAAAGCCCGGACCCAACCAGATAATAATTTAACTTCTCAAATTGCTTAAGCCTGGACCTAACCAGCCAACAGTTCAAGTCTGGACCCGACCAAATACTAGTTAACCTCAAGTATAAATTACTGAAGCCTAGACTTGACCAGTTAACCTCAAGTATAAATAACTAAAGTCTAGACTTGACCAGTTAACAATTTAAAATTCTGAAGCCTGGACCCGACCAGATAACAACTCCAATTTCTGAAACTTGGTCCCCAACCAGATAACAGCTCCAATTTCTGAAACCTGGACTCGAGCAGATAACAGTAAATCTCAAATTTAGTTGCTAAAGCCTGGACCCGACCAAATATTAGTTTAACTTCTTCAACTTTAGAGCCTGGACCCGACCAGTTAACAGTTCGAGTTACTGAAACCTGGACCTGACCAGATAACAGTTGATCTCAAGTTCAAATTGCTAAAGACTGGACCTGACCGGATAACAGTAAATTTCAATTTCAAGTGGCTAGAGCCTAGACCCGACCAGATAGTAACTTAACTTCTCCATCTACTGTAAAGCCTAGACCCGACCAGTTAACAGTACGAGTTGCTGAAACCTGGACCTGACCAGATAACAGTTTAATTCATAAATCACTAATAAAACTCCTCTTCCCTAGTAGAGTTTTCCACCATCCTAGCGAGTTGCTACAAAGCCTAGAACCCGACCAAATAACAGTTAACTTCTTTATTCCAAGCAAGATATTGTGAAGCCTGGAATCCGACTAGATAACAACTAACTTTCAAGAGATAATTCCCCACCATAGAAATGGACAACTAAAACTCTTGAATTTTGTTTCCCAAGCAGAAATCAACACTCTCCAAAGAGTCTTCTCAAGCAAAGTCAATATTCCTTAGCGGGGTTTCTTCTCAACCAAGCAGGAATCCCCAATGGAATCATTTTAACAAAATCTGAAGATACACATACTCTTCATCTCCAACAACAATCTGATATTTAACTTCTCAAAACTCCCTAGTATCTATCAAGGATACGCTTCGATAACATGTCGCATTCATACATCAAATAACATACATATACATATAACATAATCTCAATTATTTTGAGAACATCATTACACCATGCATACATTCTCAAACAGCTAACCCTTTTGTTCCTTGCAGAAAAAAATCATTGATCCAAAGACCTCTTCTGGATCAGAATTAATTCTTCCAGTTAAAGACAGGCAAGACACCTAGTTTTCAGCATGAATCGACCAAATATTTATGTTGATGTTTCTCCCAGTTTCTACCATCATCTCTCCAAATGGCATCTATACGCCTATTCCCGAATCAATACATCACCGAGTGCAAATTTCTGGGCACTTTAGTGTTCAATCATATTTCACCTTCAAGCCACGGATGACGGATCCGCCAATCTAACTCTTTAGGTTTAAGAGGATTAAACAGGGGCAGTTGTTGCACCCTAAAATTTTCCCTCTCATTTTCTCAATATTTCTCTCACAATATGTCCATTGGCTCAAGAATGCACAAGGATGGATCAACTTAAGGCACCTCCTCAAGCATTGATGACTCAAAATTAGGGTTTCATTTTGCACAACTACAATTGGACTTTTAAGGCCCCGTATGACTTTCATGGATTATTTTGGACTCTCAAGATTTCTCATGTAAAGTTTCAAGCTTTGAATGACATTTTTGCTCAGTCAATAGATCAGTTGACCCAAAATCAACTATATTAGACAAAAAGTCAATTATGGTCAATTTACAGTCAAAATTCATAATTTTTTATTCAAATCAACATTTTGAACTCATATATGTCAATTGGTCAAGTTTGTATCATAATTCCTCAAGAAATTTGATCAGATCACCAAGAGGGAAAAATGGATCATCTTAACATAATGGCATGGTCCAAAACACTTCTCAAGATCAATTGATTGATAATTGAAATCTGGTCAACTGATGAAAAAGTCAACTGTACACTAAAAAGTCAAACTTTGACTTTTTGATCAAAATCAAGTTTCAAAAATCATATTTCATCAAGACATGTCAAAATATGAAAAAATTTCATCAAGAAATCAAAAAGTCAAATTTATCTTTGAAAAGTCAAAATTCTAATACTTAGAAATTCTTTTAAGTGTTGGAAAGTTAACCTTTTTTCATGACTTTGTGCTAAATTTTCACCATGATGCAAGATATAATGAAAACTTACAACATTAATGTTGTAGATCTCAATGAGATATAAAACATTGTAGGACAACACTTTTCTAGAAATGCTTGTATTTTGAGTTATAAATTCATGAAGTCATGACATTTTCATCTAACACTTAGAGAAATTTTCAATAGATTTTGGTCAGGATTTTATCTCAAATTCTTAGCATTTTTTCATATAGTTCCAAGATGATTTTATCAAAATAATAAACATGAAATTTATAGAGGATGTTTCAAGCTTTCCAATACATCCAAGAGCATAAATTTATCATACTTGATCTAGGAGATTCAAGGGTATGGAGTTGGGCATCCATTCTTGAATTGCAAGTCATTTTATTGAAGAACACATAACAAAACCCTTATGCTATGCTGCATAATCTTGTGTTGTAGTCCTTCTTGCTTACAAATCTCATCATAATTTAATGCTTAAAGCCACTCTTGAGATATTACCCAAGTGTTTGAGCCATTGTCCAAAAGATCTTTCCATTTATGGCATAAAGTTACCATTGCTATTCTTGAAAAGCAAACTTTTTGGTACAAATTTGTCTTGAGCCCATACTTTGTTCGCTTCTAATTTTGCTCTACCATAAATCATGAAAAGTAACCTCTTTAAACTAGAAACTTTGGTACTTCATCTTGGGACCATGACATAACTTAATATTTGCAATCCAACCTAGCCATAACTCCATAGTTTTGTAAACCAAATCAGCTTGTTCACAAACCTCTTGCCTATAAATAGAAGAAGCATTTGCAAGAGAAAGAGGTCAGAAAAATAGAGAGAAAAGCTAGAAGTTTTGTTGATAAACCCTAAAAATCTCATATTCACAAAAGCCATAACAGTCCACAAAGCTTCCCCTCTTGAGTTTTGAAGTCCAAACCTTTGAACCTCTCATACCTTGCAAAGCTCTTCCCAAATAAACTATCCAAACACTCCACATACATCATATAGAAGTTTGTTCAAACTCAAGAACAAGATTCTGTAACACCTCTATTTTTTCCAAGTTCAAGAACAGTCAAGGCACAACTCAAGCTCAAAGCATAAATTTCAGCTTCAAGGTAAGTCTTCTTGACTTTAACCCTTCATTTCAAGCATCATTAATGATTCATCTTTGAAGATAAAATGTAGTAACCATTTCCCTTGAAGCTAACCTTTTTCTTGTCTTCCATCCTTGTCAATTATATGTTAAGAACTGACTTGTACAGACCATAAAACAATGTTGGAGTGAAAAAAATTTACAGTATGAGTCGACACATACCTATATGAGTCGACACATCTTAGTGGAAAAACAGATTATGAGTCGACATAAAGCCTTATACGTCGACACATACTGCTATACATGCCCAAAACAGAAGGAAAAAAGGGTGTATGAGTCAACACAAAGCACGAATGTGTCGACACATGCAAGGTATGAGTCGACACATACCATTATGCATCCACTCATACTGAGTTGATTTGGTATTACAGGGGCAAGGGAAGGTTATGTGTCGATGCATATAAGCATGTGTCGACACATAATGTTAAAATTGATTTTTCCTCTCTTTTACACTATTTTTACATATTTCACATATTTTCTTCATAGCTATTCAATTTGGTTGTAATATTTAAGCTCATATTCCATCCCCATTTGTAAATTATACCCCCATCCCCTAAACGATGTAATAGCGTAGGATTTTAATTTACGCAAATTTATCGTTTGAATATAATTGTTAGTAATTAAGGTGTATATGGAAAGATAAAATCAATCTTAGACAACCCTAATCCAAGACAAAACAATGCATGAAAAATAAACACTTGCACACTTTGCACCTCTAGGGTTAACTTCACTTGTTGCCTTGAGAATAAATGGTTATGTTATGCATGTGAGACACCTTAGCAAAAACAATAAAAAATACAAGATCATAATCCCTCTATGACGCTTCGAATGTTTCCTTATAAATGATCTTAGACCCTTAAGAAAAAAGCTAAGGTATCTCACAACATTGCATTTTATGACTATACGACGACCCGCTCCTGTCCCTTTACATCCAAAAATAGGGTTACTTACCAATAAATGGTAAGATAGCAATGTCAAAGGGAGAGAGAAATGAACAAAAGACTTTTGAGTAGGTAGAAAGTTCTTAATTTCTTGCTCACAATCTATCTTCAAAACAAACATCGTTTCAAATACACCAAACACTTTCAAAAAACATGAAATATTTTCAAAAAGTCTACCACTTTGTATGCATTCTTATAGAGACGAGAATCATTACAAAGTTTGCCTAAATGAAGGCACTTTTCAAAGACACTTTCAAAAACCATCACAAACACTTGTCAAACAAAGAAATTTCAAAAGTGAGCTAGAAAGCAACTAAGAGCCCGTAGATAACTATGGATGAAAAGGGTGCTAACACCTTCCATTTTCATAACCTACCCCCCTAACTCAAGAAAATATCTCAAAGGTCTTTCCTGTTCTTTTCACCCTTTCCTTTTGGATAAAAGAAAAGTCGGTGGCGACTCTTGCTATCCGCAACAATTGAGATCAAACACAAAACACCCAAGTTAGTTCTCCCACCGTATTAATATCCCGATGGACTTTGGTTTTCGATGGAGCTTCCAACATGCTTGGCAATAGAATTGGCGCTGTGATTATTTTTCCCAAAGGTTTCCATATGCTCTTTACTTCCAGATTATACTTTGATTGTACCAACAACATGGCATAATATAAAGCGTGCTTCATGGGTATCAAAGATTCTATCGACAAGAGAATCAAGTTATTGAATGTATATGGGGACTCAGCCTTAGTGATCAGTCAAATTAAGGGAGAATGGGATACGAAACATCTAAATATCATTCCTTATCGGGAGCATGTATTGACTCTAATTTCGTACTTCGAGGAAATTACTTTTGAACATATCCCACAAGAAGAGAATCAGTTGGCAGACGCATTAACTACCATGTCATCTACGTTCAAAGTTAGATGGGATAATGAAGCTCCTCATATTACTATTGAAAGACTAGACGAACCAACACATTGTTACAAAGTTGATATTGATGGAGTAGAAGAAAAGCCTTGGCACCACAAAGTGAAAAGATACCTCGAGGATCAAGAATATCCTGAAGGGGCGTATATCAATGACAAGAAATTCCTACAAAGGTTCTCTGCTAAGTTCTTCCTGAGCAACGGAATTTTTTACAAGCGCAACCATGATTCGACTCTGCTTCGTTTTATAGATAAGAAGGAAGTAGAGAAGATTATGGAAGATATGCACGAGGGTATCTATGGTACTCACTCCAGTCGGCATACGATGGCTAAGAAGATTCTGAGAGCAGGTTATTATTGGTCGACCATGGAAACTGATTGTTATCATCATTCCAGAACTTATCACAGATGCCAGATTTATGCTGACAAAGTACTTGTTCCTCCGATTCCTCTGAATGTCTTGACTTCTCCTTGACCGTTTGTAATATGGGGCATTGATATGATTGGAGAGATTAAGCCTACTGCTTCTAACGGACATTGTTTCATACTGGTCGTCATTGATTACTTCACGAAGTGGGTTAAAGCAGCCTCATTTGCCTTTGTTACCAAGAATTTTCATTAAGCATAACCTTATCTGTCAGTATGGCATCTCCGAAAGGATTATCACATACAATGGTATCAATCTTAACAACACTATGATCACGGAACTTTGGATGCAGTTCAAGATTAAACACCACAATTCTTCCCCGTATCGATCGAAGATGAATGGCATAGTGGAAGCAGCCAATAAGAACATCAAGAAGATCTTGCAGAAGATGGTGAAATATAAAGATTGGCGTGAGATGTTACCATTTACTCTTCATGGCTATCGCACTTCAGTACGTACATCAACCGAGGCAACCTCATTATCTCTAGTCTACAGCCTGGAAGTTATCCTACATGTTGAAGTCCAGATTCCTTCTCTAAGGATTATGAAAGATGCAGATTTAAACGAAGACGAGTGGATTCAAACTAGGCTGGACCAGATAAATATGATTGACGAGAAAAGGCTTGCGGTTGTTTGTCATGGGCAGATGTATCAGAAGCGCGTGATCAAAGCCTTCAACAAGAAAGTAAAACTTTGGGTATATCAGGCTGGTAACTTGGTAATAAAGCACATCATCCCACCACAAGGTGATCCCAGGGGAAAATGGACTCCCACGTACGAAGGGCCACTTGTGATCAAGTAGATATTTTCTGGCGGTTCTATGATACTTACCACCATGGACGGTAAATATTTTTCGCACTTTGTGAACGTGGACATAGTCAAAAAATACTACACATGAAAGAGACCTGCTAGGTTGATTGGCCTAGGAAAAAATAAGGGCATCCCAGTGAACCAAAAGGGTTCGGGCAAAAATTAGGGATATATATATATATATATATATATATATATATATATATATATATATATATATATATATATATATATATATATATATATATATATATATATATATATATATATATATATATATATATATATATATATATATATATATATATATATATATATATATATATAAAGATTGTACACCCAGCAAATTGAAAACCTGAAAAGGAGGTTTGGGCAAAAAAGGGTATCCCGGTGGTCTGAAAACCCAAAAGGGATGTCAAGGAAAAAGTTAGGGATTAAAGCGTACGAATATGTCCTGTTAGATCACCTACTTACAGCAAGCTTTGCTATCGACATCAAGTTCAAATGGTAGAAATCAATTCAATCAACTTCTTCCGAAAGCGAGGGATGAGATGCTTGAAGACATAGGGGCAATAGCAGAGTTGAAACTCGATGGGATCATTTCCATATAAATGTTTTTATCTGTTTTACGATGATTTCCTCTTACTAGGATTTCGGTCTCTTTGTACAAAACCACACGCTTATAGGCAAACATTCAATACAAATATCATTCAAAATTCAAATTTGTTTTACTTTTGGTGTTTTATTTGCCAAAACGTCCAATGAGTAAATTGAATGAACATATGCATATGAATATGATTACTGTTAACAAATATATGCATAAAAATAGGAATAAGCATTTACTAAAGACTCTAGGAGTTGGGGTAATGTTCAACTTATCCACAAATCCCCATATAGCAATATCCATGGAATTATCCCCACAGAGCAATCTCCATGGAATTATCCCCGCAGAGCTATCTTTGCAAGCTCATCCCCGACGGAGATATATTCCTCAGGGAGTCTAATATGCCTTCAGACGGAAATTGAGGCATCTTCCATCAGTTCACATGATCATCTTCCCCAGTGGGTCCCCTAGCATACAAGGAAGTTTGATCATTTCCCCAACGTACGATGGAAACTTACTTCGCACAACCTATGAAATTCTAATTCCCATCAGAAATGATTCCCTCAACACATTTCACATGAATTTAATTCTCAGGCGGAGTTTATTTCTCCAACACTGTAAAATCCCCTGCAGAATTCTCTTCTCCAGCGTGGTTTATTTCCCCAGCAGGGTTTATTTCCCCAACAAAGTTCATCCATCAATTTGCAGTAAACTCCCTTATCTCTTTGACACCTCTGTCAGATATGAACCTACTAAACCAGAAACACTTCTACCCCTAGCTAAAGTTTGGTTTCGTCTAATATTGACAAACTTCCGACCACGTGGTGTTGCTAAGAACTTTATAAGCCCTTGAACCATCAACCATATTGTGTTGTATTTTTCCTTGCCTAGTTAGTTTGGGAGCATTCATTTCACTTTGTGTAGTTGTATTCAAGTTGGGGAGAATAAATGTTTGTTTGTTTATAAGTATGTTGCTTGAGGTTGTGAAAGTAAATTTTGAAAGTAGAAAAAGAAAATAAAATTGTGAGAAAGAAAAGAAAATAAAAATATATAGAGAAATAAAAAGAAAGAAAAAAGAGAAAAAGCTTTGAAAAAGAAAGAGAAAAAAATGTACAAATAAGTGATGCTTGTGTAAGAACAAGAAGTGTTTCTACATCTAGTCTTAAGATTTTGATGATAACTTTACTTTATATCATAGAGGATAATTGTATACTCTAATGGTTTCGTTCTAGTGTCTAGCTGCTGCTGTAATGTTCTAACCCTGGTATCAAGGCATGTGACGTCATTAGGGTCTGAACATAAACACTACTAGGAGAAAAACATGTGGTTACGTGCTACAGTTGAAGTCAAGATTCTGGAATTCATCTTATGCAACAGTTATTAGGAACATTAGTACAATAGGTTTTGATCGTGACTTGGTGGTTAAGCTTTGGAGTCCTTCTAAAGCTTTTCTTATGTGTGTTACAAGAAAAACTACACCAAAGCATTGTGAAACTCTTTAGAGAAATCTTCTGTGTATTGTTTTGTAATTAGGCAAGGATTTGTTGCTCGTATCTTGCTATAAAACACTTAGGTGTTTTTCTTTGTATTGAAATGTCTGTGTAATCTTCTTAAAAGAAGCACACAGTAATACACTAAAAGTATTCAACCGTTGTTTATTGATTCCTTGAGTAATCGAGTGAAGGTCTGATCTCAAGAAGACTCTTATTGCAACTTGAGTGGATTTGCAATAAGGATTGTATGACTTATTAGGGGTGCCAATAAGGTGTATATGACTTATTGTAGGTTATTTGTAATCAGTTTGGTTATAGTGGATTAAGTTCTTGTTGAATGCAAATCACCTTGACGGGTGGACTGGAGTAGCTTAGTTAACAGTGAACCAGAATAAAAATAATTGGGTTCAGTTATTTTTATGTTCTAGGTCAACTTGATCTTTCATTAACAAAAAATATTTAAAATTATTTTTGGTGAAACCCAATTCAAACCCCATTTCTTGTGTTTCGCACACCTTTAACGCGTTGGTGTATGTGATCGGTGGATCTGGAACTGACTGTTTAACGCTGGTTTCACGAAATGTCGCGGAAGCAAGAGTCGCCACCGTCTTTTATTTTCTCCAACAAGGAAAGGACAAAAGCACAGAAAAATTCCTTTTGAGATTGTTTCTCGGTTCGGGAGGTAGATTTATAGAAAGGTAAGGTGTTAGCACCCTTTCTATCCATGGTTATCCATGGGCTCTTAGATACTTGCTCATTTGTGTTTTCAAAAGTGTTTGTTTGCCTTTCAAGGTGAGTGAGTTTGAAAAAGTTTCTTTGAAAATTTCAGATCGACTCTTGTATCAGTCCTCAAGAGTGTTTGAAAAGTTGTTTTTTTGAAAGCTTTTTGCAAAGTGTTGGTGCGAAAAGAAGTTTTTGATTTGTTTTGAATTAGAGCAAGTATCTACGAGTCATCTACCTACCCTAAGGAATTATGATGTGTAAATGTCCTTAAGGTAGTGCCATCCCACCATTGAGAGGTAGGTAGCACCACCGTTGGAGGTGTTCGGGTCAATTCGAGGGTTAGGGACAGTGTGGTCACCGAGCAATAGTAAGATACCTTAGAAGCTACCCTTATGCCATTGATCTTTTTATTCTGAGGCAACCGTTTCGAGGCAACCGTTCTGAGGCAACTAGATCAATGGAACATAAGGACTCACTAAGACGTCCTATACTCGACGGCCACGTTTCGAGGGGCAAGGCAACAGTGTGATCACCAGAGCAATAGTAGGGCACCTTAGAAGCTACCCTTATGCCATGTTCATGGACATAAGGACTTACTAAAACGTCCTATACTCGACGACCACGTTTCGAGGGGCAAGGCGACAGTGAGGGGTACCCTAGAAGTGGTGTGTGTATTGTGTCATTTTCAGTTTATGTTTTATCTTGATCATGCATTGGGTGTTCTACGCTTTGATTTTATTTTTTTTCATTCATTCTTTCATGTGATTAACAGTTTAAAGGGTGCGGAAATTAAAATGCGGAAAAATAAAGGTCCTACGTTATTACAAGGCGCGGGTCTACATCGCCAATTTAACAAAGACCCGATTTTGAATAAAGAATGCGGAAAGTAAATGTCCTAATTATCTATTACAAGGCTTTGGGGCAATTACATAAGATTAAAAAGAAAAATAGAAGCAAACGCGCGAAAAGAAAATGGAATCGAAAGTGCGAGGGCGTTGGACCCTTTAAAGAAATTAAATATTGAAATTGAAAATTAATTAATGATTTAATAAGAAAAGAAGTTATTTTTTTGATGTTTTTGTATTTAATGGACATAAAGAAAATTAATTGGAATTTGAAATTAAATAAAAACCTAGTTCTAAATTATTTTGAATTATTAAAGAAAATATTTAAGTTTAAACCTAATTTACTAATTGTTTAATTACAAGAGTATTTTCAAAAATAATTAATAATTAATAATGATAAGAATAAAAAGGAAAAAGAATAAAAATACTAAAACCCTAATTTCTATATTTTTTAGTTATTAAGAAAATATTAAAATTGAAAACCTAAATTAAACTAATTTGATTATTAAAATTTATTTACAAAATAATATTAAATATAATATATTTTTTATTTTTATGATTTCTGATTTTTTTTTTATTATGAAAATTATCCTTTTTTGTGAATTAAACAAAACAAAAGAAAACAATTAAAATAAAAAAAGAAGAAAAGAAAAAGAAAAAAAAAGGAAAAGGGTAATGCAAACCATGGGGGTGTTAACCCAATTTAGGAGATGTTATGAAGCAATTTGGCCCACTACAAGCTAGGCCTTTTGTTGACTTTTGTGGTTGCGTATGCGTCTGTTGACTAGCGTGCATGGTGGACTCCAGGTTCTGGCCTTTGGATGAGACTTACTGGGCGCGTGGCAAGCCAAGGCGTTGGGTGTATGGTGAGCCCTGGAGTGTGCACTGCATGGAAACATATGAAACAAAATAATAGAAATAATTTGAGGGGACCTGGGATTCGAACCCAGGTCCCAATGCTTACCAACGAATGCCTTGACCAAGTGAGCTATTGGTGCGCGTTTGTATTGTAATGGATAGTAAATATTATGAAACAAAACCAAAGTCAATGTTATGAAAATAAAAAAAAACGCGCTGGAATTTAAATCCTCCAGTCATGTCTCGCCACGCAATCTTCTTCTTTGTTCGTCCCTGTAACAAAAAGAGATAGTGGGGGTTTTAAACCCCCCCAAAACAACACCTGCCAAAAAATAGCGAATAACTCATATGCAAACATAAATAGAGCGCGAATGGTGGGTTAGTTTCGTCTGGATGTCCTGAATCCAATGGTACTATTTTGGTTGGCCAATTTTTCCAGATGCGTAAAACCCCAAAATTGGAGCTCTGAAACCCTAAGAAAAATCCATGGTGAATTCTTGTTCAGGCGCCTATATTTCAATTGGGTGGTACCAATAGCTTCAGAGAGTCCTCATTAGTGCAAATCAAACAAGAAAAACATTAAAAATGCATGAACCATGTTATGTATTTTTGGAAAAAATGACAAACCGTATGGCTTCGTGTGAATGGTTCTTTGCGTGTTTGGGCTTGATTTTGATTGCTAGAGCTTCCTTGGGATGTCAGCAATGTGTTTGGATAGGAATGGGGACTTGAAACGTACTGTAAGGAGGTTTTCAGTTTTCAAGTTTGTGTGATAATTTTGCAATTTTGTATGGCCGTTTTTGGAGCTCTTAGGTCGTGTTCTTACTTGTGATGACTTGCATATAGGTTATGTAATGAGTTTTGACAAGAATTATGGCCAATAATGCCTTGCATTCATGCTTAAGATTTTCCATAAACCTCCATTGAAACACTTTCCATCTTTGTACCAAAATTTGAATTCTTGCTTGATTAGGCCTTGGCACGAATTTGGGATGTGTATAATGGTGATTCAAAGCTAATCAAAGCCAAATATGTCCCTTAATTAACCTTTTTGATTTTTATTTGATTTTAAAGGATTTAAAATGAATTAAATCCAATAAAATCAAATAAAAATGAAAAAATTAATTTTAAATTTTGAAATAAAATGTGGGACACGTGGGAAGCATGGAAAAGCTGAATCAAGTGGAAAAAGTGGGGCCCTTTTGTCAAAAATGAAGTTTCAAGGATAATTGATTTTGGCCATTTCACAAAAATTTCCCAACTTCTCCAATGCATATCTTGCTCAATTTTGAAGTTATGAACATGTTCTTGGACATTTTGGAAAGGTCTTGAAGTCCTCTAACCAATGTCTTTGGTCCCATGTCATTTTGATTTACCAATCTCAAGTTATGGTCTTTGACTTAAAGTGCCTTTTTGTTGACTTTTGAAAATGACCTATAATGTTGAAATTGATAACTTTTTGTGAGAGCATTTCTTGGACTTGGAATGTGAATATGAGTTGTAGGAAATGTCCTCCCCTTCAAGATGAGCATTGGATGGGATTTTTCTGATGAACCATGAAAAAGTTATGCCTTGGTCAAGTTACAGTTGACTTTTCAGCTGTCCAAAAATAGAAATTTTTGCATCTTGAGACTTTTTGAGCCATACTTTGAGAATCATGATCAAGCATTGATCAAATGATGTTTGTGGCTTCAAAATAAGATGTTGACCAAAAAATTTGACTTTTGACTGCCAAATGACCATTTTGCCCCTACAGTTGACTGTGGAGCAATTAGGGTTTTTGGCTGTGCAACTTGACCTTGTGAGCCATGAAACTTGACATGTAGGTGCTTGACAATGTGTATGAGCATATGTGACTTGACTGAGCCCTTGAAAACCTCAACTTCCTTGCAAGAACCAAAACCCTAGTTTGACTGGCTTAGGAGGATGGTTGACTTTGTAGCCCTTGAGTAGACTTTGAACCATTTGCTTGTCATAACTTTGAAGATTATGGGAGGGCAAATTTTGGGGTACAACAGTTGCCCCTGTTCAATCTTCTTAGACCTGAGGATGTAGATTGGCTTGTGTGCCTTTCGTGATCCGAGGGTGGAAGATGATTGAACACTAGAGTGCCCAGAAATTTGCACTCACATAGTTGAGTATCAGCAGTGTGATAGTGGGAATGGGTTTACAGATGCCATTTGGAAAGATGGTGGATAGGGGGATGGGCTTATAGATGCCATCTAGGTGTCGATCGCGTAAGAGATTCCTTAGCGAGAACTTGCATACCTGAGAAAGAAAGATAATTACCTGGCCTGTTACAGGAGTTGATCTTCAAACTCTTCATGTAGACGTGCCCTGGCTGGATACAGGAATCGAATCTTTAAATTCTTCAGACGTGCCCTGGAAGGATACAGGAATCGAGTCTGGAAATGTAGTCGTCAACAGATACACCCTGGCAAGATACAGGAATCGGATCTCCGAACTCTTCAGACGTGCCCTGGCAGGATACAGGAATCGAGTCTGGTACTGTAGTCGTCAACAGATACGCCCTGGCAAGATACAGGAATCGGATCTTCGAACTCTTCAGACGTTCCCTGGCAAGATACAGGAATCGAGTCGGGTACTGTAGTCGTCAACAGATACACCCTGGCAAGATACAGGAATCGGATCTTCGAACTCTTCAGACGTGCCCTGGCAAGATACAGGAATCGAGTCTGGTACTGTATTCGTCAACAGATACACCATGGCAAGATACAGGAATCGGATCTTCGAACTCTTCAGACGTGCCCTGGCAGGATACAGGAATCGAGTTTGGTACTGTAGTCGTCAACAGATACACCTTGGCAGGATACAGGAATCGGATCTTCGAACTCTTCAGACGTGCCCTGGCAGGATATAGGAATCGAGTCTGGTACCGTAGTCATCAACAGATACACCCTGGCAAGATACAGGAATCGGATCTTCGAACTCTTCAGACGTGCCCTGGCAGGATACAGGAATCGAGTCTGGTACTGTAGTCGTCAACAGATACTCCCTGGCAAGATACAGGAATCGGATCTTCGAACTCTTCAGACGTGCCCTGGCAGGATACAGGAATCGAGTCTGGTAATGTAGTCGTCAACAGATACACCCTGGCAGGATACAGGAATCAGATCTTCGAACTCTTCAGACGTGCCCTGGCAGGATACAGGAATCGAGTCTGGTACTGTGGTCGTCAATAGATACTCCCTGGCAAGATACAGGAATCGGATCTTCGAACTCTTCAGACGTGCCCTGGCAGGATACAGGAATCGAGTCTGGTAATGTAGTCATCAACAGATACACCCTGGCAAGATACAGGAATCGGATCTGGAATCACGACAGTTGATAGCAATTATCTTTGTATTAACTTTTGTCCTGAAAAGATAAAACGTTAGTTGTATGTGATGTCATGATGTATGACATGCGTGATGAGATTATATGTTCATGATGCGTATATGCATGCTATAATGTATGAAGATGTGAGGTTTATGAATGCATGTTTTCGTCTTAGGAAAATAAATCCTTGACGGATGCCGGGAAGTCAAATCCTGGGCTGATGTGAATGGTATTTCGCTGTTTCCGCTGGGGGAGTGATGGTTGCAAGAATACCGGTAGGAGATGATGACTCCGTTGGGGAATAAACTTGGAGATTACTCTGCGGGGGAAAATTACTCTAGCGATCTTGTTGGGGAACAATACTCTGTGGGAAGAGAGGTACTCTGTTGGGATGTCGATGATAACTTCGCTGGGGATACCGTTGTTATGTTGGAAGTTTTAATAGACTCCGCTGGGGATAAGAAGACTTCGCCGAGGACGATCTTTCCGTGGCTTTTGGCTGAGGATAACCCAGTTATATCCTGGTAGGGAAATAACCTTTGAATAAAGCCGGGGGACGCGTTCGTGCTCTGCGAGGGATAAGCTTCCAGAATCTACTAGGGATAAGCTTCCTGCTGGGGAGATGGATTGAACTTTCTTGGGGAAACTTCTGGACTGGACTCTCCTGGGGAAATTCTTGAGATATACCGGGGAAGTGGCTCCACTGAATGTCTAGTATACCGCCGGGGAACAATCTTAGACCAAGACTGCCGGGGATGCTTGTTAGGAATGTTCGTATATTGTTGGGGAATATTGAGATCTGCTGGGGATACCCAACTTCCTTGAGGTTTGATAGAGTAGGCTAACTCTGCTTGGGGAGAGTGTATTGGCTTGCTGGCTCACTCTCTGGGGACTTAAGATATCTTGGTTATGTTCTTCAACTGAACTTTCCTTGGTACCTTGGTGAATATAGCAATTAGATCTCTTTAGACAACTCATTATTGCCCCTGTTTCTAATGTCACCTGTAATTAATCCTTTGTTTCGTATGCAAATATTTATGAGTTAGCAATTAATGTCAAATGCATATATCACAAATTGAACCTTGGACGTTCTTCGCAAAATAAAACAGAAAAGAGAAAAACAATTGGCGATTTGTCTGAAAAGTGAATTTATATTGATTTTTGAATTGCCTGTAAATAGGCGTTTATGTACAAGAGGCTGACGTCCTAGTAAGAGAATGTTGCCGAATGAAAGAGTTTATACAAATTTGTACAAAGGGAAAACAAAACAGCTATGTGAAAAGAATGATCCCACTGGGTTCCAACTCTGTTATCGCCTTTATATCTTCGAGCGTCTCATCACTTGATGACCTAGCTGAAGATGACGCTGATTGATTGATGCCGTTTGAACTTGACAATTGATACCGGATTCTGGGTGCAAAGTGGTCTAATGAGACATAGTATTACGCTTTAATCCCTAACTTTTGCCTGGACCGTCCTTTCGGGTTTTCAGTTCACCGGGATACCCATTTTTGCCCAAGCCGCCTTTTCAGGTTTTCGACTTGCCGGGTGTACAGATTTTTTTTCATTTCATCCCTCATTTTGCCCGAACCCTTTTGGTTCGCCGGGAAGCCCTAATTTTTGCCTAGGTATGTCAACCTAGTGGGTCTTTTATCATGCGTGGTATCTTTTTACTATGTCTGCATTGGCGGGGTGAGGAAGGTCGTCACCATCCATGGTAGTTAGAATCATGGCTCCTCCTGAGAACACATGTTTAACCACAAATGGCCCTTCGTACGTGGGGGTCCATTTTCCCCTTGGATCACTCTGAGGAAGGATGATACGCTTGATTACCAGATCCCCAACTTGATATTCTTGTGGTCTGACTTTCTTGTTAAATGCCCTGATCATCTGTTTTTGATACGTCTGACCATGACAAATAGCAGCAAGTCTCTTTTCGTCAATTAGATTTAGCTGATCAAGTCGTGTCTGGATCCAATCATCTTCACTCAGATCTGCATCCTTCATTATCCGGAGAGAGGGTATTTGCACTTCAATTGGTAAGACTGCCTCCATACCGTAGACCAAGGAGAAAGGAGTTGCCCCGGTTGACGTCCTTGCTGAGGTACGGTACCCATGAAGAGCGAATGGTAACATCTCGTGTCAATCTTTATAGGTCACTGTCATCTTCTGCACAATCTTCTTGATATTTTTATTCGCTGCTTCTACAGCCCCATTCATCTTCGGCCGGTAGGGAGAAGAGTTGTGGTGCTGTATTTTAAATTGCTCTCAGAGCTCAGTGATCATCTTGTTATTGAGATTGGTACCATTGTCTGTAATGATCCTTTCTGGGACGCCGTATCGACAGATCAAGTTATGCCGAATGAACCGTGCCACAACGTTCTTGGTTACAGTGGCGTAGGAAGCTGCTTCCACCCACTTTGTAAAGTAATCGATCGCTACTAGGATGAAGCGATGCCCGTTGGATGCCGTAGGTTTAATCTCGCCGATCATATTTATGCCCCACATTGCAAAAGGCCAAGGTGCAGTCAGGACGTTCAGAGGAACTGGAGGAACATGCACCTTATCTGCATAAATCTGGCATTTATGACATGTCCGAGAGTGTTGGTAGCAGTCGGCTTCCATTGTGGACCAGAAATACCATGCCCGAAGGATCTTCTTTGCCATAGTGTGTCCACTGGAATGTGTTCCGAAGGTACCCTCATGCAGTTCTCCCATGATCCTTTCTGCTTCAGTCTTATCCACACTACGCAGTAAGGTCGAATCATGGTTTCGCTTGTACAGGATGCTGTTGCTGAGGAAGAACTTTGCCGCGAACCTTCTCAGAAACTTCTTATCATTTACAGATGCACCTTCAGGATACTCTTGAGCTTCCAAGTATCTCTTTACCTCATGGTACCAGGGTTTTTCAGTCACTAACTCTGCCTCAAGATCACAACAGTATGCCGGTTCGTCCAGTTTCCAGATAATGACCCGGGGAGCCTCATTGTCCCACTTGACTTTGAACATAGAAGACATCGTAGCCAACGCGTCCGCCAACTGATTCTCCTCTCTTGGGAAATGTTCAAACGTTATCTCTGTGAAATGGGGGATCAATGTCAACACACATTCCTTGTAAGGAATAAGATTCGGATGTTTCGTATCCCACTCGCCTTTGATCTGGTTGATCACGAGAGCGGAATCTCCGAAGACACTCAGAAACTTGATCCTTAAGTCAATCGCAGCTTGAAGACCCATGATGCATGCTTCATACTCCGCCATGTTGTTGGTGCAGTTGAAACACAGTCGGGCAGTGAGTGGAGTATGAGTGCCTTGAGGGGATATTATCACAGCGCCGATACCGTTACCCAAAGCGTTGGAGGCTCCGTCAAAGTGCATAGACCATCGGGATTCTTCCTCAGGTCCTTCATCCGGTCCAGGTACTTCACAATCAGTCACTATCATGATGCTCTCGTCAGGAAACTCAAAGTTCATTGACTGATAATCGTCTACTGCCTGGTGTGCCAAGTGGTCTGCCAATACACTTCCCTTGATAGCTTTCTGGGTCGTGTACTGGATGTCGTATTCTGTCAAGATCATTTGCCATCTCGCTATTCTCCCAGACAGAGCAGGCTTTTCGAATATATACTTTATAGGATCCATCTTTGAAATCAACAAAGTAGTGTGAGTCAGCATATACTGTCTCAGCCGGCGAGCAGCCCATACCAAAGTGCAGCAAGTTTTCTCGAGCAGTGAGTATCGGGTCTCACAGTCAGTAAACTTTTTGCTAAGGTAATAAATGGCATGCTCTTTTCGGCCAGACTCGTCATGCTGCCCCAGCACACACCCCATTGAGTTGTCAAGTACTGTCAAGTATAGTATCAGAGGTCTCCCTTCTACCGGTGGCATAAGGATGGGTGGTTCTTGGAGATACTCTTTGATTCTGTCAAAAGCGGCCTGACATTCATCATTCCAACGTACTACCTGATCTTTCTTCAGCAGCTTGAAGATTGGTTCACAAGTAGTAGTTAGGTGCGAGATGAACCGAGCAATGTAATTCAGGCGTCCTAAAAAGCCTCTGACCTCTTTCTCTGTCTTAGGAACCGGCATCTCTTGAATGGCTTTGACCTTGGCAGGGTCCACTTGAATACCCTTATCACTTACAACGAAGCCTAGCAACTTTCCAGATCTCACCCCGAAGGTGCACTTGTTCGGGTTCAACCTCAGCTTGTACAATTTCAGATGGTCAAACAGTTTCTGCAGGTGGTCAAGGTGTTCCTCCTCAGTTTGGGACCTTGCAATCATGTCGTCGACATATACCTCAATCTCATGATGGATCATGTCATGAAATAAAGCAACCATGGCACGTTGGTAGGTTGCCCCAGCGTTTTTCAACCCGAATGGCATGACCTTGTAGCAGAAGGTGCCCCACTGAGTGACAAAGGTAGTCTTCTCCATGTCTTCCGGAGCCATCTTGATCTGATTATACCCTGAAAAACCATCCATGAAAGAGAACACCTTATGCTGAGCAGTATTGTCAACCAGGACATCAATGTGAGGTAGGGGGAAGTCATCCTTGGGGCTGGCCCTGTTCAGATCCCTGTAGTCGACACACATTCTGACCTTACCATCTTTCTTTGGCACTGGAACCACGTTGGCAACCCATTGAGGGTAAGAAGTCACTGCAAGAAACCCGACATCAAATTGTTTCATAACCTCAGCTTTGATCTTCTCGGACATCTCTGGACGCATACGGCGGACCTTTTGCTTAACCGGAGGGAAGTCTTCCTTAGTAGGCAAATGATGGACCACAATTTCGGTATCCAACCCAGGCATGTCTTCGTAAGACCAGGCAAAGATTTCCATGTAGTCATGCAGCATCTGGATCAACCGTTGCTTCACGTTGAGCTCCAGGTTGGCACCAATCTTAACTTCCTTTCTATCTGTCTCAGTACCCAGATTCACCGTTTCCACTGGCTCTTCATGTGGTTGAATGGCCCTCTCCTCCTGGAGTAACAGTCTTGCAAGCTCACCAGGAACTTCGCAATCATCTTCACCTTCTTCTTCGTCTAAGTTGATCGGATTTTCGAAGTCATAACTGGCAGTAGCAGAGTCGTTATCAGTGAGATCCAGAGTGGATTGAAACCTGTATGAGTGAGTGTGTGTAAATACAGCTGTTTTGCAATATATGTAAAGAAAGAAAGAAAGGGAGCGCAAGATTTGAAATGTGAAAAACGTCCAATGCTTTTATTCATGATATATGAAAGTGACAAACAAAAGCCCTCACAAATAAAACCACGGTGCCCCGGGTAAGACACCGGGCCATAAAGTTTCAAATTATTGTTTATTACAAATCCAAAACAAAGAAGTTCATTACTGGGTGACAAAAGTAATGGGTGTAAAGTCTTTTGCGGTCCAGTTGCTAGGTCCACCGTTGGCCGTTGGGTAGATCCAACTGTCAAACTCTGATTCTTCCACTTCATCTTCATCCCCAATAGCATTTACCCCATGGTTGGGCATGGGAGCAGTCACCACATTAGGCTTCTCAGGTGCCTCGAACTGAACCTCTTTAGCATCAATAAGGTCTTGGACCTTATTCCTCAGAGCCCAACAGTCATCTGTGTTATGCCCCGGGCTATCGGAGTGATAAGCGCAACGGGCGTTGGGGTTGTACTTCGGAGATGTTGTGTTTACCATCTTCGGAGCTTCCTTGACAATTACCAGGCTAGTTGACAGCAGTTGCGGCAGGATCTGAGAGAGAGTCATGCTGAGCCGAGTATATTGTCTCTTGGGCCTCTCAGCTCTTGGCTGGTTGTATTGCTGAGGAGCAGCAACAGGCTTAGAAATAACCACCGCGTTGACAGCTTGGCGGCGTTCAGGCTTGTCTTGCCTTCTTGGACCATACACAGCACTTGCCTCTTTCTTGAAGGGTTTCTTTTCAGTATTTGAGGAGGCAACCTTTTGTATCTTCCCCGATTTTATACCAGCCTCGATCTTCTCACCAGTCAGGATCAGATCAGTAAACCCAGCAGAGGAATTACCAATGAGATGATTGAAAAATGGACCAGATAGGGTCCCCAGGAACATATCCACCAGCTCCCGGTCCGTCAATGGTGGCTGCACCCTGCCAGCCAGATCTCTCCATTTCTGTGCGTACTCCTTAAAACCTTCTCCCGATCCTAGCGACATACCCTGAAGTTGAGTACGCGTAGGAGCGAGGTCGGAATTATATTGATACTGCTTGTAAAAAGCAGTGGCCAGATCCTCCCAGTTACGAATGTTGGTTCTATCCAGCTGATAGAACCATTCGAGGTGAGTCCCTGAAAGACTCTCCTGGAAGAAGTGGATCCATAAGTTCTTGTCTGCTGTGTAAGGCTGGATCTTCCTTACATAAGAACGGAGGTGCATCTTGGGACAGGAAGCCCCGTCATACTTCACAAAGGCAGGCGCCTTGAACTTGTGTGGAATTACCACCCCAGAAGATAACCCCAAGTCTCCAAAACCCAGTCCATGCACACACTGGATCTCCATGGCATTCAACCTGTCCTCCAGCTGCTTGTACCGGTCCTCAGCAGGAGGGTACTGTTCGTCGTTGAAGTCTGTCTCAGTGTCAGAGACCACAGGACTAGGGACCTCTCTCCCTTGGTGACTACCTTCCCCCACAGATGGGGTAGTCCTCTCAGCTTCATTTTTCAAAGTGTTCCCGAGCTTGCGCCCAGTGTTGAATAGCACAGTCCTCTTCTTCTTCTTACTCTTCTTCAGGAGCATAGCCTTCAGCTCTTGTTGACCTTGAGCCAAACCCATGATCAGCTCCTGAAATTGTGCGTTCTGCGCCTGAAGGGCCTTGATAGACAGCTCGGTAGATGATTCAGGGTTCATGATGCTGAAATAAACAGCGAAGAACAGTAAGCAACCTGAAAAGAAGAGTACCTGCTATGCACATGATGAATGATATGTGTTTATGCAATGCATTCAAGGGTTCGAAAATTCAAATTTGTTGTAGACAAAAAGGAACACACGTTATCATTAAGGAAATGATTGCTTGGTACATCAAAGCCTCATAGGCACACAATACAAAGCAAATCAATCCCAAAAGACACTACACATCCTCTTTGGAGCAATGTAGGTGTTGAGATTCCTCTCCTCGTGCAGTAGGCGGGTGAGCTCCAAGACCTTCTTTTCACTAGCATGTAGACTGGTCTCAAGAGAATTTCGTTCTTCCTTAAGCTGGACCCAGCTCTTCTGCATTTCTTCCCAGGATGTGGGCATGTCAGGATGTTGAATGGTGTAGGACACCTCTCCTTCCAATACTGGCTCTTTGATCACAGGGAGAACATGAGGATAAGGCATCTCTAACTTCTGGGAGCGGGCGCGTACCCACTTGAGATAAGGCTCTAACGGGATGGAATTCCTGTGCCCCAGGGTCTTGCTGTCTATTCTACTTGGCATCCTCCAAGCTCTGATAAATCTCTGGCGAAGTCCTTGTGCATCGTTGTCGAAGTCAAAAACTATGTCAGGAATTAACATGTATTGAGGGCCGTCCCTCCGAGCATAACCAAACTGTCTCCAAGCCAGGCACGGGTTGTAAGTGATACCTCCTCTGATTCCAAGTAAAGGAACATTAGGGTACTCCCCGCAACGATCAATGATAGTGACGTCCTCTCTGGACCGAGAACACCAATGTATATCAGCATGTGTAAGGGTCATCAATCGCTGTGACCACCTCAAACCTCACTCGTTCTTCAAAACTGATTGTGGAAAGTGCGAAATAAACCACCTTCCCAGGAGAGGAGTGCAGCACATAAGAACACCTCTTTTTCTCATGGTTCGAGTGTAACATGAGTGAAGGATGTCCCCAAGCAACATAGGTATAGGATTTCTGGACATGAAGATCTGGATAGCACTGATATCTATAAGCTGATCTGGGTTAGGGAACAACACCAAACCATAGACAAGGAGGGCCACAACTTCTTCAAAAGCTTGTAGGTCAAGGGAGTTCCAACATTCCTGGGCCTTTTCAAACAGAAACCTGGCTAAGAACCCTTTGATACCACTTCTAGCTTCCCAATGTCCCTTGAGGTCAGATGGTTGTAGGTGTAAGGCCTTAGCAATCTCTTCAAGTTTGGGTTCCTTTTCCGTACCGTTGTAGGGTAGTTGATCAAGGATAGGGATCTTCAGAAGCCGGGAGAACTCTTCTAATGTAGGCACCAGTTGATAATCCAGGAAAGTGAAACAGTGATGCAGAGGGTCGAAGAACTGGAACAGGACCTTTATCATATCTTCCTCAATGTTGGTGTTGACCAAGCTGATGAGTCTTCCATGTCTCTCACTGAATGAAGAGCTCTCGGGAATCCTGGATATAAGCTCCTTAAGCTGAGGGGGGATCCTTACAAGGCTGATCTGAATTGTCTTTCTGCGAACAGTTTCCATGTCCTACAAAACAAGAACAAAGATGAAGATTCGAACCCCTGAAATGGTTAGTCAATGCATATGATGCTGTATGATGTTATGATGCTATGATTAAACACACCACAAATATTTACAAAGGCAAACATGATAAGGCACACAAGTCACACCACAGCCCTTAGAGTTTAGGCCTGCATGGGGTCTGGGTATTACCCTCTTGAAGTTGGTGGGCTCAACCTGTCCTATCAGAAGTAACCGGGTTCTAAGGGTCCCAATATCACTGGATTGCTTTCATTGTTCATCGTTTCGATTTAGCCACTGAACTGGCGACCGAAATATTCCAGGAAAGCAGCCCTCAATTGAGTGTAGTATCGAGTATCAACCAACCTCGGACTGCACCAAAGTCAGTTATCTCACTACCCTAAAGAGGCCAAGATGGTTCAATTAAGGTTCCTAAGGTCAGTTGATGCTTCACGACACCACATGGAGGCCCCGTACTCTCCTTGACTGAACTCAAGGGTTACCGGTACACACCAAAGTGCCACATCAACGTAGCAGACTGCTTCAACCATATCGGTATACCCCGCACAGTTCCCTCACAGCCTTGTTGCTACTTTCTAATAAGGTATCCCCAGATCCGGGTTAGGATCTATGGAACTCTCGAGACAGTCCCAGAATTTAAAGCAAACAGGTCAAAGCAATTGAAAACACAGTTATGAACTATCCTAAGGTACACCTCACTTTATAAGTGTCCCCAGCAGAGTCACCAGTTCTGTGATCGGTGGATCTGGAACTGACTGTTTAACGCTGGTTTCGCGAAATGTCGCGGAAGCAAGAGTCGCCACCGTCTTTTATTTTCTCCAACAAGGAAAGGACAAAAGCACAGAAAAATTCCTTTTGAGATTGTTTCTCGGTTCGGGAGGTAGATTTATAGAAAGGGAAGGTGTTAGCACCCTTTCTATCCATGGTTATCCATGGGCTCTTAGATACTTGCTCATTTGTGTTTTCAAAAGTGTTTGTTTGCCTTTCAAGGTGAGTGAGTTTGAAAAAGTTTCTTTGAAAATTTCAGATCGACTCTTGTATCAGTCCTCAAGAGTGTTTGAAAAGTTGTTTTTTTGAAAGCTTTTTGCAAAGTGTTGGTGCGAAAAGAAGTTTTTGATTTGTTTTGAATTAGAGCAAGTATCTACGAGTCATCTACCTACCCTAAGGAATTATGCTGTGTAAATGTCCTTAAGGTAGTGCCATCCCACCATTGAGAGGTAGGTAGCACCACCGTTGGAGGTGTTCGGGTCAATTCGAGGGTTAGGGACAGTGTGGTCACCGAGCAATAGTAAGATACCTTAGAAGCTACCCTTATGCCATTGATCTTTTTATTCTGAGGCAACCGTTTCGAGGCAACCGTTCCGAGGCAACTAGATCAATGGAACATAAGGACTCACTAAGACGTCCTATACTCGACGGCCACGTTTCGAGGGGCAAGGCAACAGTGTGATCACCAGAGCAATAGTAGGGCACCTTAGAAGCTACCCTTATGCCATGTTCATGGACATAAGGACTTACTAAAACGTCCTATACTCGACGACCACGTTTCGAGGGGCAAGGCGATAGTGAAGCGTACCCTAGAAGTGGTGTGTGTATTGTGTCATTTTCAGTTTATGTTTTATCTTGATCATGCATTGGGTGTTCTACGCTTTGATTTTATTTTTGGCCATTCATTCTTTCATGTGATTAACAGTTTAAAGGGTGCGGAAATTAAAATGCGGAAAAATAAAGGTCCTACGCTATTATAAGGCGCGGGTCTACCTCGCCAATTTAACAAAGACCCGATTTTGAATAAAGAATGCGGAAAGTAAATGTCCTAATTATCTATTACAAGGCTTTGGGGCAATTACATAAGATTAAAAAGAAAAATAGAAGCAAACGCGCGAAAAGAAAATGGAATCGAAAGTGCGAGGGTGTTGGACCCTTTAAAGAAATTAAATATTGAAATTGAAAATTAATTAATGATTTAATAAGAAAAGAAGTTATTTTTTTGATGTTTTTGTATTTAATGGACATAAAGAAAATTAATTGGAATTTGAAATTAAATAAAAACCTAGTTCTAAATTGTTTTGAATTATTAAAGAAAATATTTAAGTTTAAACCTAATTTACTAATTGTTTAATTACAAGAGTATTTTCAAAAATAATTAATAATTAATAATGATAAGAATAAAAAGGAAAAAGAATAAAAATACTAAAACCCTAATTTCTATATTTTTTAGTTATTAAGAAAATATTAAAATTGAAAACCTAAATTAAACTAATTTGATTATTAAAATTTATTTACAAAATAATATTAAATAAAACATATTTTTTATTTTTATGATTTCTGAAATTTTTTTTTATTATGAAAATTATCCTTTTTTGTGAATTAAACAAAACAAAAGAAAACAATTAAAATAAAAAAAGAAGAAAAGAAAAAGAAAAAAAAAAGGAAAAGGGTAATGCAAACCATGGGGGTGTTAACCCAATTTAGGAGATGTTATGAAGCAATTTGGCCCACTACAAGCTAGGCCTTTTGTTGACTTTTGTGGTTGCGTATGCATCTGTTGACTAGCGTGCATGGTGGACTCCAGGTTCTGGCCTTTGGATGAGACTTACTGGGCGCGTGGCAAGCCAAGGCGTTGGGTGTATGGTGAGTCCTGGAGTGTGCACTGCATGGAAACATATGAAACAAAATAATAGAAATAATTTGAGGGGACCTGGGATTCGAACCCAAGTCCCAATGCTTACCAACGAATGCCTTGACCAAGTGAGCTATTGGTGCGCGTTTGTATTGTAATGGATAGTAAATATTATGAAACAAAACCAAAGTCAATGTTATGTGTGGTACGGTGGGAGAACTGACTTGAGGCTTACGTTCATATTCGCACTTGTGCGGTTAGCAAGAGTCGCCACCGACTTTTTATTTTATCCTAAGGAAAGGTTAAAAAGCACAGCAAAAACCTTTTGAGATATTTCGTGGGTTCGGGGGGTAGATTATGAAAAGGGAAGGTATTAGCACCCTTTTCATCCATGGTTATCCATGGGCTCTTAGTTACTTGGTTTTTTAGATCACTTGCCTTGTTTTTCGATTGCTTTGAAAATGGTGTGTGTGTGGGTGCTTTTTGAAAATGTTTTGGAAAAAGATGCCTTGTCTTAGGCAACTAATGTATTTGACTCGTGTTTGAGTGTTTTACAAAAGTGTGAATCTTTTCGAAAAGATGTTTCAAATGTTTTTGAGAGTTTGTTTGAAAGTGTTGTGGATTGTGGTTTTTGAAAATGAGGCAAGTGTTTTTGCAAGTTTGATCTCAAGTAACTAAGAGTTTTGTCTACCCTATTGTACTCAAAGGTTTTTTGTCATGTTTTAACCCCTTTTAACAATTTTGTTCTACCATTGAAATTGGTAGACAATTTTGCGTTTAGGAAGTTTATTCGGGACGGGCGCGGGTCATCATATGGACCATGAATGCAATGATGCCAAGTGTCTTTGGCAATTCGCTTTGAAGGGACTATGATCATTCCGTTTAGGCAATACTTTGAGACTTATGATCATTTGATTTGTTTTGCCAAAGATACTCGACGTGCAAGCATGGCCCATTTTGGAAGGCAACATGTGGGATTACCCTAGGGGGTGCAAGTGTGATTGTGTATTGATTACATGTATTTGTCTTGTATTAGGTTATCTAGCGTTTGATTTTATGTACATACAAACCCTAGGTCTAACCATGGCATAATTGAAAACTGTAAATTGCGGAATATAAAATCTACGCTATTACAAAATAGTGTCCGGGAGTGGGGGTATAAATGTACAAGGGGATGAGACTTATAGTATCCAATAAGTTACAACCAAATCGAATGTGCGATCAAAATGTAAATATCGAATATACAAATATAAGATAAAATGTGTGTAGGGTAATGTGTTGTGTAAGTGTACAAGTGTATATGTATGTGAATTGTATTAGGGTTTGACCTAGATAAATGTTTTTAAATGTATTTTTGATTTATATGTTTAATTATGTACAAAAGAAAAAGAAAGTGTTTTGATTAAATGTTAAGTTTTAATTGGAAAGTATTTTAGTCCAAATGTTTATGAGTTTCAATATTTAAAAAAATGTATTTAAATTGTTATGTATGAATATGTATATTAACTAAAAGAATTTCAATTTTAATTATGTACGAAAAAAGAAAAGATAATATATACAAATATATTTTAATGTGTATTGAGAAATATTTTCAAGTTAATTATGTATAAAAAGTATTTTGTTATTTTTATGTACAAAAGTGTATTTCAAATTTAATTATATGATATGTACAAATTTAATGTTTTAAAAAATGTATGTACAAAAAGTATTAAATTATGTGTATTAAGAAAGGTATTTTATTTTTATGTACAAATATACTTAAAAAAAAGATACTTTAACTTATATGATACAAAATGTATTTTAAAGTGTATTTAGAAAGTTAATTAAATTGCTATATACAAAATATATCTTTAGTTAAAAAAAATGGTCATTTTAATTTCAAGTATATGATGTAAAAGTGTTTGTTATTTACATGATTTTGTGACAAAAAGAGTTTATATATTACAAAGACAGTTGGTTAGTATTAAGGAAAATGTTTGGTTAGAAAATGTTAATGATTCCTTTGATGGGCTTTGGGGAAAGCAGAAACGGGTCGAGCCCATATCAAACCAAAAGCGAAATTAGGGTTAGGGAATTGGTTCAGGTTTGATAGATTTTTTGTTATCACTTTTTGCTTAGGCTGAACTGAGTTTTGTATGTTGTGTTATATCTTTTTCTGCTATCCTACTGTCTCTATTCTGCCCTGCTGCTGAACTGAGTTGCTTGTGGATTTGTATAATCTCTTTTCTGTCTTCTCCTACTGAACTATGCCTGAAAACCTGCCTTGCTGCCTTTATCTCTCTTTCTTCTCTCCTAAAGTACAGTTTTGAATTTTATATGATTATTATCCTGTACTATGGTTCTGAAGGGGCTAACTCTTATGCTGGGAAATGATGATTCTAGATTGTTTGCATAATACATTACTGCATCTTTATCTCCAGCTTTTGTGCTTTGTGTGCTGGCTTTGCATTTTGATATCTTTTCCAAAATCTTCTTTGACAGCTTTTGAGTACTTTCTTGATTTTCTTTGAGTGGACTTTGGTATTTTGACAGTAACTTGCCTTTGCTTTGGATAGAAAGTTGAGATTGAATTTTTCAGTTTAGTTTGGATTTTGGATTTTGAATTTCTATGCAGCTTGAAATTTGTAACTTTATGCATTTTTGACATTTGCATTCATGAACAAAAAATCTCCCCTCTCTGTGAACCGGGAGAAATCCCGTGATTTGCAGAGAGGGTCAACTGATCCCAGTCAGTGGCCCCTAATGATGAGCAATATTTTATCTGTCTCTTGCTATTAACTGCTTTCTGACTTTTCTTGTTTCTTTTTGCAGATGAAAAATGGAATACCGGAGCGGAGTGAAGAACGAAGAATATTAGAAAATAGGATAGTTTTTTCATTCTATGTAATATTTAGATTAAATGTAAATTATTGTCTGTAATTTAATTTATAAACAACAATTTGTACAAATAATTCAAATATCAATAAAAATCCAAATTATCCAATTGGTTCTAATTTTCTTTATTGTTTATTTATTTATTTAAAATTCTTAGAATTAAAACAATTGAAAAATAAATTCAATCATTCAATTTCAGAATAATAAATAACTAAAATAAAACAACATTGATCAATTAAACCTGTCTTATTCAACATCCAAAGCAAAGCAGCAATTAACCCAAATGGACTGATCAAACGCATAAACACTGTGAATCCAATACTGCATCCTGTATCTGACTGGCCCAATCAAAACGTACTGAATTCAAACCACTGTCTCTTTTACTGATTAGACCAAGATAACGCGAATTTTAATCCGAATCTTGAAATAAACCGCAAAGTGCTGTGGAACTTAAATTCTTCTGAGAATATGCCCATAAAACCCTAATTCCCGATTAAATGCCCAAATCACGCTCGCTTGATCAAAATTGAACCAAAAATCAACTAAACCCTAAGCCCACTGTATGAAACAATTCAGAGCTCTGAAAATCAGTAAAACCCTAATTCTACTTGACTGTCAAGAAAAGTCCGTTTGTCCGATTCTTGAGCCAGTTTGAAAAGTCAGGAAATGTTTGAAGCTGAGATTTCTTGGGGAAAAGCGCGAGGGCAAATTTTGGGGTACAACAGTTGCCCCTGTTCAATCTTCTTTGACCTGAAGAGTTAGATTGGCAAGTTTGCCTTTCGCGACTTGAAGGTAAAAGGAGATTGGACACTAATGTGCCCAGAAAATTTGCGCTCGTCGATGTGACGGTGGAGGTGAATGGGCTTAAAGATGCCATTTGGTGATGGGCTTAAAGATGCCACCTGGTGACTGCTGGTAGGAGGATGGGCTTATAGATGCCATCTGGACATGTTGATCTGTATGTCAATGGTGAGTGGACGAGTATCAGAAGGGCATCCCTGTTTTGGAATATCTCTGAATTGGGGTCTGAACAAGCAACAGATTGACGTCCATGTCTTGGAGAATCTGTAAACCATTTTCAGGAGTTGGGACTGAACAAGCAAAGGAGCAGCATCCGTTGTTGGGAAGCGTCCGTAACCTATTTTCAAAAATTGAGAAGAGTCTGAATCAGTTGGTAGATTGACATCCGTTGTAGGGAAGAATCCGTAAACTGTCTTCAAAAGTTTGAGAAGAGTCCGAATCAGTTGGTAGATTGACATCCGTTGTAGGGAAGAATCCGTAAACTGTTTTCAAAAGCTATGAAGAGTCTGAACAAATCGGTAGATTGATATCCGTTGTAGGGAAGAATCCGTAGACTTGTTTCAGAAGTTGAGAAGTTGAAGAGGAACCGGTGTAAGGTTTCTGCTGATGCGTCTGAATGAATCTGGAATAAGTATCAAAATGTTGCCGTGTCGGGGTCACATCTGAACTATTTTTGGATGAATCTCAGGAGATGATCCGTGTCTGTCGACTGATCTTACCTGAAAAGGCAAAGGGTTAGTTGTATGCAATGTTATGATGCATGATGCAATGTATGTGACATCAATATTTATGAATGTGATGGATGCGCATGTAAGCTGATGAGCTAATCTTGCCAAGGATACATGATTCCGAGATGGCTGAAGATAAAAGCATCTTGACTGCCGCCGGGGAAAATAAATCCTTGGCTGTCGCTGGGGAAGAGAATCCCTGATGACCTCTACTGGGGGGGTTCCAAACTAGTAGACCCATGCTGGGGGAGCAGATTGAGAATCTTCGGCTTGACGGGAAATAACTCTTGGAGACTTCACTGGGGAACTCAAGATTTGTCCTTCCAAAACTCTGTGGGGAGAAGGTTCATAAGTCTGACTCCACTGGGATTGATAAACTGAAGTTTAAACTCTGAGGGGAATTGAATTCCGGAGGATTCTCTGGCTGGGGATTTTGATGAACTCCGCTGGAGATAGGAAGAATTTTGGCGAGCGCGATCTTCCGTGGTGGTTAGCTTGAGAAGAATCTGAACAAGCGATAGGTTAACCTCCGTTTACTTGGAGAACCCGTGAACTATTTTCAGAAATCTTGAAGTTGAATCAGCAATAGAGCCGCATCCGTTGTTGGGAAGCGTCCGTAAACTAAATTCAAAGGTTGCATCTGAACAAGCTGATAGATTAACATCCGTTGTTGGGATGAATCCATGAACTGTTTTCAGAAGTCTTGAGAAGAATCTGAACAAGTCGGTAGATTAGCGTCCGTTGTTGGGAAGAATCCGTAAACTGTTTTCAGAAGTCTTAAAGTTGAATCAGCAACAGAGCCGCATCCGTTGTTGGGAAGCGTCCGTAAACTAATTTCAAAGGTTTGAGAAGAGTCTGAACAAGTCGGTAGATTGACTTCCGTTGTTGGGAAGAATCCGTAAACTGTTTCAGAAATCTTGAAGGGGAACCGGTGTAGGGTTTCCTGATGATGAGCTTGTGTAAAACTGCATCGGTTTTGAACACTTTTGACATTCGAATGCCCCGAGTGGTGATGTAGATAAATTCCTGGCTTATTACAGGTGTTGGTCTACAATCGGTCGTTCACAGATGTTTCCTGGGTTGTCGCAGGTGTTGATCTGGAATTATTCAGACATTCCCTGGCTGGATACAGGAATCGAATCTGGAAAGGTGATAGTTAATAGATGTGCCCTGGCTGGATACAGGAATCGAATCTTCAAACTCTTCAGACATGCCCTGGCTAGATACAGGAATCGAGTCTGGAAAGGTGGTCAACAGATATGCCCTGGCTGGATACAGGAATCGAATCTGGAAATAGTCGTCAACAGATATGCCCTGGCTGGATACAGGAATCGAATCTTCGAACTCTTCAGACGTGCCCTGGCTAGATACAGGAATCGAGTCTGGAAATGTTGTAGTTGATTTGTTGAACACTTTTGACGTTCGAATGCCCCAAGTGGTGATGAAGGAATCTTGAATCAGATTACTCTGCACATTGAGAGATTTCTTGAAATCTTGACTGGACTGCCCCAGGTTAACTGTACTTTGAAAGATCTGTTGGACCTTGACTGGACTGCCCCAGGTTAACTAGATTGCGACATGTCATGCCCCTTTGTTGATGGGAGATTTGATGGAAGTGTTATCCTCTTGAAGTGATTTTGACTTGCTGAGAGAGTTTTCGTTCCTCCGAACATTCGCTGTATGAATTTCTTCGCTGTTAAGCAAAAGGGTCAAATGCAGACAATGATATTCGAATAATGCAAAGTTTATGTTTGTCTCGAAGTTTTGAAAAATGCGTTTTTTAGCAGAAAACTTTTCACAAGACAAGTTAACACAAGATTTAGAGCAAAGCCCTACAGGAGTCAGGATACCTTTTGTAACAGTATGCTTTCGAACTAACCCATGCTTCAATTAGGACTTTTGGAGGGTTGTAACGTGGCCTAGTTCACGGTTTAAGAAACAAAGGATAAAGGCTCAAAGTATATTTGTACCCACCCGCTCTTCGTGATGTTCTTCAACCTAAGCTCAGTCAATTGTGCGTCGCATTCTGTTTTGAGTTTGGAACGACTCTTGGGCGATGGTTCACCAATTGATTTTTGGGAGACAGTCATCATCTCCTTTTTCTTTTTCAACATTTTCATGTTGTTGAGGGTTTTGTAATGACCTCACTATTTTGATTTTGATTTGTTATCCCTAACTTTTGCCTGACTGTTACCGTTTTCGGGATTACTGTCAGCGGGATGCCCCAGTTTTCTTAAGCCTCCTTTATAGGTTTTGGCTTGGTGGGCTTTTCTCTTTTGAGAGATTGACTGTCTATGTGATAGGGAACCACCCTTGTCTTTTGATTCCAAAGGAACGCTTTCTCTTTTTGACGTCGTTCGTTGTATTGCAAACTGAGAGTTTGCGACTTCAATGCGCATTTTCTTTTGAATTAACTGAGATACTACCCTGCCCCAGGTTTATATCAAAGGTTTTGATCGTTTAGAACAGGAAACTCCTACTTCTTTGGCTCGAAGGGGTTGACTAGAGATTAACTTCCTTATAACTCCAGTGTTTGGGAATTGAAAGAAATGCCTGTACATCATCAGCAAGGTTTGTTCAAAAGCATACTGTATAAGATCACGGTATTGTTTCGTCATCCTCCCTCTAAAGGCTTGCAGCTTTTTATCAAGAGTCAAATATCATAAAGAAAAGCATAAGAGTAGTGAAACGAATGGATGAATTCAAGACAAACATATGCAATGCATTAATGAAAACAGAGTTTAACATCAACAAATAATTGTTTGACAGCAAAAGAAATTACAACTTTGAAAATTCAAAAAGAAGCAAAAGTCTTTCAGCTTCGAGCCTCGTCACTTCAAGCGGAGAACCCTTTAACGGAAGATCTTCATCTCGCCGTCTGGCATGAATTCCAGCACCCCAATGTCAATCAGATCTTGAATCTTGTTCTTCAAGGCCCAACAGTCGTTGGTACTGTGTCCCGGGCTCCAGCAGGCGCTTCAGTATGAAGAATGATGGTATCTCAGTCTCCATAAACTGTCTTCCCGGCTTTTCTTGTTTACGCCGATTGCCCCGTTGACGCTGGCGAGGTTGTTGATGGGTTTGTGACCCCGAAGCTAGCAAAGGAGCTTTCCCCTTGTTTTCTTGAGTTGATGGAGGCTGAGCGGTGACTTGCTCTTCGACCTCAGATGTTTGCCCCAGTTGGTTGTTTGGAAGCAGTTGGCGGACAAGAACTCTGAGTTCCTCTTGTCTTTGAGATAGGTCTTGGATGAGAGCCATCTGGCCCACCAACTGTCCCATCATTTGAGTCCTCAGTGTTGTCAGATCAAACTGCAGCTCCACAATCTGATCACTCCTGGCATTGTTGGAATTCCCCAAGCCCTTGGTGAGGAGAGCTTTCATCTCTTCTTGCCCCAGAGACAAGTTCAGGAACATCTCCTGCAGCTGGGCAGTCTGGTCTTGGATGTCTTTGACAGACCGTTCTAGAGCCATCTCTTGCTGAAATAAACAGCAGGAGAGTAAGGAAACCTGAAAAAGGAAAGATTGTTAAAATGAAATGCATGATATGTGGATGCATGCTTTCAAAGATCTCTTGGGGTAAACACAAGAAAATGTTAGAGGTTGAACTCTGCTCTTGGATTGGAGATCTCTGCACCGGTGGACGTCCTTCCACTAGAATCAAGCTCACCATGTCGAGTGGGTCATAGCCATTGATTCAAGTTGTTGTACTTGAACTTTGATTGGAGAACTTTGTATCGGCGGATGTCTTTCCACTAGAATCAAGCTCACCATGTCAAGTGGGTCATAGCCACTGATTCAAGTTGTTGTACTTGAACTTTGACTGGATTGGTTAGAGGAGAGACCTCTTGCCCCTTGATAGATGTCTGGTTCAACGTAATCCTGCATCAACAGAACCCTCGAGATCCTTGAAATGGTTATTGAAAATGCTAGAATGCTATGGTATGATGTCATGATGTTATGTACATGTATGCACAAGTAAGTGAGTGTATATACAGGCAAACAATATTCACACAAAGCACACAAGGCCTTAGGTTTAGGCTTGCATGAGGTTCAGGTACTACCCTCTTTCAGTTTGTTGGTTAAAACCTGTCCTATCAAAAGTAACCGGGTTCTAGAGGATCTCATATCATTGGCTACCCTCAATCGGTCATAACTCCAGCATCGCAACCTTTTCTCGCGGCCGGAACCATCTCGAGAGTTTAGCCTCAATGAGTGTAGCATACTGCTACTGTTCTAATGGCCAAGTTGGTCAATTTAGGGTTCTAAGGTCGGTTGATGCTTAATGACTCCTTGGAAGACCCATATTCTCCCCGTATGACGCGAGGGATATCGGTACAGACCAAGACGCCACACCAACGTAGCCACTGCTTCACCCATGTCGGTATACCCCGGACAGGTCCCTCGCAGATTATGCTACCTAAAAAAGGTTTCCCCAGATCCGGGTTAGGATCTATAAAACACCGATACAAAGCCCACAAATGTAAAGCAAACAAAGCAATCAATTGAAAGTAAAGGTGATCTAAACCCTAAGGTAACCCCACTTAAAAAATTCCCCAGCAGAGTCGCCAGTTCTGTGGTACGGTGGGAGAACTGACTTGAGGCTTGCGTTCGTATTCGCACTTGTGCGGTTAGCAAGAGTCGCCACCGACTTTTTATTTTATCCTAAGGAAAGGTTAAAAAGCACAGCAAAAACCTTTTGAGATATTTCGTGGGTTCGGGGGGTAGATTATGAAAAGGGAAGGTATTAGCACCCTTTTCATCCATGGTTATCCATGGGCTCTTAGTTACTTGGTTTTTTAGATCACTTGCCTTGTTTTTCGATTGCTTTGAAAATGGTGTGTGTGTGGGTGCTTTTTGAAAATGTTTTGGAAAAAGATGCCTTGTCTTAGGCAACTAATGTATTTGACTCGTGTTTGAGTGTTTTACAAAAGTGTGAATCTTTTCGAAAAGATGTTTCAAATGTTTTTGAGAGTTTGTTTGAAAGTGTTGTGGATTGTGGTTTTTGAAAATGAGGCAAGTGTTTTTGCAAGTTTGATCTCAAGTAACTAAGAGTTTTGTCTACCCTATTGTACTCAAAGGTTTTTTGTCATGTTTTAACCCCTTTTAACAATTTTGTTCTACCATTGAAATTGGTAGACAATTTTGCGTTTAGGAAGTTTATTCGGGACGGGCGCGGGTCATCATATGGACCATGAATGCAATGATGCCAAGTGTCTTTGGCAATTCGCTTTGAAGGGACTATGATCATTCCGTTTAGGCAATACTTTGAGACTTATGATCATTTGATTTGTTTTGCCAAAGATACTCGACGTGCAAGCATGGCCCATTTTGGAAGGCAACATGTGGGATTACCCTAGGGGGTGCAAGTGTGATTGTGTATTGATTACATGTATTTGTCTTGTATTAGGTTATCTAGCGTTTGATTTTATGTACATACAAACCCTAGGTCTAACCATGGCATAATTGAAAACTGTAAATTGCGGAATATAAAATCTACGCTATTACAAAATAGTGTCCGGGAG
This sequence comes from Vicia faba, assembly GCA_948472305.1. Classification (NCBI taxonomy): domain Eukaryota; kingdom Viridiplantae; phylum Streptophyta; class Magnoliopsida; order Fabales; family Fabaceae; genus Vicia; species Vicia faba. The sequence goes on along the minus strand of OX451740.1, from coordinate 754,612,444 downwards.
TGGGGGTATAAATGTACAAGGGGATGAGACTTATAGTATCCAATAAGTTACAACCAAATCGAATGTGCGATCAAAATGTAAATATCGAATATACAAATATAAGATAAAATGTGTGTAGGGTAATGTGTTGTGTAAGTGTACAAGTGTATATGTATGTGAATTGTATTAGGGTTTGACCTAGATAAATGTTTTTAAATGTATTTTTGATTTATATGTTTAATTATGTACAAAAGAAAAAGAAAGTGTTTTGATTAAATGTTAAGTTTTAATTGGAAAGTATTTTAGTCCAAATGTTTATGAGTTTCAATATTTAAAAAAATGTATTTAAATTGTTATGTATGAATATGTATATTAACTAAAAGAATTTCAATTTTAATTATGTACGAAAAAAGAAAAGATAATATATACAAATATATTTTAATGTGTATTGAGAAATATTTTCAAGTTAATTATGTATAAAAAGTATTTTGTTATTTTTATGTACAAAAGTGTATTTCAAATTTAATTATATGATATGTACAAATTTAATGTTTTAAAAAATGTATGTACAAAAAGTATTAAATTATGTGTATTAAGAAAGGTATTTTATTTTTATGTACAAATATACTTAAAAAAAAGATACTTTAACTTATATGATACAAAATGTATTTTAAAGTGTATTTAGAAAGTTAATTAAATTGCTATATACAAAATATATCTTTAGTTAAAAAAAATGGTCATTTTAATTTCAAGTATATGATGTAAAAGTGTTTGTTATTTACATGATTTTGTGACAAAAAGAGTTTATATATTACAAAGACAGTTGGTTAGTATTAAGGAAAATGTTTGGTTAGAAAATGTTAATGATTCCTTTGATGGGCTTTGGGGAAAGCAGAAACGGGTCGAGCCCATATCAAACCAAAAGCGAAATTAGGGTTAGGGAATTGGTTCAGGTTTGATAGATTTTTTGTTATCACTTTTTGCTTAGGCTGAACTGAGTTTTGTATGTTGTGTTATATCTTTTTCTGCTATCCTACTGTCTCTATTCTGCCCTGCTGCTGAACTGAGTTGCTTGTGGATTTGTATAATCTCTTTTCTGTCTTCTCCTACTGAACTATGCCTGAAAACCTGCCTTGCTGCCTTTATCTCTCTTTCTTCTCTCCTAAAGTACAGTTTTGAATTTTATATGATTATTATCCTGTACTATGGTTCTGAAGGGGCTAACTCTTATGCTGGGAAATGATGATTCTAGATTGTTTGCATAATACATTACTGCATCTTTATCTCCAGCTTTTGTGCTTTGTGTGCTGACTTTGCATTTTGATATCTTTTCCAAAATCTTCTTTGACAGCTTTTGAGTACTTTCTTGATTTTCTTTGAGTGGACTTTGGTATTTTGACAGTAACTTGCCTTTGCTTTGGATAGAAAGTTGAGATTGAATTTTTCAGTTTAGTTTGGATTTTGGATTTTGAATTTCTATGCAGCTTGAAATTTGTAACTTTATGCATTTTTGACATTTGCATTCATGAACAAAAAATCTCCCCTCTCTGTGAACCGGGAGAAATCCCGTGATTTGCAGAGAGGGTCAACTGATCCCAGTCAGTGGCCCCTAATGATGAGCAATATTTTATCTGTCTCTTGCTATTAACTGCTTTCTGACTTTTCTTGTTTCTTTTTGCAGATGAAAAATGGAATACCGGAGCGGAGTGAAGAACGAAGAATATTAGAAAATAGGATAGTTTTTTCATTCTATGTAATATTTAGATTAAATGTAAATTATTGTCTGTAATTTAATTTATAAACAACAATTTGTACAAATAATTCAAATATCAATAAAAATCCAAATTATCCAATTGGTTCTAATTTTCTTTATTGTTTATTTATTTATTTAAAATTCTTAGAATTAAAACAATTGAAAAATAAATTCAATCATTCAATTTCAGAATAATAAATAACTAAAATAAAACAACATTGATCAATTAAACCTGTCTTATTCAACATCCAAAGCAAAGCAGCAATTAACCCAAATGGACTGATCAAACGCATAAACACTGTGAATCCAATACTGCATCCTGTATCTGACTGGCCCAATCAAAACGTACTGAATTCAAACCACTGTCTCTTTTACTGATTAGACCAAGATAACGCGAATTTTAATCCGAATCTTGAAATAAACCGCAAAGTGCTGTGGAACTTAAATTCTTCTGAGAATATGCCCATAAAACCCTAATTCCCGATTAAATGCCCAAATCACGCTCGCTTGATCAAAATTGAACCAAAAATCAACTAAACCCTAAGCCCACTGTATGAAACAATTCAGAGCTCTGAAAATCAGTAAAACCCTAATTCTGCTTGACTATCAAGAAAAGTCCGTTTGTCCGATTCTTGAGCCAGTTTGAAAAGTCAGGAAATGTTTGAAGCTGAGATTTCTTGGGGAAAAGCGCGAGGGCAAATTTTGGGGTACAACATTATGAAAATAAAAAAAACGCGCTGGAATTTAAATCCTCCAGTCATGTCTCGCCATGCAATCTTCTTCTCCGTTCGTCCCTGTAACAAAAAGAGATAATGGGGGTTTTAAACCCCCCCAAAACAACACATGCCAAAAAATAGCGAATAGCTCATATGCAAACATAAATAGAGCGCGAATGGTGGGTTAGTTTCGTCTGGATGTCCTGAATCCAATGGTACTATTTTGGTTGGCCAATTTTTCCAGATGCGTAAAACCCCAAAATTGGAGCTCTGAAACCCTAAGAAAAATCCATGGTGAATTCTTGTTCAGGCGCCTATATTTCAATTGGGTGGTACCAATAGCTTCAGAGAGTCCTCATTAGTGCAAATCAAACAAGAAAAATCATTAAAAATGCATGAACCATGTTATGTATTTCTGGAAAAAATGACAAATCGTATGGCTTCGTGTGAATGGTTCTTTGCGTGTTTGGGCTTGATTTTGATTGCTAGAGCTTCCTTGGGATGTCAGCAATGTGTTTGGATAGGAATGGGGACTTGAAACATACTGTAAGGAGGTTTTCAGTTTTCAAGTTTGTGTGATAATTTTGCAATTTTGTATGGCCGTTTTTGGAGCTCTTAGGTCGTGTTCTTGCTTGTGATGACTTGCATATAGGTTATGTAATGAGTTTTGACAAGAATTATGGCCAATAATGCCTTGCATTCATGCTTAAGATTTTCCATAAACCTCCATTGAAACACTTTCCATCTTTGTACCAAAATTTGAATTCTTGCTTGATTAGGCCTTGGCACGAATTTGGGATGTGTATAATGGTGATTCAAAGCTAATCAAAGCCAAATATGTCCCTTAATTAACCTTTTTGATTTTTATTTGATTTTAAAGGATTTAAAATGAATTAAATCCAATAAAATCAAATAAAAATGAAAAAATTAATTTTAAATTTTGAAATAAAATGTGGGACACGTGGGAAGCATGGACAAGCTGAATCAAGTGGAAAAAGTGGGCCCCTTTTGTCAAAAATGAAGTTTCAAGGATAATTGATTTTGGCCATTTCACAAAAATTTCCCAACTTCTCCAATGCATATCTTGCTCAATTTTGAAGTTATGAACATGTTCTTGGACATTTTGGAAAGGTCTTGAAGTCCTCTAACCAATGTCTTTGGTCCCATGTCATTTTGATTTACCAATCTCAAGTTATGGTCTTTGACTTAAAGTGCCTTTTTGTTGACTTTTGAAAATGACCTATAATGTTGAAATTGATAACTTTTTGTGAGAGCATTTATTGGACTTGGAATGTGAAGATGAGTTGTAGGAAATGTCCTCCCCTTCAAGATGAGAATTGGATGGGATTTTTCTGATGAACCATAAAAAAGTTATGCCTTGGTCAAGTTACAGTTGACTTTTCAACTGTCCAAAAATAGAAACTTTTGCATCTTGAGACTTTTTGAGCCATACTTTGAGAATCATGATCAAGTATTGATCAAATGATGTTTGTGGCTTCAAAATAAGATGTTGACCAAAATTTTTGACTTTTGACTGCCAAATGACCATTTTGCCCCTACAGCTGACTGTGGAGCAATTAGGGTTTTTGGCTGTGCAACTTGACCTTGTGAGCCTTGAAACTTGACATGTAGGTGCTTGACAATGTGTATGAGCATATGTGACTTGACTGAGCCCTTGAAAACCTCAACTTCCTTGCAAGAACCAAAACCCTAGTTTGACTGGCTTAGGAGGATGGTTGACTGTGTAGCCCTTGAGTAGACTTTGAACCATTTGCTTGTCATAACTTTGAAGATTATGGGAGGGAAAATTTTGGGGTACAACAGTGTAACAATTGGGAAATTTGAAAAAGTTGATTGAGTTGTGCTTGAGACTTTGTGAATTAATCACTCCCATAGGATTATGCTTTTTTTGTTTCAATTACCTTTAGATATTGACCCTTCTTTGTTACCTAAGTCACATTACAACCCTTGAAAGCCCTTGTAATTTTAGATTTTGTGCTTTTCAATATGAGTTTTCTTTGATAAATGCATAATTTAGTTGTTGTTAACAATATTGTTTTGTGAGATCTAATCCCCCATGTTTGTGTTTTTCATTTACCGATGGAGTGTGTGCTATGTGTGATTAACTTGTGAACATTGTATTGTTTTAGAATTTATCACATGTGTTTTGTATTTAGGAGTTGTTTCATTTTTATGTTGTTGTTGTAGGATTATGGTAAGTATTTACTTTGCTTGTGCATTTTTAATTTGAATCATACATTTTTTTCCATTTTCAAAACCTATTGATTCATGATTCTTGGATTATCGTTTTTTGTTTCTTTAAGTTATTTGACTTTGCTTGAGGATAAACAATGTTTTAAGTTGGGGAGAGTTTGATGAGTGCTAAATTTCTGTGAATTTGAGTGTGAATAATTAGCACTCATCGGCTTAATTATTTTGTTTTTATCAATAAACCTCAACTTTAGTATATATTTGATATAATTTATGTTATAGTGTATATATTACATTATCATGTAAATATCATTGAGTTAAATTTATTTTATCTCATTTTTTTTGGTATTCAATAATTTATATTTAAGCATTGTTAGATAGATTATTGAATAAGCTTTCCAACACTTCCAACTATACACAAATCAGAGTTACAGTTCTCAAGTTATGGCCGAAACAATGTTTTTTTTCAAGTTACTATCAGGCAGCGCCCCGAGAGCGCTGGGCGGTGCAAAGGTGCTCCGGAGACGTGAAAATGCACCAAAAATGTTGTTTTGAGCGCCAACGATGGTTTTTCAGCGCTAGGCAGTGTGGGCTGGGCAGAAACTCATATTTAGGTCAAAAAAACATTTTTTATGGGATTGTTGGGTATTTTTTGCTCCCACTCCATCACCAAACACTCTTTGTAACGATTTAGCTCAAAAACAATAATGGATCATACATCTTGATGTTTAGGAGGTGCGTTTGCTTCAATTGGTGTCGATACTCTGAGAGATTCCAATTTATCTTTTCTCTTCTTTATGTATTTTCCATTTGTTGGGGTTTTGTTTGTAAATATGCTTTGTCTTGTATGTATATTCATTACTCACGGTGTTGTATGAAGCTTTCTTTACAAATCTTTATTGATGTTTATCCTTTTTAGCTTGCTAAGTGTTTGGATTTGAGTTGCTATAGACATATACGGTTTGAATCCGACTTAGGATGCATATCTATTAGGTTCTAAACTCTATAGATAGATTTAGGCTAAATAATCACGTAGGTATTGACTCTTAATGCCTATGTGTTATTTTGTGTTGTGCTGAGAGATCGCTGGTGCAGAGCAATATGGTTGTTATCTCAATTTGCGTTAGAGATAATCTCTGTGTGAGAGATACGTGATGATATCGACGAGTAATTTAGGTTAAGTGGAATTGGGTAGTAAGTTTAAGTATTTGACGAGTATATGAAATTCAATCCCAGGAGTTCTCTCATTTCTGAAGAATGTATTTATTCTTGCTCATATGTTTAATTCCCGCACCTTACACTTTAAACCCATTTTAACCCAAACTCTTAAACGCGAGAAATTGTCGAACGATAATTTAGTAGCACTAATCCTTGTGGAGACGATACGATATAACATATAAAAATACTTACTTTTGTTTTTCGCTTTACCACTTCAGCACATCCCCGACATCAAACAGAGCTCGGGTTATAACAACGCACCTCATTAGATAAGAACTTAGGTTCTGAGCTATTGAGTGCCAATGGAAAGGAACCTCATACCATTGAAATTGGTAGAATTCATGTGGTTGTAAAGGAACCTCATACCATCGAAATTGTTGGACTAGAACTTAAACTCATTTGACGGCTTCTATTGTTGGCTACTACCACCAGTTTCCCGCATCAGGGCAGTAACAACCAGATCAACCTGGCTCTTAGGGTCGCCCATCAAAGTCTTGGCCCTCTTAGGGAAGCTTTATTGTGGCTTCTCAGATGGTATTATCGAAGACCTTTGAGGATCTGAAGCCATCGGGGTTGTCTTCCCCGTGTCCGCCTTCCTCTTCTTAAGAGCTCGAGTTTGAATACTAGATAGATCGTATTTTAGAGCCCATTTCTCACCTCGTCTGGTCTTAGCTTCAGCCATCAACTTTCTATGTTTCTTGATGTTAGTAGATGACATCTTTACTACAAAAAGAAATAAAATATGGTCACAAAAACAAAGTCGAAAGAGGACAGATGCGGTATGCTAAGAGGTTAGTAAACCTTACCAAAATATCTCAAGATTTGCTCTTGGTTGTCGACCAAGTTCACGAGGTCTTTAACCTTCAGTATTTTGAAATGATTTAGAATGGCAAATGTAACACCCGAGACCAAAGATGGAGAAGAATGGTTACATGTAACACCTGAGGGCGAGTGAGTGGTTGTTGGTGCACGAGGCATGACAATGAGACACTCCTATCAGCTTCTAGGGAAAAAATGAATTCACATCAGAATGAGAGGGATCCTAAGGCTGTGCAGGGAAGGGACTGCATGGTTGAATGAAGGATTATAAGGATTAATTAGTACTACCTATATAAATAAGATGCATTTTCTCTTCAGTAGCCTAACAGATAATAACTCCATTGTTAAGTGTGCGTGACTTGGAATAGTATTTTGGATGGGTGACCTTATGGGACGTTTCTTGGAAAGCGTCTGAGTGAGGGAAAAGTATGTTGAAAAGGACCATGTTGGTTTGTGGGGTCAGTCGGTAATCCCAAAGGAAGTTTGGGGTTTTACAAATGGTATCAGAGCATGACCTCTCCCAATAGAACGTGGTTCGGGGACGAACCAAGCAGAAGTTGGTAGGCATGTAACACTCGAGACTGAAGAGGGTAGAGAGTGGTTACATGTAACACCAAAGGGATTGGGAGTGGTTGTTGGTGCATGGGGCATGATAATGAGATACTTCTAGCATCAAGATGCATCTTCTTTTCAGTAGCCTAACAGATAAGAAATCCACAGTTAAGCGTGCTTGACTTAGAGTGGTACTTTGGATGTGTGACCTTCTGGGAAATTTCCTAGAAAGTCTGCGAGTCAAGACAAAGCATTCTAAAATGATCTGTGTTGGTTTGTGGGGTCAGTCGGTAATCCCAAAAGTAGTCTAGGGTGTTACATCCAACACCTGGACCTCATCCACATTCAGCTTCTCATAATCAAAACTACAAATCGGAGACAAGTTTTCTGCCTAACTGGAAGCAATGATTTTCATCCATCGCATATATGACCCTATGGCACCTGTTTTTATCATTGACACTGAGGAATCTCTATTTGAACTCCTTATAGTTGGATGTATAGGCTTGGAGGAAACTCTTGCCAGATAATCTGTTAAGTTAAATCCAACTTCCTTTATCTGCTCCTTTCAACTCAAAGAAAGAGGGAAAAAAACCATAGCATGGGATCAATGAGCAGCGCTTTGCAAACAATCTCAAAAGCCTTAATGAAACCTCAATCGTTGGGTAGAAATTGATAGGGTGCTATGTTCACGAAGGTTAGAAGGTTAACTTCAAAGTCATAAAAAGGTATTTTAATTTGAAGTCGTCAAGTACATCGATATAGAAATAGAAATGCTCATCAGCTACACCTATGAGATGATAAAGGGCAACTCCTTCACCAACATTACCTGGTTAAAGCACCATGTCCTCTTCATTCCCAGTGGACGAGAGGTTTATGTTAGATCAAGGTTTATCGATATTATTGTGAATCACGGTGCTTCGATTAAAGCTTACAACTTCTGAATCGACATAAGATCCATTCATCTCCATCAAAACTTCTACGAAATCTAATGAGATGGATTCCGAGTCAGAATTTCTTAAAGACGAATAAATGTCACCATAAACTTCCCTAATGATTTTATCAAATTTGGATTTTCCCAAATGACTCTCGCAATCTTGTATGCATTGTGCCCAGGGTTCACTTCTCACTCGTGCTACAAGCTCGACAACATAAAAATTGTATGCAAACTATCTGTACTTTTTTAAATTCTAAATGTAACTTTTTTCATTAAGAGCATTTGTTACAACAACTCATACACAAACAACAAATAAAAACACGATAAAAAATCTAAGAAATTACAACCGTCAAAACAATTTCATCTGACCCATGCATCATCACCATTACGTCTATGTCTGTTTTGACTTCCTCTAACCAAGATTGAGTTCTTCCAATTGCAAATGAGGTGGTTGTTCTTCTTCTCTGGATCCTTATAATTTGTTCCCCAGCATCGATGTCTACCTCTAGCCATCACATCAACTCTCTCTTCAGATGTTCCATGGAGTAAATATACCAAAATTTCATTTTCATCGGAGGTTTGGTGGCCGAGAAAATAACGTATCCATCTCTAGTGAAAATCATGGGAGATGTCATAATGCAAATAACAGAGAGAAAATAAGAAGAGAATGTGAGAAAATGTGAAGAATGATGGAGAAATGGGTGTTTTATTTATAGAAAACACAATTGCACGTAGTAGCCATCTCAAATGGCGCATCCTCCCCTTTCTATAGTGCATGCGCCATCTCACATGGATAAAACAAAGTGCATGCACCAAGTGAGATGGCGTCTAAGACAAAAAGGCTATTGCATGCGCCAAGTGAGATGGCGTCTCCATTGTTGTATATTTCGAAACATAGTTATTTGCATAATTTTCTCTGAAACATTGTTATTTGTGTATTTTTTTCAATACCCAGTTATTACTAAAAAAGTTCTTCTTTGTGACCTATTCTTCTCACGATTTACAACCTATCTCCTTGGTTGAGCATGAAGCGCAAGTATATGATGTTAAGTATGATGATTTCTAGACCAAGACAACCTGGAAACAACACACACACACACACACACACACACACACACACACACACACACACACACACACACACACACACACACACATACACACACATATATATATAAGTTCATTAATTGATGATTTGAAACTTTTGTGGGATAAAGGTGTTGAAGTTTATGATGCATATTCCGGTGAAAAGTTTAAAATATGTGCAATGTTATTTTGCACAAACAACGACTTTCTTGCATATGGAAATTTGGCTAGATACAATATCAAATGACATAAAGCGTATTCTATATGTGAATCTGATACCTATTTTCACCAACTTATGTTTGGAAAAACACCATTTACCATGGACATTCGAAATTTCTAAAACCCAATCATTCTTATCATAGATTACATAAGGCTTTAACGGAGATGCTCATAAATCTTAAACTGGTGATGAAATTTATCAATGACAAGAACACCTTAATGTTGTCTTTAGAAAGAATAAAGACGGCCTTGTTGAGAGAAATATTTGGAAAAAAATATCAATTTTCTTTGAGCTTTCATACTGGTCTACTCTTGATGTAAGACATTGCCTTAATGTGATGCATGTGGAGAAAAATGTATGATAGTTTAATAGGAACACCTCTAAACATTTCAGACAAGACTAAAGATAGTAAGAATCCTTGTTTAGATATGATGGTGATGGGTATTAAACAACAATTGGCTTCAGAAGATAGAGGAAAATATTTCATTTGCCTCTGGCATGTCACACTATATCTAAAAAGGAAAATAAAAATTTTTTGCGAGTGTTTGCAAGGTATCAAAGTTTCCTAAGGTTACTCTTCGAACATAAGGAAACTTGTATCAATGAAAGATCTCAAGCTAATTGGATTGAAATCTCATAATTGTCATGTCTTGATGCAACAACTTCTACCAGTGGCTATCCGCAACATTCTTCCAATAAATGTAAGTGTAACTATAACCAAATTATGCATATTCTTCAATGTTATGTGTGATAAAATTCTTGATTTCAAAAAATTAGATGAATTAGAAGAAGAGGCTGCAATAATATTGTGTCAATTGAAGATGTCTTTTCCTCAATCATTTTTTGACATTATGGTTCATTTACTTGTTCATCTAGTCAGAGACATCAGACTTTGTGATCCAGTTTATTTAAGTTGGATATATCCTATAAAGAGATACATGAATATATTTAAAGGATATACAAAAAATCATCACCGACCGGAAGCTTCAATCGTTGAAATGTGCATCATAGAAGAATTTTTCGAGTATTGTTCAAACTATTTGTAGGAAACAGAGTCTATTAGAATTTTAAAGTCTCGTCATACTAGCATATTTGATGGTACATGTACTCAAGGTTTAAATGTTAGGACAATGATTCAGGATGTAGTTTTTGAAGCATATTTCTATATATTGAATAATCTTACTGTAGTTGAACCTTACATAGAAGAACACAAACTAATTAAAAAATAATAATATACCTGAATGTTTGACAAGTGGTTGCTGACACTACATAACAAGAACTTCATAAGTTGGTTTAATAAGAGAATTTCTAATCATGGTGGTGCATCCGAGACACTTAAATAGTTGTCGTGCATGCCAAAATTTACTTGATAACTTGGACAACATACAAAATTTCTAATTATTCTTTTTATACAAAATCAAAAGATGATCGTAGTACAATGCAAAATGGAGGGGTTATGGTTGAGGCCGAATCCATGTATTTCTCTAGTTCAATAGATGAAAATCCTATTTTGGTAACCACCACGTTTTATGGCGTCATTGAGGAGATTTTTGATATTGATTATGTTACTTTCAAAGTACCTTTATTTAAATGCAAGTGGGTCTCCAATAACAATGATATAAAAATTTATGAGTTGGGGATTCACACGGGTTGATCTTGGCAAAGACAACTTATAAGACCGAACCATTCATCATGGCTACTCAAGCAAAACAAGTTTTTCATGTGAAAGACCCTACAGAATTATCAGATAGAAGGTTAATTATTTTCAAAGGAAAACACATTTCTCATAGTGATGATGAAAGTTTTGATATTGCTGCCACTCCTTCTTATGCATTGCACAAGTGCATAATTCATTTGAAGAAGTTGATAGAGTTGATGTGCATGCTATTTGCAACGATCATTAAGAAGGAATATGGGAAAATTAACAAGTAAGTATTTTATATTCTTCATTCATAATATATTTGTTTGTCATAATTTCCAATGATATTATTTAATTTCTAACAACTATTATATTTGAAAATTATAGGTGTTTAAAGTGAATACATCAAGAGACAAGACCCCAAGACAACAAGATAGTATAATTTGATGTAATGAAGTGTATATTGTAGGTTGTTTTGTCTCAATTTTAGTTTTTATGTACTATACAAGGTTTTGTTCCTAACGAAATGTGTCATTGATGTAATACAATTTTTAGTCTAATTCTATTTATAAATTGGTATATTGTTATTTCTGATATGATACGAATCAGAAGTATTCAGGTTGTAAAATTGAAAATTATTTAAAATTGAAAAGAAATATTTAAAAAAACACAAATTATATTACAATGGTTGTTAAATCAACCATTGTTATAAAGACAGCGCTATCCAGAATATTAAAAATCCAAAAATGACATTGCTTGAATTCGAATCAGGATCATTCAATTATTTTACAATAATTATTTCCATAAACCATAGTTATAAGTTATCTGCTATTTAATTTATAACAACGGTCTCTCACCCGTTGTAGTAAGCAACATTGAAACAATCACATGCTACCAAACAAAACAAATGACACACTATTGTTATTATATGTATTTGCAAACATAGGTGGTACTAATCCCAATAAAAAGTCATCATGAGACATTAAGTCACTTAAGACCAATTACTTAGTGGAGGATAATAGGTAAGCCAATGCTAAGTTAGCTGATGATCTTGTATTTCTCCCAATGGCCTCACGCATGGTGGGCTGATCCTAGAACCACTGTGAAGGACATCACAGGCTGATCAGAGTGTTTCAGCTCAACTGAGACACCCAAGAGAGAAGTCCTGATGAGCAGAAGCAACAAGTCCTGGTGAGAAGGGAAAGTGGATTAGAGAATTTACCTCAGTAGTACAAAAGAGATTTAAGTTTTTAGAGAACAATGTGGAACTTTGTGCTGAGAAGGTTAACAATAAAGGACATGTTGTTTATTTTATACATTTACATATCCAATAGGATATTCATTTGACAATATTGGCGATGGTCTGATGAAAGGGTAACATAGAAGTCAGGGAACGGGACAACCCTCAGCATGTACACCTTGAGCTGTGGGGCATCTGGCCAAAGGGCAGTGATCTGCTTCAAGCCCCCACCATGATGGACCAAATATACCATAAGATTGAAGAGCAAAGTAAAGTAATAAACCCATAAAAGCAACTCCAGCATCTAAACCAGCTGAAAGAATATAAGTATGTCTAGCCCACCAACCTTTAAACTTTCTATAAACATAGAAATTGAAAAAGGCTCCAAAAATTCCCCAAGTTATATAATTCACAGATCTCACCGGTGGAATGCCAGATGCACCTACAGCGATAGTAGGCATGTTGATGAGTTTAATCCACTTCAGGTTAGGAAATTTGCGAGAAAGAAGCCACACCGGAACAGGTGAAAGTAGACCAATAAGGAAAAACCAATTCATCTCAGGATAAATGCCGTCTTTGGTAAACATTCTCTTTGGCCCTACAACTCCCCATATGATGGAGGCATTATAAAACACATCATCACCAGGACATGTCCAAGGACTACCTTTTGGCAACAATGATTCATCGCATATATTCTCGATAGATGTTAGAAGCCACCATGCCGTTCCAAAGTTAACAGATGAAGCAACTACAGTGCCTACAAGCTGCACCATGAACATTGATTTTGGTGGAATTTTCATATAGTGGCCTAATTTGAAGTCACCAAGAAAACCAAGCGCTTGTACCATGCTGATATGGCCGTATGTTTTGAAAGCTACATTTGCTAGTGGCTTTCCTGGATAGATGAAACCGATAACCAACTCAGTGATCACATTGAGACCTGTTCTTATGTTTGTTGTTGCTTCAATTACACCAATTGGTAAGGTGGATGAGAATGCAATTGCTAGAGAAAGTAAGACTCCCCACCATGGAAGTTGGAGCTGTTTGCCGAAGCCTTCGCAGGCTACTAAGGCCATCATAACCATTAGAATCAGAATGGTGATAAACCACCAGTCAGGGACCTGCTCATAGTTTTTCTTCATGATTCTTGTATGCACATCTCCTAGTTGTTTTAGTGAACTTGTTGTCTTCTTCCACATCTGTAGAATCATTTCTCCGTGGAAGAGGAAACTGTGTGAAATAGTGGCTGTAAGAGCAGTGAAGCTCAATCCATATTTGAACGCAAACGTCACACTCATATAGATTTTGCTGTAATTGTTGTAATTTTCCATATCAATGTCGAAAGTTTTAGTATTGAGAATGCGAGTAACGTTGTATGTTGAACCATTAGAGTCAAATGTGTGAGAGCTGATGAGTGGAAACTTTTGAGCATCATATAAATTGTTCCAATAAGCAATTGGAATCACAACATACATATACAATAAAAATCCAGCCATTATGTTGATGATAGCAAAGCCAGGTACAGCCAAAGGACTACCTAAGAAGCCAGCAACCGTGTTCCAATCAAGGCCGAATGAACCAACACCAAGGCCTTTCATTCCGGAACCAATCTGTTGTGCAATGACAGAATCTTTCCAAATCAAGCAAACAAAAGAGACAGTTGACATTGCTTGGAAAAAGTACCCGGGAACCATGTTATATGCAAAGCTAGCCACAAATACCATGAAAAAGAATTGCAGCCTAGAAGTACCTCCTTTAGGCCTTGTTTCTTTTTCATGAAATGCTCTGAAAAGAGACACTTGCACAAGGTTTTCAGGCCACCACATGTAAGGGGAATCAACAAGGAACCTTCTGAAAATTCCAGCCCATCCATACCCTAGCATCTGAGTCGATAACGCTAACAAATAAGCCGCTACAGGATGTATGTTTTTGTGATAGAAAGCCTTAACTATTGTGATTATGCTAATTGCATAAACACCACTAGATCCCGAGCTAGCAAAAATGGTTATCAACACATGTTCCTTCAAAGAGAATGGCCCCGGATTCAACGAAAAAGACCAGGTTGTGAAAGGGACTTGAATTGGCTGTGGTGGAAGTGTTGCAGCCATAAGTTTCCCAAGTGGGAGTGTAATAATCTGAGCTGAGACAGAAGTGATTTTCAAAGGGTTTGTTCTGTAACCTAAGAATTGATTGACAAATGCAAGGAGCACACATGAAGCTAGTCCTAGAATCCAAGTCCTGAATGTGAGTGCTGGCTGAGAAGGGTCATCAGTGATTGGAACTGTTAGCCTCACTTGCTCAATGGGACTATCATTGATACTATATTCATCTTTCACTTCTCCACTTGGTATTTCAGCTTCCTAATACAAAAAACTAAGCAAAATGAGAAGAACAAAATAACTATCTTTCATCAATATCTCACACTACAGTCAAAATATAATAATAATAATAATAACAAATAACATCGATTCCTAATCAAAGGAAAGAAACTCATAGCAGCAATACCATCAACTCTTTACGCTGGCACAGTTGATACCATTCAAACGTACTCTCTCAGTCAATAATAAATATTCTGTTGGAAATAAACACTCACATTGAATTTAACGAAAAGAATATCACTACAATGAAGAAAATTTGTCATTTTATATATTTAAAAAAAAACATTAACAAAATGGGATAGTCATTCTACCATGTAGGAGAGTGATTCTACAAACTATAGAAAAGCAATGGAGTTTATAGTTATAGAAATACATTGCAAGAAAGATAAAAACAAAATAAAATAAATAGTACTATATGAACTCTACATTGCAACACAAAGTCCATCAAAGAGATTGGACAGTTTAGAGACAAGAAAAAAAAAACAAGAGAGATTGAAGTGATTGTAAATGTAATTTCATTTTCATATCATATCTCCAATAAGTTGTTTTTCATTCAACAACTCTTCAAATATATATTAACAAAGGGTGTATTTTCATTCTTCTTAAATTGCATTACAAATTTATAAGTTACAATTTAGAATGAGTTTTTTCAAAAGCGGCGCAGTAAATTAGTTACTTGTCTCTTAAACTATCTTAAACTATTTGGAGTTAAAATCTTAGCTGTATATGCCAAGCTAGCGAAAAGTTAAGAAAGAGAATAAAAAGGCGGTAAGTAAACCAAAGGCTCAAGTTTTTGACAGAATATATCAATCTTTAGGCATTATAGAGAGGGAAAAATCTATATATAAATTTGTTAAAGGAGGAGAAAGAAAGACCACAAATTTCAATCAAACAAAGTGTGTTAGAGATGAAGAAGACAAAATTATGTTCAGAAAAAAGATATAAAGAATTGGTGGAAGACGTATTTCTATAATTTATTTAATAAAGAATATGATATTTAACCGAACTCTAGCAGACTCGACATTAGAAAAGATGATCGAAACTATAATTATTACCGCAGATTTAGAAATAAGAGGTAAAAGAAGCGTTGAAAAGAATGAGTAACAATAAGTAGTTGAGCCACACAACATATCTTTTTAAGTGTGGAAAATTCTTGGAGTTAGAGGCGTTGAGTGACTCACCACATTATTTAAAAAAATTACTAAGTCAATGGAAGTGCAATTACATTATCGTATGGTATAATTTACTTGTTTTGATGTTTTTGCTAATTTGAGTGTATATGCATGTTATAGTTTGTCCGCTTGTTATAATTTGTTTATCGTTCAATATTCGCGTGTTTGTACTTTATTTGTATTTGAGTTGTATTTTATTTGGTTCGTCTATTTTAGAGTTGTACCATTAAGATCCTTCATTAACCAATAAAATTAGAGTGTTTGATCCATTATAGTGTTCTTTTTTTAGCCTAACAAATTACTCTTTTGTTGATTCATCAAGTGTGGCTTGAATCACGAGTTAGAACTCTTAGATCAAGATGTTGAGTGACTTGATTTGAATCAAGTGTTAAGTGTGATTCGAACCAGGAACCTTGTGAAAATTAGGATTTTCCTCTGGATGAATTGATTCATATCACAAAATGAACTAGATTTGAATCACAACCTCATGTGACTCGAATCAAGTGATAATCTTGACTCGAATCAAATGTCTCCACGAAGCTTAATTTGGGCTCTGCCCAAATTGACTCAAATATTGTGATTTGAATCATGATTTTTTTTACTCGAATCATAGATTCACAAATCTAATTTTCCATCATAGATTTAAATAGTTGTTTATTTTATCCGATAACAAGTGAGTGTGAAACTTTGTGGGTGAAACCCATAGAGACAAAAATGGCAATTTGTCTTCTCTTCTTTAGTGTATCTACTACGAGCACCTTTAATCTTTCTCTCTTTCTCTAGAACAACTTCTTGAGTGTTAAGCCATGTTATACTCCTCTTCTTTTTGTTGCACTTTGTTCTTGTGCAATTTGTTGTTGTTTGAGTGAATTAGAGAGAGTGAGTTTATTAATCTTGTAGTGTTTTCATGATTGATCTAGCTCATGATATCAATCAAGAATCAAGACCCATTCATCCATAAATTAGAGATAACCTTGTGTGTCCATTCATCCATAAATTAGAGATAACCTTGTGTGTGTTCTTATTTCATCTATATTTAATCCCTTGACTAACACCTTATGAATTAGAGTGTTTATGAGATTTCTTGGCATTGTTCTTCATCTTCATCCTTAGCCATTCTCCATTGTTGTGGACCTTCATCTCTAAAGATTGAGTGTTGAGAGAGACTAGTTGTAACAGCCCGACCCTTCAGCGCTCCCAGCACTATTACCTCACGATCTTCTCTACCCCCCTCACTAGTAGAGTTTTTGCCTTCCATGGGAATCGAACCCTGTACCCTGGGGTTCAAGTACATGTTCAATGCATTCCCACTACCAATTGAGCTATGTAACAACCTGTTTACAATGATTTCTAGTAAACAACTGCTAGTCTTCCAATTTATTGATTACTATTGGTTACTTGCAGGATCGACTAGATTGATCCTAGGACACATGTGTCATAACTCATTTCTATGTTCATACCCATTATCTTGATGAATTTATATTGATGTTAATATCGAATGTGAGATTCTTAAGAAATATCTCTAAGATTTTCTATAGAAATAAACTGACTGAATGTACAAAGGAAAGGCTTCGAATTAGACTTAAGATTTAATACTTGAATGTAAAGATAAGGAGTTTATGAGAATATAACAGTTTCTGGAAATATGAAGTGTTTGAACAAAAGGATAAAGTAAAAGTGAAGTTTCTAAAGAGATAAATGTGTTTGAAAGCAAGTAAAACAAGGAAATAAAAAGAAATCGAAAGATTTAAGAGCAAAAGTACTGTAAAAGTGAAAGAAATATAAAAAGACTTGTATTGAAATTATAAAGAATCATGATGTTTAATACGTACATTTTGTCTTCTAACTCGTTTCCCTTAAGTCACGGTAATTTGAGTGTTTGAGATTTTTTAGTACACGAAATGAACACCCTTATTCTAACATAAAAACACATATTCAAAGTATCCTGACCCCAACGGTCCTACTCTAAGATCATGCCACGTTCGAAGCATGCAGGCTCCTTACGTTTACTGACTTCCACGCGTCTTCTAAGAATGGCGCTCTTATTTGAAATTCGAACCATGTGCCAGCGAAGTATTTTGCTAGTTTTCTTTGATTCGAATTAAACCATTTGCCTGGACCGCTTCCAATTCTGGCACATTTGCACAAAGGAACTCTTTATATTTTAAACACTAAAAATCCCAAATCGAAATCCATCATCTATCACTGGAAATCGAAGAGTCCTTTAGAACAATGGTTCTATATTTCCCACCAATATTCATCATTGATATCAATCCTCCTTATATGCTTATTCGAAATATTGTTTTGATATCCAATTATTCTTTATTCGAAATTACCAGCTAACACAGTCCGAGCCTTCAGCGTTCCCGGCACTATTACCTCACGATCTTCTCTACCCCCTCACTAGTAGAGTTTTTTCCTTTAGTGGGAATCGAACCCTGTACCCTGGGGTTCAAGTACATGCTCAATGCATTCCCTAGCTCAATGGGAATGCATTGAGCATGTACTTGAACCCCAGGGTACATGGTTTGATTCCCACGGAAGGCAAAAACTCTACTAGTGAGGGGGGTAGAGAAGATCGTAAGGTAATAGTGCCGGGAACGCTGAAGGCTCGGGCTGTTACACTAGTGGTACATTAGGGCATCTAATGTTTTTGTGTGAAGTTTGATGTTTGTAATAAGTGCACGTATCATTTATTGAATACAGTTCGATCTTTATTGGTATCTATCAAGAAGAGAGTTTCAATATACTCCATGGAAGACTTTTGCGAAGCCTCGTATAAATTTTTCGTAAGGAGGAGTTGGAAGATGTCAAACTTTGGTGAGATTGTAGAAAGGATGTTCGTAGACAAAGTTGGGAGTTGTCCAATCAATGCTTAACTAATGGAAATCATTCAGACAAGAAATCAGTGGGATTAGGTGGATTGCCACACACGAATACTTGGAGCATGGTTATTATGGATCAAAGTTATTGGATTAAGATCTTTGGGGATCTTGTTTCTTGTTAGCAGTTTGAGTATCTATATTAATAGGGGGAACTATCGTGTGCGAGTTCGTTGTAATCAAAATGCTTGTATCAAACTTATCAAAATAGCGGAAGATCGTGATTATTTTCCAATGGTTCTCTAACACCATTGAAGAGTGGAGTAGGCAAAGTGGGACCAAACATTGAAGCACTGTATATCTCTATGCTTCTTTTCCTTCTTCCATTCCCTCTTTTAATTTTGTAACATTCATTAATATCAATATTGTGCTATTGCAATATTGAGTCGTTTGTATGTCATTTATGTTATATCATGCTTATAGGGATTTGACATGTAAGCTTAGATCTGCGATGCATCAATTTTATTGGATTATCATAAAGTCAATTATGTCTTGAAAGAATATCTATGTAAATAGTTTTTAAACCATTTTGTTTAAAACGAATTTGGTTGTCTTGTAATTGACTTGTATTAGAAGTAATCAAGTCCTTAGTGATATCCTATAATATTTTACTTGGTTTAATTCATTAAGATTCTTCCAAGCTATCTTAGTATTTTGTTTTGCTTCCACGTTTCTTAAAATCTCTGATTTTGTTTATGGAACCTAAAATATTTTTGAAATCATCTTTTAGGGGATAGGTCTATTCAACCCCCCCCCCCCCTCTTCTAGATCTCTTTGTGTCCATATTCTCACTCAATAGTCGAAATAAATGTCAGATGAATGGAGAAAAAATAATTTAGTTCCAATCTATAAGAACAAGGGGACATTCAAAATTGGGCAAATTATGTGGGGGTTTTAAACTTTTGACTCATGCCTTGAAGTTATGGGGAAAATGGATTGAAGAAGACTAAGAGAATAAATTCAAATCTCTTAGAATCAATTTGATTTTTGTACTTTCTAAAAGTACAATACATCAAAACCCCTAATGTTGTACCCCAAAATTTGCCCTCTCATATTATCAAGATTTTCCTCACAAGACTTCTTGGACTCCAGATAAGATTAGGGTTTGCTCAGCTCAAGACCTCATCTTGCACTGATGACCTGAAATTAGGGTTTGAGATTGCACAAGGATTTTTGGACCATCAATACTTCATGTGACTTTCATACACCATCTTGGACCCCTAAGATTTCTCATACCAAGTTTCAAGCCTTGAATCATATTTTTGCCCAGTCAATTGGACAGTTGACCTAAAAATCAGTTGTATTGGGGGAAAAGTCAACCATGGCCAATTTACAGTCAAACTTTATAATTTTTTATCCACAATCACATTCTAGGCTTCTACGTACCATTTTATCAAGTTTAGACCACAACTCCTCAAGAAATTAGGGTTTTGACTGAGAAAGGGAAATTTCTGATTTTTAACCTAACCAATGACCAATTAGGTTCAAGCATGATTTCAAGGACTCAATGGCATCATCTTGACCTAATCACATAGTTCAAAAGATCTCAAATGCATAGGATTGACAGATGAATTTTGCAGTCAACTGATCAAAAGTCAATTGTGCACTGAAAAGTCAAACTTTGACTTTTTGGTCAAAATCAAGTGTCAAGGGTCATAATTCATCAAGATGTGTCAAAATATGAAAATTGTTGATCAATAAAATCAATTTTGCAAATTAGGGTTTCAATTTGGAAAATTTTCATAACTTAGAAATTTTCTAAGTTGTAAAAATTTCTTATTTTTTCCCAACTTTCCACAACTTTTTCACCATGATGCAATGGGATTCAAACCAAACTTACAACATGAAAGTTGTATTCCTCCATGAAATCTACAAATTTTATTCACAAAGTTTTCCCAAAAGATGCTTGTATCTCAAGTTATGATTTTGTGAATAGGGGTCCATAAACTTTTTAACTTAGTGAAATTTTGCCCTATTTTAGGCAGATTTTTGACATAACTTCATGACAATTTTTCACCTAGTTCCAAGAGGTATCTTAAAATTCATTTCAAAGATGAATTGCAGAGCATGTTACAATATTTCCAAAATGTCCAAGAACTCTCCAAGATCATTTGTGGTTAGGGAGAATCAAAGAAAGGAAAATGGCAATTTATCACTTTTGTTCAAGGCATTTTCACAATGTTACAAGTTGCAAATCAGTTTCAAACATGCCTGTACTTGGTATTACAGGTCCTAATCCCTTCTACACTCCATAATTTAATGCTAACACATTGGATATTGGCTTTATTATGATCTTTGAAGCATTGCACAATGAATTAATCCATTTATGGCATAAAGTTCATAATACCATTTTGATAAAGCTTGCTTTTTCCAACTTTACATTTCTTGAGCCATGGACCTGATCTTTTGTTACAAACAAGATCCATAAACATCAGGCAACTTGTACCAACTCTATGCAGTCCATGAGCTAGCAAGTACAAGCTTTGGTATTGTCACCTCAAACTTTTCTTCAAAAGCAAGAAACTTGCAAAAGTCAATATAACTCGTCCATCTGATAAAGGCAAGAGAGAGTATCATTTCAAACAATCTCGGAACTTGGTAGCAAGCCTAAACACGAGTGCATAACTTCCCAAACACCCTCAAACACAAAAAACACCATTTTCTGCCCAAACAGGGCAGCTTCTGCAAATCTCAAGTCAAATTAATATTGGCTCGTGCGTTTCCTGATTCAACCCTTGAAACACCTTCCATACATCACACCTAAACTATCCAGGCCGTTGTCTTGCAACAGTGTGCCCTGTTTCAAGCTTCATCATTTTCATTTTGAAGGTTTGCAGGTTGACTTCTACAGGGAGATTCAAACATCTACAAGGCAAGCTGAGCATTGGAAAAGGTTGAGGGAACTTCAAGGAAGCTCACACGATCTTCAGGCCTCACTCAAAGTTCCCACATTGCCATATCCAAACTCAACTGAACAAGGTATTTTTCAAGTTTCTATCTCTCTATTTAGGCATCCTTAGGTCACGATTTGTGAAGCAAAAATGTAGTCTTTAACTTGCTTAAGCTGTACATATGCATATTTTCCATTTATATTAACTGAGATAAGAAAATTTGGTTGTTGAACATGCTGAAAAAACTAGGTCAGAAATTAGGGCTATTAAAATTCTCCCTGGTCTTTTAGAGTTAGGTCATGAATTTTATATCACTAGAATCGTGAGTTAACAAGCTACACTTTTTATGTTATGAGTTTTTGATTTTATGCAAGCTAGAGCAAGTTCCAGATGTGTACACAGAAACGCGCGCAGGGACGAAGGACAAGGATGATGGTGTTCTGGGCCTAGCGCCTTGGGCCTGTTTCTATTCACACCCCATGTTTTGCTTTTACACCCCCCCTGACCATTTTCTTTTATTTTTTATATTTTCTTGCATATTTTATATTTTGACTTGCATTTATTTATTGAATTTTTTTTATTAATAACCATGTATTAAAAAAATATTTCGCAAATAACCGGGTTTCGGAAAAAATTACGCAAATAACCATGTTTCAGATGGCTCCACAAAGGAGGAGCCATCTCAATTGGCGCATGCACCTAGGATTTTGCCCTAGGCGCCATCTCACTTGGCGCCTCCCTTGTCTTTTAGCCAAGTGAGATGGCGCATGCTCCTTAAAAAGGAGAGGAGGCGCCATCTCACTTGGCGCCTAGGGCAAAACTAGGGTTTTTTGCTGTTTTATAAATAATTCGTCCGTTTCTTTGAAATTTCTCACACTTTCTCGCACTGTATTTTTATTTTGTACTCCCTTATTTACGTAATGACATCGCCTATGATTTTTAGCAGAGATGGTTACGTTATATTCTCCGCCACGAAACCTGCGATAAAAATGAAATTCTGGCACATTCACTCCATGGAGCGTCTGAAGCGGGAGTTGATGCGGTGGCTAGATGGAGACATCGCCGAGGGGGGAAAAATTCGAAGGATCCAGCAAAAACGAACAACAACCTCGCATGCGACAGGAAGACCTAATGTGTGGTTGGAGGAAGTCAAAACAGACAGTGATGTAATGCTGATGATGCATGGGTCAGATGAAATTGTGTTAACAGTTGTAATTTCCTAGATTGAATATCGTTAATCATTGTTGTACGCGAAAACCCTAATGTAATTTCCTATATTGAATTTCTTAAATTGTGTTAACAGTTTTATTAACGGAAAACCCATAATGTTTACAACACAAATATTGAAAAGATTTATTGTATTACAAAATTTATGTGGTCGAGCCAGACGCTCGATTCGGACAGTTTTTGTGATTGTGTCCGACCTGACGGCATAAACCACACTTTCTTTCCAACCTGTCAAGATCGTCCATTTCTGTTGTGATGCGCCTGCTTTTGGGACGACCCTTCTTGTTCCTTCGCATTTGGTCATTGTGCCAAACTATATCACCGTTGTATTCAGGCCAATAGTCCGGTTTTGCCACCAAAGGAAAGTTGTTGTTGTAAACAGTGAGCAACGTTTCAGATTTATAAACGTTTGAGAGCAGTTGAAGCGCGTCTTGATGGGTATGAGCACAAGCGGCAATGACATGAGAGCAAGGCATACGAAAAGCTTGAAACCTGCCACAATCACACCATTGAGAAGGTAAAATGACCCTGTATTCTTGTCTTGCCAGGCCTTCATTGTGGTCGATTGTCTCTTTCACAATGAAGTTGTGGCTATGGCGGTCAAATCGTGTAACCATGTGAGTGTTGGCTTTAGCACTTTCAGCCTTAATGTATTTCATACAGCTTTCACTCCATAGTTGTCCTGATTGCAAGACCGCATACCACATTTCACCTCTTTTGGCAAATAACGCAGCCATCCTAAAATACGTGGATTTCACCAAGGCAGTGATGGGGAGGTTTCGTATGCCCTTGAATACCCCATTCATTGATTCAATAAGATTTGTTGTCATATGCCCCCATCTTTGGCCATTGTCGTATGACCTAGTCCACTTTTCGACCGGTATATTGTCGATCCACGTACCGGCTTCTGGGTTAGACAAACGGATCTCGTTGCGGTAATATTTGAATGTGGGCTGTGTCAGTGCGTATCCCGCATTCATCACCGCTTTCCTCAATGTTTTGTCCTTGACCTCCCTCGAGAAATTCTGGACGATATGCCTGACGCAATAGACATGCGTAGAAGGAGGGTCATGCCAACCATTTGCTGGATTATTATAGGCACTTTCAATGGAGGCATGTTTGTCCGAGATCAAACAGAGATCTGGTTGAGGAGCCACGTGTGTACGAAGATTTTTCAGGAAAAAGCTCCAAGCACCACCGGTCTCCCCCTCGACAAGGGCAAACGCAACGGGGAAAATGTTATTGTTGCCATCTTGTGCAACTGCCATCAAAAGCGTGCCTTTGTACTTCCCATACAACCAAGTCCCGTCAATTTGTAGAATTGGTTTGCATGATGCAAACCCTGTGATGCATGGTTGAAATGCCCAAAAGACGCGACTGAATATTCCGTTGCCATGTAGTAGACTACCATCTTGGGCGTACGCTGGCAATGTTTCCAGAACATAAACACTACCTGGAGAATATGTCTTGAGTGCATTTAGGTAGCGGGGAAGTTCTCGGTATGACTCCTCCCAGTTTCCGTACACCCTTTCAATCGCCTTAGTCTTTGCTAACCACGCCTTACGGTAAGACGGAGTGTAGTTAAAAACCGTGGTGATGTGGGATATGATTGTTTTCACCTTCAAAGAAGGGTCGTTGCTGACCAGGGGTAGGATTTCTTGACAGATTAGATCATGGTTGAGTTTTCGGTGGTATTGTGATTGAGTGGAACTTACACAAGTATGGGTAGTCATGGAACCTATGACCCAACAGTCACCCCTTAGTCTGTATGATGCGGTCAGCTTGAACATACAGTCAGGGTGGACACACTTGATCTTGTACCTTTCCGGGTTTACACGATCCACCTTATAATCAACCGAGTTGAGCATGTGAAATTTTTTGATGGCCCTTATGCATTCCTCTCTGTTACGAAACTTGTCCTTCTCTTTTAAATTTTCATCCGACTGCATATACGGTTGGAAAAACAAGTCGGTAGAAGGTTCATCTTCGCCCATGTTGAAGTTTGTCATGTGCGTAGGTGGTGTGTAGATTTTGTCAGTAGGAATACTTGGGATGCCATCATCGTCAGAATCGTCGTTCACCATTTCATCAAACTCTAACTCGTTATCTTCTTCTTCATCATCAACTGCATCCACCTCATCTTGCTCATTCTCCAAAGGATCAACCTCCTGTGTCACCGGAGGCTCTACCTCCTGTGTCACCGGAGGCTCTTGAAACAAAACGTACAACTCAATAGAGTCGTTTCCAGAATAGACATGGCTGGAAATCATGTTCTGGAAATCCTCGTCATCTTGAATTTCAACCTTATAAAAAATAACTTGGTTGTTTCCAAAAAAGACTGGACTCTGATAAAATATCTGGGATACCGGGCCTCGTTCAAGTTTGGCCTCCAATCTTTTCTTAAAGTACGAGAAATTTGCTTTCCCGTTTAAGAGAAATCGAACATTGTCGGTGTTTCTAAACAAAAACCCAATTGTGGGACACATGTATGTCTCACCGTTGAAATGTGCTTTGACAACAAATTGTGGTGAAGAGGCCATTGTGTAGAATTGTTTTAAGGTTTGAAGGTTGGAATGTTTTAGGTTTATTGATTGTATGAAGGTATGAATGCTGGAATGTTTGAAGGTTAGATGACTGATTCGAAGGTTGTAAAATTTTACAGATTATGTGAATGAATGTTATGTTCAACGTAATGCAAAAAATTTCAATTAAGTAAGTGATGCAACCCCCCCAAGGTTGCCAATAATATTACATGCATGGGCTTATGCAGCCACCTAGCCTGCCACCCATCAACTCCAATGGCCTTGCATGCAACAAAGAAAGGAATCCCAAAGGTTGTCACGTAGCCTGAGCCAATGTTGTAAGAAGTGACACCTCTTATTCGCCAAATGGGGTGGCGACACCATTCATTTGTGTACTCTTTCGCCAAGTGAGATGGCGCCTCCCTTACTGTCCAATCGTGATACATGCATGGGCTTATGCAGCCACCTAGCCTGCCACCTATCCTGGCCCTATTCTGCACACATAAATGTTTTGTGTAAGACTCCACCCATCAACTCCAATGGCCTTGCATGCAACAAAGAAAGGAATCCCAAAGGCTATCACGTAGCCTGAGCCAATGTTGTAAGAAGTGACACCTCTTATTCGCCAAATGGGGTGGCGACACCATTCATTTTTGTACTCTTTCGCCAAGTGAGATGGCGCCTCCCTTACTGTCCAATCATGATACATGCATGGGCTTATGCTGCCACCTATCCTGGCCCTATTCTGCACACATAAATGTTTTGTGTAAGACTCCACCCATCAACTCCAATGGCCTTGCATGCAACAAAGAAAGGAATCCCAAAGGCTGTCACGTAGCCTGAGCCAATGTTGTAAGAAGTGACACCTCTTATTCGCCAAATGGGGTGACGACACCATTCATTTTTGTACTCTTTCGCCAAGTGAGATGGCGCCTCCCTTACTGTCCAATCGTGACACCTTACATTTTTTGTAAATGCATGCATGCATATGTGTAACACCCTAAGCATGCAAATGTGACACATCGCAGGCATGCAACCACTACATCAAACTTATTTGCCTATAAATACATACCTTATGAAACATCTCTCACATCCACACAACTCTCACTCTCTGCTACGAAATATTTCTTAAGTCTATCATACTCTCTATTTCTTCCTAAGTCTTTCATACTCTCAAGCATTCTGAACAATGGCTCTTCTAACAATGGGAGATACTCACAGAGGCACAAGGGAAAACATTGTTGCATTTGTAAGTCTCTTCTTTGGTTATACATTTTTCATACTTCAAATAACATGTTGTTCATCTTAATTAATCTTATACTTGTTTAATTATGATCTCAGGATACACAAAGATTCAGAATCCGTTCGCACAAATACCTGGCTCCCGACCCATTTATCGTCCCTTATCTGGAATATGCAGGTTTTGGACATGTGATAAAGATCTCCAACTGCACCATTGACTCAAAATTCATTCTTGCAATGTTGGAGAGGTGGAGACCGGAGACCCATACATTTCACCTACCAATAGGTGAATGTACCATCACTCTCGAAGATGTGTACATGCTACTGGGCCTCCCTATCGACGGTAAGGCGGTGAACGGGTCGGTTCAACAACCCAACTCACAGTGTGAAGAACTGTTGGGTAGGGACATGGTAGAAGGTGGTGGAGCAAGAGGGCAGGGAATACTACTCACTGACCTGAAACGGCATTATGCAAGTATGGAATTAAATGAAAATTCCTCAGAGAATGACCGAGTAGTAAAAGCCAGAACGTATATTATGATACTTTTTGGTACATTTTTATTTCCCGAAAGTACGGGAAATAGTGTAAATTTCATGTACTTACATTTACTAACAAATTTTGAAAAAACTAGAAAATATAGTTGGGGTTCTGTAGTATTAGTCCACCTGTACAGTTCCTTGTGCAAAAATGCAGTCAAGGAAAAATGTACATTTTATGGGTGCGCCTTTTTACTACAAGCCTGGGGTTGGTGGAGGATGGAGTCCTTAAACCCCATCAACAACAACACTTTTGGTTTCCCGTACGCAACAAAGTAAGTCATTAAGTTATAGCATTTATAACTATTCTGCTCTTTCCAAAATATATGCTAAAAATAACATGTTTCTCATTTCCTTTAGGTACTGCGTGAGGGGTATGGATTACGGCAAGAATCCCAGATTCAACGTCGCACTCTACCGAAATCTGTTGGATCACTTAGGCCCAGATGACGTACGTCGTAGCTTTTAACTTTTGTTCATTTTAATTATTTATACATTACTTTTGCGCTTACCTGATTTAAATTTTATCGCAGTTCGTCTGGAGACCATATTTGGGTTTGGGCCATTCTCCAAACCCAGAGGATGCAGCAACTTGGACTGCAAAGACTGCACTCATTCGGTTTAACATTGTGGAGATGCACCACAGCGACCGTGTGAAGATGCAGTTCGGAATGCATCAAGAGATACCAAGTGATCCAACAGATTTGTCCCCCTGGCATCTAAAAAGGGTCGACGCCCAGTAGGGTCTTACCAACTGGAAAGACTTTGCTCCAGAATGGTGTAAAATGTGGCAAAGGCGTCACCGCTACATCTTGCAATCCCCGGTTTTCCTTACTCAAGGTAACATGCGACACACTGATCAATATATGTCGTGGTACAGGTCGGTTAGTAACCCAGATATACACGTGTCTCATCCGAGGTACTTGGTTGACCCACGCACACAATGGGCACAACCCTTGATTCCCCATCAACAAACCCAAAATCCATCAACCTCAAACCAACCCCCAAGAAGAAACAGACCAACAAACACACAACCACATTCCCCACCACAACACAACTACAATCAAATGTTGTACTACCAACCACAATCACCGCCAAACTACCAATACTCGGATATGCCTCAAACCCAACCACAATACCAACCCCAATACCAGCACACCCACATACCCCAGACACAATTTCAGTCTTCCACATATCCCAATATGGCGCCCTCAACATCCAGCCTTAGCCCTGATATGGGAATGTCAGAAGATTATGACCAAGCCGACCAAACCTACCATCAACCACCATATCACCAAACAACCCAACATCCACAATACCAAACACCCCAAGATCCATTTCCTTTCTACCCCCCATACTCAGACGACCAATGCTACCGACCAACCATGGAACCCCACCCACCGCCAACACGACCAAACTTTGAGGGTATGGGTAACCGACTGTACCAGAGCGGATCTTCAAGATATGGAGATCTTACTGATTTTATGGATTCAGATCGCATTGACTTCGCTGGGCCATCGACCTTGCCGCAGCAGGAAACGAGACGGCACCCAGCAAGAGAAAGGCGAGGACGGGGATGCGGAACTGGGGGTCATTACCGGGTTCCTGGGGATCACTGATGTATCTTTTTTTTCCCAGTATTTTTTGTATCCATTTTTTTACTGTTCTTTTAATGTAAAACAGTTGAATGTAATTATTTTTTTTTTAATAAAAAATCCATTTTGTTGATCTCTGTCTAATAGACAACGCGCAGGAAAGAAAATAAAAAAAAAATTTGCCCTAATTTTGTACATAGGCGCCATCTCACTTGGCTTAGGGCATGCCCTAAGCACTTAGGCGCCAAGTGAGATGGCGCCTCCCTTAAAAAAAGAGGTGCATGCGCCATTTGAGATGGCTCCTCCTTTGTGGAGTCATCTCAAACATGGTTATTTGCGTAATTTTTTCCGAAACCCGGTTATTTACGAAATATTATTTTAATACTTGGTTATTAATAAAAAAATTCTTTATTTATTTTTTGAACATTATAAAATCAAAAAAATATTATCTTTATTTTTTGCATTTTATTTTATTCTTTTTATTATTTTTTTGGCATAAAAAATAGTTTATTAGTAATAATATACTTTATTTTCTTAAATAAACTTGTAAATAATAAAAATACTTAAATATTTTATTTTATTATATTATACACATTAAATATTTATTTTTCATACATATTTAATATTTAATATTTGTACGTGATATTATTATTATTTTTCTTAAACAAGAAATGAATAAAATAAATAACTAGAAAACAATATTTTCTTTTAAAACAAAAATAGGGTTTCCCCTTTCAAAAATAATAATATTATTATTTTCTTATTTTTAGGACTTAAATAATTTATTTTTCTCATACATAAAATAATTACAAAACATTTTTGCATATTTACTTTTTTATTGCATATTTAAATAATTGTTTATTTATTTATTGTACAATAAATTCAATTGGGTTGTAATAGTAAATTAGGGTTTTATTTTGTGTAAATATCCCCATTCAAAAACTTGTATCCCTCTTCCCATAATATTGTTGTAATAGTTTAGATTTACTTTACGCAATTTATCGCATTATATCCATGTTTAGTACAAACTAGGGTTTGTATGATAAGACAAAATCAAACAAATAGCATGACCTAATGCAAGACAAAATGCATGAAAAATGACAACACCTTGCACACAAGCACCTCTAGGGTTTCACCCACTTGGTTTCCTTACAAAATGGCCATGGTATGCATGCTAGGTATCTTAGCAAAATCAAACAAAACAAAAAGATCATAGTCCCTCGATGACGCTATCAAAAGGTTGCCTAAACAAAGATGATCTTGGTCCCTAAAACTTGCTAAATTGCTATCATGGTCATACGATGACCCACGCCCGTCCCGTTTAAGATCCAAAGATAGGGTTACCTACCAAAACAATGGTAGGTTAACAGTGTCAAAGAAATAAAAATGTATAGGAAAGACTTTTGATTAGGGTAGATAACTCCTAGTTACTTGATCTCTTTCAAACAATCCTTGCTATTTTCAAACAAAAACACACACATTTCAAAACATTTCCAAACAACTTTCAAAACATTAAAACATTTTTCAAAAGACAAACATCTTTGTATACATTCTTACAAACAAGAATCATTACAAAGATTGCCTAAACGATGGCCTCTTTTCAAAATACTTTCAAAACCACACAAAGCATCATTTCAAACAATTGCAAAAGCAAAAGCAAGTGATCTAAACAAGTAACTAAGAGCCCATGGAAAACCATGGATGAAAAGGGTTCTAACACCTTCCCTTTTCATAATCTACCCCCCGAACCCAAGAAAACATCTCAAAGGTCTTTCCTGTGCTTTTTTACCTTTCCTTTTGGATAAAATAAAAGTCGGTGGCGACTCTTGCTAAACCGCAACATTTGCGAACACAAATGCAAAACCTCAAGTCAGTTCTCCCACCGCATCACAGAACTGGCGACTCTGCTGGGGATAATATAAAAGTGGGGTTACCTTAGGGTTTTAGATCACCTTTACATGCTTATATTGCTTGACTTGTATGCTTTATATTTTGGTTCTATTGTTTGGGTTTGAATCCTCTACCCGGATTTGGGAAACATTCATAGGTAAATAGAAATACGTTGTGGAAACTGTGCGGGGTATACCGACATGGTCTAAGCAATAGCTATATTAGTGCGACATATTTGTGGGTACCGGTAGCCTTTGAGTTAATCAAAGAGAATACAGGACCGCTGAGTGATGTCATGAAGCACTAATGGACTTTTAGAACCTTTACTTGACAAACTTGGCCTTTTAGGATGTAGTGAGAAGACCGGCTTTGGTGCAGTCCGAAGTTGGTAGATACTCGATACTACACTCATTGATGGTTGGTTCCTTGGAATATTTCGGTCGCCAATAAAGAGGTTGAATTGAAACAATGAACAAAGAAACAATCCAGTAATATTGAGCTCCTTAGAACCCGACTACTATTTCTAAGACAGGTTCAGCCAACTAAACTTCAAGAGGGTACTTACCTATGAAACCCCATGCAAGCCTAAACTAGGAACTTGTGTGACTTGTTTGTACATATATACTTGTGCATAACATCATGGACATCATGAAGCATCATATGCATCCACTAACCATTTCAAGGATTTTGGATTTTCATCTTTGTTCCTGTTTTGTAGGTTATGGATTCACTTCGCATGAAAACTATCCAAGTCAACCTTGTAAGAATTCCTCCACAACTAAAGGAGCTAGCTTCAAGGATTCCTGAGAATTCTCCATTCACCGAGAGGCATGGTCGTCTTCTC
Source organism: Vicia faba (assembly GCA_948472305.1). Classification (NCBI taxonomy): domain Eukaryota; kingdom Viridiplantae; phylum Streptophyta; class Magnoliopsida; order Fabales; family Fabaceae; genus Vicia; species Vicia faba. Next base: position 754,580,897 of record OX451740.1, on the reverse strand, counting down.
AACTTAGTCAATGCCAACACTGAGGAGGATATGCTGAAAGTTATCTTCCAGTTCTTTGACCCTTTGCATCATTGCTTCATATTTCCTGACTACCAACTTGTGCCTACTTTGGAGGAATTTTCTCAACTCTTGAGGATTCCTATTATCAATCAACTTCCCTTCAACGGTACGGAAAGAGATCCAAAGCCATAAGAGATTGCTCAAGATTTACACTTGCACTCATCTGATGTCACAACACATTGGGAAACTAGAAGTGGTGTCAAAGTTTTCTTGGAAAAGTTCTTGTTTGAGAAGGCCCAAAGCTGCTGGAACTCATTGGACTTACAAGCTTTTGAGGAGATTGTAGCTCTTCTCATCTATGGGATGGTCTTGTTCCCTAATCTTGACCAACTTATAGATATAAGTGTTGTCAAAATCTTCATGGCTCGCAACCCGGTGCCTACATTGCTTAGGAATATCCTCCACTCTTTTCACACTCGTACAATGAGGAAAAAAGGTGTTCTCATGTGTTGCACTCCTCTATTGGCAAGATGGTTTATTTCTCATCTTCCCCAATCAGTTTTGAAGAATGATCAAGGTTTGAAGTGGTCACAACGGTTGATGACCCTTACACATTCAGATATTCATTGGTGCTCTCTATCAAAAGAGAATGTCATCATCATTGACCGTTGTGGAGAATTCCATAATGTCCCTTTACTTGGCATTAGGGGAGGCATCACCTACAACCCTTGATTGGCTCTGAGACAATTTGGTTATGCCCGAAGGGATGGCCCACATGATATGCTGATTCAAGGATTGGTTTTCGACTTCGACAACGACAACCAAGGACTCTGACAAAGGTTCATCCGAGCTTGGAGGATGCCCAACAAGGTGGACAGTAAGACCTTGGGACACAAGAATTCCATCCCTCTTGAGTCTTACTTCAAGTGGGTACGAACCCGCGCCCAAAGTCTTATGATGCCTTACCCCTCCATTCTCCCTTTGATTATAGAGCTTGTTATGGAAGGAGAGGTTCCATACACCCTCCTACATCCTGACATGCCAACATCACTAGAAGATCTACAAAGGAGTTGGATACAGCTCAAGGGAGAGCGTGATACTTTCGAAGCCCAATTCTACGCAAGCGAGAAGAAGGTTTTGGAACTCACTCGTCAACTTCACGAAGAGCAGACTCTCAACACCTACATTGCACCAAAGAGGATGCGCAACGTCTTTTTACCTTAGAATTTTGTATTATTTTGCCCATGGGGCATTGATGTACTAACAAATTCTATCTTATTAATATGACGTGTGTTCCTTTTTTTTAAACAAATTTGAATTTCTGAATCCTTGAAAGCATTACATGAATACATATCATTCATCATATTACTCTGCTGGTTCAGTTTAAATCTCTCAATGGTTTATCCTGATTCTTTCCGGTAGACATTTTCTCTAGTTCAGATAAATTATTCCAAAGATTTATTCTGATTCTTTTCCAGTTGAATTCAAGATTAGACTTAGTCTAATTTATGTCAATAATCACCTTTGGATGGCATCTATAAGCCAATCTTCGACAACTCTCCATCATCCCTCCAAATGGCATCTTTAAGCCCATTCCCTACACAATCAACCACCACATCGTCAATTGAAAATTTTTGGGCACTCTAGTGTTCAATCATCTTCCACCTTCAAGTCACGAATGGCAGACTCGCCAATATAACTCTTTAGGTTTAAGAAGATTGAACAAGGGCAGCTGTTGTACCCCAAAATTTGCTCTCTCATTTTTCAAGACATTTATCACAAGGATTCTCAAGGTTCAATCTTGCACAAGTACATTGAGATTTTCCAGTACCAAGATTAAAAGGAAACTGTCAAAAGGGGAGAAAACAGATAAAAATAATATTTTGACAAATTTGGAGAAAAAACAAGTGTTTTTTCGACTCAGCTCCTTCGATTGGCCTTTTGGCCTCTTTCAATGCAAGCTTGGCTTGCATCCTTCGACTGGGCGTGGGCCTCTAGCACGTTGGCTTGGATTCACAAGGCACAAAGCCTCATGTAGTCTCCTTCGATTCCAAGGCAAAAGGCTCCCTTTTGGAATCCTTCGATTTTCACTTTTTGCCTCCTATATGCCTCTTTCGAATCTGGACATTTTGACCTCCTGCATGCACCTTTCGTTTGGGCATGTGGTTCCTTTAGTATAAGCTACTGGTTACACCCTTCATTTGAGCACATGAATCCTTCAGCACAAGGTTTTGGTCAAACCTTTCGTTTGGACATTTGACTCTCTTCATGCAAGCTTCGTTTGAACATAGATCTTTTGCATGTTGGCATGAAGTCACAAGGCAGGAACCCCCTATGTACACTATTTCATTTGGCCACTTGGACCTTTGGGCAGACAAGCCTTTGACTGGACAGAATCACCTTCACAAGATTTCCTTACATCTTGTATCCCATTCGAATCGGCATCTTTCGAATCCAACTCAGGGCATCCCATTTGAAGGACATGCTTGATGGTCCATTCGAAGGATTTACAAGCCACTTTAAGGCATGTTTTTTGGTGACCCATCTAAGGGTCACACTTTTGACTCCTTTGAAGGATGCACAAAAGTGACTTAATCGAAAAGCATTTGTTAGAGGAAAATCAAATAGTTTTGTTTGGAGAAGAGACTGGTCGAAGAAAGGTCAAAATGAAAGGGTAAAATGTTCTAAGATGCTTGCTTCCAAGTTCAGGCCTGATACACTGGCCAAAACTGTTGCACAGCAGTCCTGAAGCATTGTCCCCTTCTTACACCAAAATAGCATACAAGGCATTATCTCTCGAAAGCTACAAGGAACAAATTACTCAATTTGTTCAAATCTTTTGTTTTCCCTCCAAAAGCTTCAGGCAACATTGCCTATAAATAAGAGGATCCAATACATGTTCAGGAGGACATTTTGGCCAGAGGAACGAATCTAAAAATTTCTCAAACACCATAAGTTCTCAAACACTTAAGCATTTGTGAAAAACACAAACCCAGAATCTAACATTTACCTCTTTCGATTCAGAAAAGTCCCACACACTTTTGTTCCCCTTCGAATCCAGCAAGAAAGACACTTCATTTGATTTTCTCTTTCGAATCCAGCATCAAAGGCCTAACCTCTAGTCCCTCCCTTCTAATCCAACAACATTCAAGAAAACCACTTCAAGGTCCAGCACACCCTCCAGCCTCCAGCAAGGTAAGTTGTTCCAAACCTTGAGCTTTTCGTTTCTTGTATAACATGTAAGTAAGACTCTTTTTCATTTCAAAACATATATGTAGCATTTGTTCCCCTTTCGTTTACACCCTTATAGTTTGCTTTATTGCCTTTCCTTTTGGTTTTGCTCTTTGGTTTCTTACAAATGTTTTAAGAACTAACCTAGAATTTTTTTTATTAATAACCAAGTATTAAAATAATATTTCGCAAATAACCGGGTTTCGGAAAAAATTACGCAAATAACCATGTTTGAGATGGCTCCACAAAGGAGGAGCCATCTCAATTGGCGCATGCTCCTCTTTTTTTAAGGGAAGCGCCATCTCACTTGGCGCCTAAGTGCTTAGGGCAAGCCCTAAGCCAAGTGAGATGGCGCCTATGTACAAAATTAGGGCAAAAAAATTTTTTTTTTATTTTCTTTCCTGCGCGTTGCCTATTAGACAGAGATCAACAAAATGGATTTTTTATTTAAAAAAAATAATTACATTCAACTGTTTTACATTTAAAGAACAGTAAAAAAATGGATACAAAAAATACTGGGAAAAAAAAGATACATCAGTGATCCCCAGGAACCCGGTAATGACCCCCAGTTGCGCATCCCCGTCCTCGCCTTTCTCTTGCTGGGTGCCGTCTCGTTTCCTTCTGCGGCAAGGTCGATGGCCCAGCGAAGTCAATGCAATCCGAATCCATAAAATCAGTAAGATCTCCATATCTCGAAGATCCGCTCTGGTACAGTCGGTTACCCATACCCTCGAAGTTTGGTCGTGTTGGCGGTGGGTGGGGTTCCATGGTTGGTCGGTAGCATTGGTCGTCTGAGTATGGGGGGTAGAAAGGAAATGGATCTTGGGGTGTTTGGTATTGTGGATGTTGGGTTGTTTGGTGATATGGTGGTTGATGGTAGGTTTGGTCGGCTTGGTCATAATCTTCTGACATTCCCATATCAGGGCTAAGGCTGGATGTTGAGGGCGCCATATTGGGATATGTGGAAGACTGAAATTGTGTCTGGGGTATGTGGGTTTGCTGGTATTGGGGTTGGTATTGTGGTTGGGTTTGAGGCATATCCGGGTATTGGTAGTTTGGCAGTGATTGTGGTTGGTAGTACGACATTTGATTGTAGTTGTGTTGTGGTGGGGAATGTGGTTGTGTGTTTGTTGGTCTGTTTCTTCTTGGGGGTTGGTTTGAGGTTGATGGATTTTGGGTTTGTTGATGGGGAATCGAGGGTTGTGCCCATTGTGTGCGTGGGTCAACCAAGTACCTCGGATGAGACACGTGCATATCTGGGTTACTAACTGACCTGTACCACGACATATATTGATCAGTGTGTCGCATGTTACCTTGAGTAAGGAAAACCGGGGATTGCAAGATGTAGCGGTGACGCCTTTGCTACATTTTACACCATTCTGGAGCAAAGTCTTTCCAGTTGGTAAGACCCCACTGGGCGTCGACCCTTTTTAGATGCCAGGGGGACAAATCTGTTGGATCACTTGGTATCTCTTGGATCATTCCGAACTGCATCTTCACACGGTCGCTTTGGTGCATCTCCACAATGTTGAACCGAATGAGTGCAGTCTTTGCAGTCCAAGTTGTTGCATCCTCTGGATTTGGAGAATGGCCCAAACCCAAATATGGTCTCCAGACGAACTGTGATAAAATTTAAATCAGGTAAGCGCAAAAGTAATGTATAAATAATTAAAATGAACAAAAGTTAAAAGCTACGACGTACGTCATCTGGGCCTAAGTGATCCAACAGATTCCGGTACAGTGCGACATTGAATCTGGGATTCTTGCCGTAATCCATACCCCTCACACAGTACCTAAAGGAAATGAGAAACATGTTATTTTTAGCATATATTTTGGAAAGAGCAGAATAGTTATAAATGCTATAACTTAATGACTTACTTTGTTGCGTACGGGAAACCAAAAGTGTTGTTGTTGATGGGGTTTAAGGACTCCATCCTCCACCAACCCCAGGCTTGTAGTAAAAATGCGCACCCATAAAATGTACATTTTTCCTTGACTGCGTTTTTGCAAAAGGAACTGTACAGGTGGGCTAATACTGCAGAACCCCAACTATATTTTCTAGTTTTATCAAAATTTGTTAGTAAATGTAAGTACATGAAATTTACACTATTTCCCGTACTTTCGGGAAATAAAAATGTACCAAAAAGTATCATAATATACGTTCTGGCTTTTACTACTCGGTCATTCTCTGAGGAATTTTCATTTAATTCCATACTTGCATAATGCCGTTTCAGGTCAGTGAGTAGTATTCCCTGCCCTCTTGCTCCACCACCTTCTACCATGTCCCTACCCAACAGTTCTTCACACTGTGAGTTGGGTTGTTGAACCGACCCGTTCACCGCCTTACCGTCGATAGGGAGGCCCAGTAGCATGTACACATCTTCGAGAGTGATGGTACATTCACCTATTGGTAGGTGAAATGTATGGGTCTCCGGTCTCCACCTCTCCAACATTGCAAGAATGAATTTTGAGTCAATGGTGCAGTTGGAGATCTTTATCACGTGTCCAAAACCTGCATATTCCAGATAAGGGACGATAAATGGGTCGGGATCTAGGTATTTGTGCGAACGGATTCTGAATCTTTGTGTATCCTGAGATCATAATTAAACAAGAGTAAGATTAATTAAGATGAACAACACGTTATTTGAAGTATGAAAAATGTATAACCAAAGAAGAGACTTACAAATGCAGCAATGTTTTCCCTTGTGCCTCTGTGAGTATCTCCCATTGTTAGAAGAGCCATTGTTCAGAATGCTTGAGAGAATGAAAGACTTAGGAAGAAATAGAGAGTATGATAGACTTAAGAAATATTTCGTAGCAGAGAGTGAGAGTTGTGTGGGTGTGAGAGATGTTTCATAAGGTATGTATTTATAGGCAAATAAGTTTGATGTAGTGGTTGCATGCATGCGATGTGTCACATTTGCATGCTTAGGGTGTTACACATATGCATGCATGCATTTACAAAAAATGTAAGGTGTCACTCTTGCAGGCTAGGTGGCAGCCCATGCATGTATCACGATTGGACAGTAAGGGAGGCGCCATCTCACTTGGCGAAAGAGTACAAAAATGAATGGTGTCGCCACCCCATTTGGCGAATAAGAGGTGTCACTTTTTACAGCATTGGCTTAGGCTACGTGACAACCTTTGGGATTCCTTTCTTTGTTGCATGTAAGGCCATTGGAGTTGATGGGTGGAGTCTTACACAAAACATTTATGTGTGCAGAATAGGGCCAGGCTAGGTGGCAGGCTAGGTGGCTGCATAATCCCATGCATGTATCACGATTGGACAGTAAGGGAGGCGCCATCTCACTTGGCAAAAGAGTACAAAAATTAATGGTGTCGCCACCCCATTTGGCGAATAAGAGGTGTCACTTTTTACAGCATTGGCTCAGGCTACGTGACAGCCTTTGGGATTCCTTTCTTTGTTGCATGCAAGGCCATTGGAGTTGATGGGTGGCAGGCTAGGTGGCTGCATAAGCCCATGCATGTAATATTATTGGCAGCCTTGGGGGGTTGCATCACTTACTTAATTGAAATTTTTTGCCTTACGTTGAACATAACATTCATTCACATAAACTGTAAAATTTTCCAACCTTCGAATCAGTCATCTAACCTTCAAACATTCCAGCATTCATACCTTCATACAATCAATAAACCTAAAACATTCCAACCTTCATACCTTAAAACAATTCTACACAATGGCCTCTTCACCACAATTTGTTGTCAAAGCACATTTCAACGGTGAGACATACATGTGTCCCACAGTTGGGTTTTTGTTTAGAAACACCGACAATGTTCGATTTCTCTTAAACGGGAAAGCAAATTTCTCGTACTTTAAGAAAAGATTGGAGGCCAAACTTGAACGAGGCCCGGTATCCCAGATATTTTATCAGAGTCCAGTCTTTTTTGGAAACAACCAAGTTATTTTTTATAAGGTTGAAATTTAAGATGACGAGGATTTCCAGAACATGATTTCCAGCCATGTCTATTCTGGAAACGACTCTATTGAGTTGTACGTTTTGTTTCAAGAGCCTCCAGTGACACAGGAGGTAGAGCCTCCAGTGACACAGGAGGTTGATCCTTTGGAGAATGAGCAAGATGAGGTGGATGCAGTTGATGATGAAGAAGAAGATAACGAGTTAGAGTTTGATGAAATGGTGAACGACGATTCTGACGATGATGGCATCCCAAGTATTCCTACTGACAAAATCTACACACCACCTACGCACATGACAAACTTCAACATGGGCGGAGATAAACCTTCTACGGACTTGTTTTTCCAACCGTATATGCAGTCGGATGAAAATTTAAAAGAGAAGGACAAGTTTCGTAATAGAGAGGAATGCATAAGGGCCATCAAAAAATTTCACATGCTCAACTCGGTTGATTATAAGGTGGATCGTGTAAACCCGGAAAGGTACAAGATCAAGTGTGTCCACCCTGACTGTATGTTCAAGCTGACCGCTTCATACAGACTAAGGGGTGACTGCTGGGTCATAGGTTCCATGACTACCCATACTTGTGTAAGTTCCACTCAATCACAAGACCACCGAAAACTCAACCATGATCTAATCTGTCAAGAAATCCTACCCCTGGTCAGCAACGACCCTTCTTTGAAGGTGAAAACAATCATCTCCCACATCACCAGGGTTTTTAACTACACTCCATCTTACCGTAAGGCGTGGTTAGCAAAGACTAAGGCGATTGAAAGGGTGTACGGAAACTGGGAGGAGTCATACCGAGAACTTCCCCGCTACCTAAATGCACTCAAGACATATTCTCCAGGTAGTGTTTATGTTCTGGAAACATTGCCAGCGTACGCCCAAGATGGTAGTCTACTACATGGCAACGGAATATTCAGTCGCGTCTTTTGGGCATTTTAACCATGCATCACAGGGTTTGCATCATGCAAACCAATTCTACAAATAGACGGGACTTGGTTGTATGGGAAGTACAAAGGCACGCTTTTGATGGCAGTTGCACAAGATGGCAACAATAACATTTTCCCCGTTGCGTTTGCCCTTGTCGAGGGGGAGACCGGTGGTGCTTGGAGCTTTTTCCTGAAAAATCTTCGTACACACGTGGCTCCTTAACCAGATCTCTGTTTGATCTCGGACAGACATGCCTCCATTGAAAGTGCCTATAATAATCCGGCAAATGGTTGGCATGACCCTCCTTCTACGCATGTCTATTGCGTCAGGCATATCGTCCAGAATTTCTCGAGGGAGGTCAAGGACAAAACATTGAGGAAAGCGGTGATGAATGCGGGATACGCACTGACACAGCCCATATTCAAATATTACCGCAACGAGATCCGTTTGTCTAACCCAGAAGCCGGTACGTGGATCGACAATATACCAGTCGAAAAGTGGACTAGGTCATACGACAATGGCCAAAGATGGGGGCATATGACAACAAATCTTATTGAATCAATGAATGGGGTATTCAAGGGCATACGAAACCTCCCCATCACTGCCTTGGTGAAATCCACGTATTTTAGGATGGCTGCGTTATTTGCCAAAAGAGGTGAAATGTGGTATGCGGTCTTGCAATCAGGACAACTATGGAGTGAAAGCTGTATGAAATACATTAAGGCTGAAAGTGCTAAAGCCAACACTCACATGGTTACACGGTTTGACCGCCATAGCCACAACTTCATTGTGAAAGAGACAATTGACCACAATGAAGGCCTGGCAAGACAAGAATACAAGGTCATTTTACCTTCTCAATGGTGCGATTGTGACAGGTTTCAAGCTTTTCGTATGCCTTGCTCTCATGTCATTGCCGCTTGTGCTCATACCCATCAAGACGCGCTTCAACTGCTCTCAAACGTTTATAAATCTGAAACGTTGCTCACTGTTTACAACAACAACTTTCCTTTGGTGGCAAAACCGGACTATTGGCCTGAATACAACGGTGATATAGTTTGGCACAATGACCAAATGCGAAGGAACAAGAAGGGTCGTCCCAAAAGCAGGCGCATAACAACAGAAATGGACGATCTTGACAGGTTGGAAAGAAAGTGTGGTTTATGCCGTCAGGTCGGACACAATCGCAAAAACTGTCCGAATCGGGCGTCTGGCTCGACCACATAAATTTTGTAATACAATAAATCTTTTCAATATTTGTGTTGTAAACATTATGAGTTCTCCGTTAATAAAACTGTTCACACAATTTAAGAAATTCAATATAGGAAATTACATTAGGGTTTTCGCGTACAACAATGATTAACGATATTCAATCTAGGAAATTACAACTGTTAACACAATTTCATCTGACTCATGCATCATCAGCATTACATCACTGTCTGTTTTGACTTCCTCCAACCACACATTAGGTCTTCCTGTCGTATGCGAGGTTGTTGTTCATTTTCGCTGGATCCTTCGAATTTTTTCCCCCTCGGCGATGTCTCCATCTAGCCACCGCATCAACTCCCGCTTCAGACGCTCCATGGAGTGAATGTGCCAGAATTTCATTTTCATCGCAGGTTTCGTGGCGGAGAATATAACGTAACCATCTCTGCTAAAAATCATAGGCGACGTCATTACGTAAATAAGGGAGTACAAAATAAAAATACAGTGCGAGAAAGTGTGAGAAATTTCAAAGAAACGGACGAATTATTTATAAAACAGCAAAAAACCCTAGTTTTGCCCTAGGCGCCAAGTGAGATGGCGCCTCCTCTCATTTTTAAGGAGCATGCGCCATCTCACTTGGCTAAAAGCCAAGGGAGGCGCCAAGTGAGATGGCGCCTAGGGCAAAACCCTAGGTGGAGGCGCCAAGTGAGATGGCTCCTCCTTTGTGGAGCCATCTGAAACATGGTTATTTGCGTAATTTTTTCTGAAACCCGGTTATTTGCGAAATATTAATTTAATACATGGTTATTAATAAAAAAAATTCACTAACCTAGCTCTAAGGCAATGCTAGCATGGCCTTAGGCCATGTTGCTATTTAACATCTCAAACGAAAGAAACAGGAAACAAGAAGTAGGAAACGAAGCCTCTGGCTTCCACACTAACCTCCAGGTCAAACAAAAGAGGCAACCAGAAGGCACACCATGCTGAATTCCAGGCCCAGATGAAAATCATGCCTACACTGATTCCAGGCTCAGTCGAAAGGCACAACATGCTGACCCCTAGGCCTCAGTCGAAAGCCACACCTTCACCCTTTCACCCCTTCCAGGCCAGATCGAAAGAAGCCAGGAAGAGCATAATCGAAGGATGTTGCTGCCTGGATCGAAAAGGCTTATTTTCCCTTCTTTATTTTGTTTTTGTCTTTACATCTTCTTGTTATTCAATATGGTTATAATAGTGTAGGATTTATTTTCTGCATTTTTATTACTTTTGTACAAATGCTAGTAAAATAGGACATATATGGCAAGATGAAAACAACAAGTAGACAACCCCTAATCAAAGACTAAATGCATGCAAATCAAACACACCATTCACACATGCACCCTTAGGGTAATCTCACTTTTTGCCTCGGAAAAATAGTCATGTCCCTCGAACATGGGGGTTTTAGCAAAAGACCCCCGATAAAAGATCGTAGTCCCTCGATGACCCTCAATGTTGCCTTCGATAAACGATTTAGTCCCTAAATAATGTTGCTAAAACGTCCCATAGGTTTCCTTCTATGACTATTCAAACGTCCCACGCCCGTTCCTTCACATCCAACGATGGGGCTTCCTACCAAATCAATGGTAAGATAGCAACATCTAAAGGAGGAGGAAAAAAACATTTAAGACCTTTTGTGTAGGTAGGTTACTCCTAGTTGCTCGCTTGCTCACAACAAAAACATTTTATACACCAACACTCTCATTTTGAAACATTTTCAAAACACAAATACTTTGTACGCATTCTTATAGAAACGAGAGCCATTAAAAAGACACCTTTTCAAAATCACTTTCAAAAACACATTCCACAAACACCTTTTTGAATTATTTTTCAAACAACACTTTGTACGCGTTCTTATAGAAACGAGAACTATTACAAATACCTTTTCAAAACCCACACAACAAGAACATTTTCAAACAAAAACAAGTGATATAGCAAGCAACTAAGAGCTTGTAGATAACTACGGATGAAAAGGGTGCTAATACCTTCCCTTTTCATAACCTACCCCCCCGAACTCAAGAAAATAATCTCGAAAGGTCTTTCCTATTCTTTTCAGCCTTTCCTTATTGGATAAAAGAAAAGTCGGTGGCGACTCTTGCTATCCGCAACAATTATGATCAAACGCAAAACATCCCAAGTCAGTTCTCCCACCACGTTACAGAGGGCAAAAGGTTTTCAGACAAGATTTCTAGAACAATCTTCTGTACTCTTTGTTGCGTCGAGGAATTCCTTCTTTGTCAAAAATAAACCTTGGAACTGAAGGCTTCTCTTGCTTGAGAGCCTATTTTTTGACAACTTCATATTTCTCAACTGCTTTTTCATGATACACAGTGTTGCATCTTGGGCATAATTTGTCCTTCGATCCTTTCACTATGCATTTTTCTTGAAAGTCAGCCAAGCTCTCTTCAGGCTGAGGGTACACTTCCTGAAACCACTCTTCCATCTTCATGTCGAAACTATCATTAGTTCCAACCATCATAACTTCTATGTCACCAATAATTATGACTTCTCTATCGAGGCCCTCAATAGCTTCAACCATCATACAATCCAAAGGCTTTGGGTATAAAGCCTCATCCACCTTCAAAGGATCAATGTCGACTTGCATCTTTGGCTTTTCGCTAAATTGAAGTCTGCCCTCTTTCAACATATTCTTCATCAAATCCCTGAAAAGAACACATTGAGAAGTTTTATGACCAAGAAAATTATGAAATTTGCAGAATCCCCTTTTCCTCTTTTGTTCAAGTGGGAGATTCTTCAGGCCCTGAGGGACCACAATTTGACCATCAGCAACTAACAAATCAAATATTTCATCACATTTAATTATGTAAAAAGAGTAAGTTTTGGTGATGGTTTTGTCATTCTTTTCGGTTTCGCCAGGATTTTTCCCGCTCAAAGGTTTCAATAGCTTACACACATAGAGAGGTCCAGGCTGAAGTTTAACCATATTAACCTTTGTTTCTTCCCCAGACTCTTCTTCATCAGAAAAATACTCGCCAATTGCTATGTAAGCAACCTTCCCTTTTTTGTGGTACTTATTCAGTTTGGTTTTCTCAACTTTCAAACGTTCGATCAGTTAAACTTTGATAGCCAACTGAGCCATATCCTTCAAAGACGGAGTATCTAACAACTTATTTCTGATAGAATACTCCAATCTATTCGCAACCATTTCGACCAACTCGTGTTCAGGGACTTGTGTAAAATATTGTGCTTTCAGAAGTCTAAACCTGTTAAGGTATTGGTCTATCGACTCAATGTTATTTCTTTTAACACTGGAAAATTATATTAGGCTTATTTTAGGTTGTCCCATGTGAAATTATTCATGGAAAAGTTTCTCCAACTGAATCTATGTTTGGACTAATTGTGGGGGAAGCGTTGTAAACCAAGTAAACGCATTTTTTGTAAGGGAATTAGGAAAATACTTCATCCTTAAATTCTGATTCACTACTAACTCTCCAAGCTCAATTTAGTACTTGGCAACATGTTCGACAATAAATTCTTCAACATCTTCTGCGAACTTAGTGAATTTTGGGAGTTTCCACCCTCTTGGTAACTTCGTTTATAACACGAAATCTAGCAATGGAGAGACATGTGTAGTCCTCTGACAGCCAATATTCATTTCATTCCTAACCATAATTCGTTCGATGATGGCTTCTAGGTTTTGTTCCCTAGCCACCGCCTCTCGTCAAACATGCCTGACCAGCTGGTCGGCATTCTGGTTTTGGTTTGCTATTACTACTGAGGGTTGTTGGAGTATCCTATGTATTGGATTGACATGTTGGGGAATCGATGGTTCTCATCTAGCTGTTTCATCGACCACCTCTTCATACGGTACCAGTTCCTCGCGTGGGGACGGTGTAGCCTGTCGAGCTGGCGCTCTTGGGGCACTGATGCGAGTCATTTGAGTTGCTAAGGTCTGATAACTCTGCACTGAATTCTCGATCAAAGGTCTTAATATGAGGCTTATCTGTTGATTAAGAATATTATCCATCTAATTATTACTTTCATTCATCTGTTGTCTCATGATAGCAACGGTGCTTGGGGTGAAAATATGCATGATCTGGTGGGAAAATCTCAATCCAGTCGAACGACCAAATTGATTTTCCAACGGCCCTGAGGCATGATATGGGAAAAATGCCGATGCAGAGTTTTCACCAAATGTCGAACTACTGCTATGCAGGCCTACCATCATCGTCGTTGGCATTCCGTATTTGTGTTCAACATTATGTGTATCTCTTACAAAACTAGGCACATACTGCCCAGAAGTTTCATCACACCACCGTGCGTCTCTCTTGCAAAATTAGGTACATATTGCCTAGAAGTTTGTGACCATTGGTGGTCTTGCAGTTACTGGCTGTGTTATGGTATCTACGTTCGGTGCAGTCGAAGACACGACCACAGAACTTGAACCCACACTCGTTGCCGCGTTGGTATTTCCTCCCAAGGATTGATCCCTTTCAGGAGTTATAGGATCTACCATTTTTCTACAACTTCTCAATTTTATGTACGAAACGAGAAAGACTCAAACACAACGTGTCCCACCAGGCGTGTCAATTTGTTTCTCGCGAACAATCTCTAGCTCTTATTAAAGGTTACTTGCAGGATCAGCTACAATAATCCTAGACTTAGTGTTTTGAGTGCTTTGGGTTAAAACTGGTTGATATAGGATTCATAGGTAAAAATGGCAAAAGTAAAGAACAATTGCAAAGTAAAGAGAAAATAAATGACAAGACTTGTAATTTAAAGTTAAAACTGGAAATCGCTTTGAATTTAAACTTGGAAGCATTCATACATTGTCAAGCCTGAACTCGTTTCTCTCTTAGATGCAGGTATTTTGATTGTAATGCTCTAAATGTGAAGAAATGCGACCTCTAACACAAATTCAAATGTTTGCTTAAATAGAAATTCTAAAAGTGTAATCGTCGACGGTTATCAGTCCCACATTGAGATTCATGAAGAAGCTGTCATAAACTTCTTTGAGACATCCACACGTTCTTTATGGTTTGTGAGTTGATAACTGTTCTTGCCGCCATTTATCATTTCCTGTCAACATTTATGTCTGTCGAGCCTGCTTCCGACACTGGTGTCTTTGTCGACCAGCCTTCCTAGTTTAAACACTTCTTTTGTCTTTGCCGACGCGTCCCATTGTTCTTTATGGAAACATGCCTTTCTAGCAAAAATTACCTTACAACCTGAGGGCTTACTTCCCTAGTCAAAAATTGCTTGCCAACAGCCCCATATACTAGAGTGGGAGTTTCCTTGGTAGTTGAATGAGGAGCAGTGTGATATGATCACAACACTTCGTGTAACTTCTCAGTCCACAGTCCTTTGGGGTCATCTAATTTCTTCTTGATCCCTTTCAATATTAGTTTGTTTGTTGATCCACGTTGCTCAATCGCCCGTGGATGGACAATGAAAATAAACTTTATTTGCACTTTATATGGTGTAGGTTATAAAATTAATCAATCATTTAATAATATCTGCAACGCTATGAAGAAATCTAATCGTCTTGCTTTTAAATGTAATTTATGTAATAAGCACTGTCATTTTGCAATTATCTCTGACAGAGTACACAAACTGCGTTTTACAGAGCTTAAACTTAAGAAATGCCAAGCCAGATAACACACCTTTAGTGAGTCATTTCTCTTATCCAAAGAACAGTCACCGCATACAAAGGAAGAAAAATAACCTATGACTAAGATTATGTATGATTCACCCATTAGGAGTTAGATGTATGTTATGGTACATACAAGACCAAGCATTGATCATGCAATGGGAGTTGTTAGCATCTTTATGTAAAATCTAGGTAAAGCTTATTAGGAAGACATAATGTGGATTTATAAGGTATCTAGAGACAACTAGACAAGTGTTTGTACTTCAACAAAGGAGAAATAAAAATACAAGGTTACACAGATGCAGAGGCAAAAGTGGTAATCATCGATAAACTGAAGTTGGTTGGCTTTCTAGAGCAACATACTAGAGAAAGATGTCATGTGATCAAGTTGTAAAGACCAGTTGAAATCAATCTTCAAGTGAGAGATTGTTAGTGAAGCTTACTTATTCAATAAGTTTACTTGTCCGCCAAAATAATAAATTTGCTCACCAAAAGTTGCTTGATCATGAAGCTACTTGGTCACCTTTAAATAGGAAGAGATAATGAAGAGTTCAATCATTCCACCATTGAGAGAGAAAATCATTTTAAAAAGATAAATTTCAAGCACTAAGAGAGAAAGTTCTAGGATGAAATACTATTGTGTGTAATTGGGTTTTGGATTATGAGAGATTGTGAGTATTTGTCAGCACTTTGTGTAAAACTCTCTTTTCAATTGAAAGGTCTGCAGAAGCCCGGAGGCAAGGGAGATTAGGCCAAATCTGTTATCAATCTTTTATGTTTTATCATTCTGCATTTATCGTTTACTACGGGGAACTATTCGGACTACCCATATTTTGTATTTTTGGCTCTTCTTGGACAAAAGCCGACTCAAGAACACCTCCAGAAGAATGAAATAGATAGCAAAATGCTTCCTGTCTAAGATGTACTTTCTTAAGCTATCTGTCGCACATTATATCAATGCTTGAAGTATACATTGTGTACAATTCAAGAGTGAAAAAATAGATTATGGTATGTATAACAAATTGGAACAAGCATGTAACTTGGCAATTCAAATTCAAATACAAAAAGAACAGAACTGATATATGGTTTTTCTATATCAGGGCATAAAAATTGTGCATTTGCCAGACAAACCAACTCTGCGATGATACTAGTACTGTCATTAATCTTAATTCTAATGTGAGGATTAGACTAGACTAGATGATAAAAGGAGATAGGTAAGACTTATTTTAGAGAATGATATATAATTGATACATACTGACTGTGACAATCATACTGCCAGTATGGCCGACATAGTGGGACTATTATCGGAGTATGAGGAGTACGAGCCAAGAAAAGTACGAGCCAAGATAGACAATTCATGACAGTCCAATATCAAAAGTGAAAAATGAAAGAAGATAGTTTAAAAAATGAAGTACAGATATCAAAATAAACCATGTTCTTAATTTTGTACATTTTACATATATATCCAATATCACATTAACTTGGCAATGCTGGTGATGGAATGGTAACATGGAAGTTAATGACAGGACAACCCTCTGCATGTATACCTGGAGCTGTAGGGCATCCTGCCAAAGGGCAGTGATCTGCTTCAAGACCCCACCATGTTGGACCAAATATACCATAAGATTGAAGAGCAAAATAGAGTAATAAACCCATAAAAGCAACTCCAGCATCTAAACCAGCTGAAAGAATATAAGTATGTCTAGCCCACCAACCTTTGAACTTTCTGTAAACATAGAAATTGAAAAATATTCCAACAATTCCCCAACTAATATAATTCACAGATCTCCTAGGTGGAATGCTAGATGCACCTGCGATGATAATAGGAAAGTTAATAAGTTGAATCCACTTGTGGTTAGGAAATCTGATAGATAGAAGCCACACTGGAACAGGTGCAATTAGACCAATAAGGAAAAACCAATTCATTCCAGGATAAATGCCGTCTTTAGTAAACATTCTTTTTGGCCCTACAACCCCCCATATGATGGAAGCATTATAGAACACATCATCACCAGGACATGTCCAAGGACTACCTTTCGGCAACAATGATTCATCGCATATGTTCTCGATAGATGTTAGAAGCCACCATGCCGTTCCAAAGTTAACAGATGAAGCAACTACAGTGCCTACAAGCTGCACCATGAACATTGATTTTGGTGGAATTTTCATATAGTGGCCTAATTTGAAATCACCAAGAAAACCAAGCGCTTGTACCATGCTGATATGGCCGTATGTTTTGAAAGCTACATTAGCTAGTGGCTTTCCTGGATAGATGAAACCGATAACCAACTCAGTGATCACATTGAGACCAGATCTTGTGTTTGTTGTTGCTTCGATGACACCAATTGGTAATGTGAAAACTAATGCAATTGCTAGAGCAAGTAAGATTCCCCACCACGGAAGTTGAAGTTGCTTGCCAAAGCCTTCACAAGCTACTAAAGCCATCATAACCATTAGAATTAGAATGGAAACAAACCACCATTCAGGAACTTGTTCATAGTTTTTCTTCATAATTCTTGTATGGATGTCTCCGAGTTGGTTTTTTAGTGAACTTGCCGACTTTTTCCACATCTGGAGAATCATTTCTCCGTGGAAGAGGACAACATGCGAAATTGTGGCTGTAAGAGTTGCAAAGCCCAATCCGTACTGAAACGCAAATATGATACTAAGATAGATCTTGCTGTAATTGTTGTAACTGTCCATATCAATGTCGAAAGTTTCGGTATTGAGGATCCGAGTAACGTTGTAAGTCGCACCGGTAGAGTCAAATGTGTGAGAGCTAATGAGGGGAAATTTTTTAGCTTCATACAAATTGTTCCAATAAGCAATTGGAATCAAAACATACATATACAATAAAAATCCAGCCATTATGTTGATGATGGCAAAACCAGGCACAGCCAAAGGACTACCTGAGAAGCCAGCAACCGTGTTCCAGTCCAAGCCAAATGAACCAATGCCAAGGCCTTTCATGCCCGATCCGATCTGTTGTGCTGTTATGGAATCTTTCCAAATCAAGCAAACAAAAGACACAGCTGATATTGCTTGGAAAAAGTAGCCCGGGACAATGTAATATGCAAAGCTAGCTACAAAGACTATGAAAAAGAATTGCAGCCTAGAAGTTCCTCCTTTAGGCCTTGTTTCTTTTTCATGAAATGCTCTAAAAAGGGACACTTGCACAAGGTTTTCAGGCCACCACATGTAAGGGGAATCAACAAGGAACCTTCTGAAAATTCCAGCCCATCCATACCCTAGCATCTGAGTCGATAGCGCTAACAAATAAGCCGCTACAGGATGTATGTTTTTGTGATAGAAAGCCTTAACTATTGTGATTATGCTAATTGCATAAACACCACTAGATCCCGAGCTAGCAAAAATGGTTATCAACGCATGTTCCTTCAAAGAGAATGGCCCCGGATTCAACGAAAAGGACAAATCTGTGAAAGGGAGTTGAATTGGTTTTGTGGGAAGTGTTGCAGCCATAAGTTTCCCAAGTGGGAGTGTAATAATCTGAGCTGAGACAGAAGTGATTTTCAAAGGGTTGGTTCTGTAACCTAAGAATTGATTGACAAATGCAAGGAGCACACATGAAGCTAGTCCTAGAATCCAAGTCCTGAAAGTGAGTGCTGGCTGAGAAGGGTCATCAGTGATTGGAACTGTTAGCCTCACTTGTTCAATGGGACTATCATTAATGCTATACTCATCTTTCACTTCATCTTCTAATTCTATGACCCTATTTTGAGACCCTTCACCACTTGATATCTCAGATTCCTAATCCAAAAAACAAAGCTTTGCTTGAGTAAACAACTTAACTAAGTCATAAACCATTATCATATACATGTGTTTATGTCAATAAATATGCTCAAACATGATAATTCAAAGCAGCTTATGCATGCATTAGATTATTGTAGTTGAAGAGTTAAAGTATATACCTTTTCCAAATCAAGAAGAGGGGAGGTAACAGACATGCTATGCTCTGAAGGATGAGGTGATGCATTCTTCTTCATTGCTGCTATAGAAATTAAGATAGATTGCAAATAAGAAAAAGAAAGGTGTGAAGTTTAGTATTGGAAAGGATATATATGTTGAATTCAAGCTTAGCATCTTCCTTGTATTTTTCCTCTCTACCAAAAATGCAAAAATACATAGTATATGTTGAATTCAAGCCTAGCATCTGATAGAGTTGTGAACTCAAGTTTACTACTGCATGAACCTGGACTGCATGAACCTGGACAGAATTCATGTATTAATTAGCAGCAAAAACTAGCTTGTGTGAATTAATGTTGAATTTTAAAATATCAATTTCATGATTGGTGTTTGTCTAGCAAGCAACCTAGCATAATTATTACATTTATTACGCCCACCTATATCTCGGTACACTTTATTGTGCAAGGTCAAAACCAACTTGGAAATTTATCCTTCAACTCCATTGATATTTTCTTTCTGCACATCAAAAGTACATTACCATTCATTAATAAAAATTCGGGGCCACAAAATTGAAGAATTTGAATGTAGATATAATGGGTTGTACATATTAGACGCAAAATAGTAACATTTATAGTTATTTATTTTTGAGAAATTAACTTACCACCCCTCATATTATACATGACATCTTTCAAAGAGCATGAAAAAATTAAATTGTCTAGATCTAAATCATTCATTACATATTTTAAATTCACATAGAAAACCAGATTTTTAAAATTTTTGGGCGATATCGAAAATTTTACAAACAAGTGAGAATTTACGGTATTTTTGAGAAATTTCCGGTATTTTCATTTATCATTTATATCAGAAATTTTGAAATTTCTGGTGCGTCACATAATACCGGAAATTTTGAAATTTCCGATAGTTTAAATTTTTTTGAAAAATTATCGGAAATTTAAAATTTTTTGGTATTTTATATTTTCATCATATTTTCTTATTTTGCAGTGAGGACCAGAAGCAGAGATGGTTCTATTGCGGGACGGACCACTGATAGAGTTGATGTTAAAGCCTGTGTTGATGAGGCACAGGCTTTAGAGTTACGGGCTGGACGACATTCTTCGATCGATTTTCATCGGAAACGAATGACTGAGCAGAATGTGCAGTTTCGCGCACCCCCTGTCGGGGTCATAGAGTATTCACTGCGAAGGTACAAGCTCCTATTGAGGAGGTGTAGGCTCCTACTGCGGAGGTACAGGCTTCTTCTCCTATTGTGGAGCCAGTTGTTGAGGAGCACATTATGGAGCCTGTGGTGCAGGAGCCTGAGGAGGAGGTTGTTGTTGAGCGAGTTGATGAGGTGTCTCCCGTTGATACAGACATCACAACTCGTGTGTCTACATAGCCATCAGTACACACTGATGGAGGTTTCCTTGGAGGACCTTCAGACAGGTTCGTGCTGACAGGACTTACGAATCATGTCGCTTATACAATATGGCAAGACGAGATATATATTTTTGGTTTTGTTTAATTGCATAATTTTTATTTTTGCTTACAATATTTGATGTATAATAATTTGTTTTTGCTTCTTACAGGAGCGTCCGGTGTTGAAGGTCGCTTCACATGGTACAAAGTTGAAGAACTTCCCTAAGAGTCTCATGCCTGAGGAGGTGAAGAGGATCGTTAACGAGTTCCATCTCCTGGAGTTTACTGGTTGTTCCTTGACCATGTTGGGTGCCTCCTTTTTATCAGCTTTTGTTGAGAGGTGGCACCCGGAGATATCATTCTTCTATCTTCCATTTGGGGAGATGACGGTGACTTTAGATAATGTGGACGCTCTCTTTCACATTCTAATTGCTGATACATTTTTTACACCAGTTTATAGGGACCAGACGACGGTCGTGCGCATGGTTATGGAGGATTTAGAGTGTTCTGAGGCGGAGGTGCTGAAGGAGTTTGGTGAGACTCGGGGATTTCACCTTCAGATGTCTTAGCTGAGGAGTTTGTATAAAGAGCGTGTGGAGGCACAGAGACACGAGGTTGTCGCTAGGGCTTACATGCTACATCTGGTGGCATGTACTCTCTTCGCGGACAAGTCTGAAGTTTATATTGATGTTCGGTACTTGTCTCTCTTCAGTGCACTTGACATTCCATGTTAGGCTTGGAGAGTGGCAACCTTGACCATGTTGTACACGACACTTTATGTTACTTCTCATTCTGAGACCAGGCAGCTTGCTGGTTACCTCTGCTTGTTACAAGTATACTATAATTTATTTGACGGTTTTTATTAATTATTTGTGTGTATTTATTTGTTGGTTTTTATTTATGCAGTGTTGGATATACGAACACTTCCCTCAAATCTGTGGGCGGAAGATCCAGCGTGTCACGACACCCGAGCCATGTGCGAGGAGATGGAAGGCCAAGCAGGCCATTCCAAGAGGTTTGATGGAGTACCGAGGAGGCTTGGCGCTCTGACCTTGAATGATGTTGTCTAGACACCCTATACATCTCATCGCCTTCATCATCCATTTGATATATATACTTTTATATTTAGGGCATATTAGATGGGAGAGTCGTGTGGCTAGACACTTGTCTGAGAGGTGTCTACGCCAGTATGGTTATGTATATGGCAACCCCCATCCAGTTCCAGAGTCTCCGGCTGGTGGAATTAATAGATGGTTTCAGAGTCACATCCTCACCTCCCCCGGTGAGATTATAGATACAACCGTCGAGGTTCAGTAGCCTGGGGTGTGTGAGAATGGATACCTGAAGTGGTTTCACAGTGTGTCACACCCTCGGGTCATACCACAGGCTGCAACATCTGATGTTCTGGGGCTTTCGAGTGCTAGCCCGTCTACCGAGCCACCACCTCTACCACCTGCAGGAGATCAGGACAGTTGACTCCAGTTTATTGTAGTTCATGCTGACAGTCTCATGGGTTTGGTAAACCCAGATGGTGAGATCTATAAATGTTTAGCTAGGTTAACCGACATAGCCCGTGGAGGGCCTATGTAGATCTATTTTATTTTAGTTGTATAATATGTATATTTTGTGACAAACAAACATCTTATTTATTGCATAATTTTTTGATGAAAACCTAGAACAGTACAACAAACATAAATCAAAAATAACTAAACATCTTCATCATTCTCACATTTAACTTGATGAAACCCTTCGGATTTGCACATCTAACTCGACCGAACATTTAGTTATCCTACGACAAAATGATTTCCACACGTCCTTCACATCTTCATCATTCTTCAACTCGATTAGGTTGTATTTCACCTTTCATTTGTATCAATATAATCCTCTTAAAACTCTACCTTTGTCACCCTTCTTTTATCAGAACCAGGTAGCAAATTATTCAATGTTTCTTTCAAGGTGACAAAGGATTCAGAGCCATCTGGAAATTTGAATTCAACTGGAGGGTTGTTGTCATTGTCATACATTTTTTCCTTAATCAGAGATTAAGAAAGAGACATTTTTTTAGATGTATTTTCTCTATAATGAATGCCCCTATTTATACAAATGGTAATGCATTATAGACCACACAAATGTGTCGGTGCAATCAGAATCATCCAAATATGTTGGCAAAATTCCAGTCGTTCAAAAAACCATGTTTTTAATACTACCGGAAATTTCAAATTAATTGAAATTTCCGGTATACTGGAAATGTAAATACACTACCAAAAATTTATGGTACTGGAAATTTCGTAGGGGTGTATCAGAAATTTGGGTGGTATCGGAAATTTCAATCCTTCTACCAGAAATTTCGTCCAGAAATTGTGTTCAACTCATCCAAAATTAAAAGTGGAATAAATAAAATTGGAGGTGCCATATATAATTTTGGAGATGACTTGTTAAATTCTCTTTATTTTATTAGTGAACGACTCATTAAGTAAGTTTATGATGTTTATGGGCTTCGGCTCTCTTATATATAAAAAAAAAATTATTATGTTTAGATTTATTTCTATGTAAGTTAACTTATTCTTTTATTATAAATCACAATTTTGAAATACATTAAAATCATTCAATATATTATATTTGGAGATGGTTTTCATATTTAAATGGATGGTTAGAGACACATTGATTTTCAATCTTTTAAATTGGAAGATTTGCTTACATTTTCGGTTTTAAAAAATTATTTATAAATTAAATGGATCGAGGCTAAAATCATGAACGAATCACTTTTCTTATAGTATTTCAAGCATTCTCAAATTGTCTAAGAGTCAATACACATGAATACTTAGGATAATTCAACCTATTTCAAGTTTGCATAAGACCGATGAAAACTCGAATATAAGGAAGATGAAATATGTATTTTTGTAGAAAAGACGATGTATTTTTGTTATGTATTTTTCTGAATCTGGAATGATTAATTTATAGTTCAAGTAGTGTTATTTCACAAGGTTGTGATCCTTGATAAAACACATTCTTTCAGCAACACTTTTTGTTGATTGTTGCAACTTTTCGCCTACTGCAATACTTCAAAACCGTTGCTTATTTTTGTCTGCTTACTGCATGAGTTCACGAAGCATTTCCTATTCAAAAGCAATGTTGCAACCTTTTTCCTACTACAAAAGTTCACGAAGCATTATCTATTTCCGAATTCAAAAAAAAAACTGTCAACTGCAACACTTCACAAAGTGTTGTCGATTTCAGAATTCAAAAAACAAACTGTCTAGCAACACTTCACAAGTGTTGCCTATTTCTGAATTTAAAAAACAAACTTCACTTGCATATTTTTTTGTCATTTTGAAACACACTCGTAGTCATTAATTATTGTTATTAATTACAACAATCTCCCACTTGTTCTAATAACAACATGACCAATTCAAGAAAAAGGGAAATAAAGAATGTTAGTATAGTTAAATATCTCTCAATTTAAATTTAACCTTAGTAAGGACAACACAAAGTCTAATTGAAATTTTAGGTAACAGTGCGTTGAAACTGTTACCCCTTGTGATTAGACCGGCGTTATCTTACACATACTCTTTAATGGCTCATCGTCTACATCTCTTGCCTAGAATTATTTATGGCCATGTATTTTTACTGTTTTTAAATATTTCATGAAAAAAATTTCAACTCTCACTTTGAGACGACACAATCTCGAAATTCACATAGGTGAAATTCATATTGTATATGCTTTAACAGAGATACATATTCTCAACATAGAAATTCATTAAGAGTCTAAAAAACTCTACCCTTCAAATGCAATAGTGTAACATTATTACATAATGTTGCACACACATCCAAATCAATAGATTGTTGTTACCCATTGAATCTTGAGCTTAATGTTCTATTAACGTTAGAATTGGGTTGTCACCGTTGTTGGAACTCTTACTCAAAGAGTTTAAATCCCATACCTCTCGAGGTAGTCTTTACTAATTCTCTGACTAGTGGTTTAGTAAATGGATCAACTACATATATATATATATATATATATATATATATATATATATATATATATATATATATATATATATATATATATATATATATATATATATATATATGTGTGTGTGTGTGTGTGTGTGTGTGTGTGTGTGTGTGTGTGTGTGTGTGTGTGTGTGTGTGTGTGTGTGTGTGTGTGTGTGTGTGTGTGTGTGTGTGTGTGTGTGTGTGTGTGTGTGTGTGTGTGTGTGTGTGTGTGTGTGTGTGTGTGTGTGTGTGTGTGTGTGTGTGTGTGTGTGTGTGTGTGTGTGTGTGTGTGTGTGTGTGTGTGTGTGTGTGTGTGTGTGTGTGTGTGTGTGTGTGTGTGTGTGTGTGTGTGTGTGTGTGTGTGTGTGTGTGTGTGTGTGTGTGTTGGCTCCTAAATTCGACACCCTTGTTTTTTATCATACATAGACCATTAATTATGAGTCAAAAGTGTTTCCTACATAAGAAGGCTTCGACCAGCTGATCCTGTCGAGGGCTCATCAAAGAATGACAAGATACTTAGAGAAATTCCTTTAAGCGGGAATCTTGTTATCTTCGACGTCGAAGGAAACTCTCGACGAAGGTACCTGATGCCCAAGGTCGAACAGTTTGAGATTTGAATTGTTGGAGGGAAAACAGTTCCCAGCAGTTACCAAGTGCAACGTGCCGAAGACAAAAGCGTCGAAGGCTGTGAGCGTGCCATGTGGCGTCATCTCGAAGCAGCGTAACTGCCCAGCGGTTACTTAGGATTTGTTTTAGTATAAATACTAGTTGTTCACGTAGTTTTCGCGTGTGTTCATCATCTTATACAAGTCACTCATCTAGATTCAAGTACCCAGCATGAGCTAAAGAATCGTTGAGAATGTATGTGTGAAACACCATTTAAATTAATCAAAGTCTTTTATATTCAAGCAATTTATCGCTTTTCATTTACTTATCTTCGTCGAAGCCTTTACTTAACGCTTTTATTTATTCTATCAAGCTTTTCTTCATGCAATTTACTTAAAGTGTCTTTACTTTATCGGCATTAATCACCATTAGGATTGGTCAAACTCCAGAAAATCAACCATGTCTTAGGATCAATCTGATCGATCCTGCGAGTCACCAAATAAGTAACCTTTTAGAAGATCAACGGTTGTTTACCAATTTCCACGGTAAACAAATTGGCACACCTGGTGGGACCTTGTGTTGATTTTTATGTTTAACCGTTTTATATAAAATATCCTCCTTTTTCGAGAGTATTGCATGTTATTGAGAAGTGGTAGAATATACACCAACGAAACCAATACTAGGAGAAGAAGTGAAGAGATGGCGAATCCGCCAAACAATGGAGAAATCCCACAAACAAACGTGGGAGCGACGGTTATCCCAACCGTGAGTGAAGCGGTAACCGCTGGTTCGACACCAGCAGTAACGGTTACACAAATGGGGCCATTACCTCCATTTACAGGCCCCAGAATGCCTCTGGGAACTCCCCCACCAAGGGGAAACCAAGGAACTAGGCCATATGTTCCACCAGGTTTTTCGACATTCGGTCTAAATCGAGAACCACTCTATGGCATGCCAACTTCTAAATTGGCTAGCCTGACGAATGTTGCGTCCACTTTTTCAGACCCCTTAGTGAGTGCCTCTTCGCCACTCCAAGGATCTGGGGTTGGTATGGTGAACAGGGGTAGGACCCAACTCTTAGGAGGAACGTCCCAAGTAATGCATGGCCTTACGAATGCCTCGACAGCAGTCTTAAGGCAGCAAATGGACGAAAGCAACCACGATATGGTTCAAATGTTGGCACAATCTTTAAGCACAGTGCTAAATCCTCTAATACAAAATACCACTCAGTCGAATCAGCAAATGACAGCGCAAATGGCGCGTCTGGCTGACTTTTTTGGGGTACCCCAACCTATTCGACAGCCCCAAAGGGCACAGATAAGGGTAAACCAAGGTATACTTCTAGAGGAATAAACCACTATTAACCAAGTCTATCAGCCTGTCGAAGAAAACATTAGGGTACGAATGGAACAGCCCGGGGTCGAAGAGCCTAGAGTCATAGCCCCGGAAGTAAGAATGGTTAATAGAAACCAAAATGCTGATGAAGTAGTTCAGCAGATCCAATACCAGAATATGGGTTTGGAAAATAACTCGACAGCCGTGATTGAAAGAATCATGATGCAAAATAGGATGAATACGGGCTTCCGTAGGCCCAACTTTACATCCCCACTGTCAGAATATGTGTTACAAACAGACTTACCTCCTAGATGCAAAGTCCCTAAGTTCCCTAAGTTTTCAGGGGACACGATAGAATCCACTGTCGAACATGTGGCAAGATACTTGATCGAAGCAGGAGAGATTTCAAACAATGAGAACCTGAGGATTAAGTATTTCCCAAGTTCCCTAACAAAGAACGCGTTTACTTGGTTCACAACTCTCCCCCCCCCCCCCCCCAATTCGATCCACCATTGGACCCAGTTGGAGAGATTGTTCCATGAGCAATTTTACATGGGACAAACCAAGATAAGCCTGAAAGAGTTGGCCAGCATAAAGAGGCGATTCACTGAACCTATAGACGAATATCTAAATAGGTTTAGGTTGCTCAAGGAAAGATGCTTTACGCAAGTGCCAGAACATGAGTTAGTCGAAATAGCCGCAGGAGGTCTAGATTACTCCATTAGGAAGAAATTAGACACTCAATACCTGAGAGACATGGCCCAATTGGCCGATAGGGTTCGATAGGTAGAACGCCTTAAAGCTGAAAAAGCCAGGGTGACAAAAACTCATAAAAGAGAAAGGATAGCGTATGTCAAAATGGACGATGAAGATCCAGAAACATTCGACGAACCTATAACCGTCGAAGAAAGTGAGGTCGATTTAGCTGAGTTAAAACAAGGGCCACCATACTCTTGCAAACTAATAGTCCCCTCAAGTGGAAAAAACCCCACTGGTCCTGAAAGGGCCAGTGATAGGTTCCCTAAAAAGACTTACAGTTTTGACATCACAAAATGTGATGAAATTTTTGACTTACTTGTAAAAGATGGCCAAATGATAATACCCCCAGGGGTAAAAGTGCCTCCTCTTGATCAAAGAAAGAAAAGAGGCTTTTGTAAATATCATAATTTTCTGGGCCATAAAACATCTCAATGTTTTCTTTTCAGGGATCTCGTACAAAACGCTATCGAAGAAGGGAGGTTGAAGTTCGCTGATAAGACCCCCATGACTGTGGACTCTAACCCTTTGCAGGATGAAGCCCACTATGCTGAACCTTCAGAGGTGAATGTGATCGAGGCTTCTAGGAGTCAGGTGAAGAGGCCAGGAATAACTATGGTCGAAGTCACCAAAGATCATATCAACATGCCAATCTTTGGCAGTTTTTCTGGGAATCTTTCTAGAAAGACAATCGAAGCAGTCCAAAAAGCTGCTGAAGGACCGAAACTGGAGACAGGTGGAGCTTCAAAATCTGGAGCTAAACCCATTTCCTACTTGGCTGCAGCGCAAGGCCATACAGAAGACCTGGAGGCCCAGATGAAGCATATGACTCTTGCTAATAAAGACAGCATGAATGTCAACATGGTCGAAGTCTCTGAACCAAAAGCTTCAGAGGAGGCCATTAGGCAAGAGCAAGCAAACAAAACGGCTTTCCCTCGGGAAAACGAAAATCTGGCAGATTTCCTGCAAAGATGCTAGAAGAAGAAGTCAGAAGTAATGTTGTGTCCTCGATGCAGTTCCATTTTTGACAAGAAAGTTGCTGAACACATCCAAGGTGTGAGAGCAGCAAACAAAAGAAGGGAAGGTGTTGATGTTCGACATGACCCCAGAAGAACCTACCAAAAGGGTTCAAATCAAGAAAGGAGGCCACCAACTTTCAGGCCTCCAACCAAGGTGCCAGTTGATACGTGGCTCAAAACATCGAGTCGAAAGAGACCGAGTGAAGAAAGGTGGCACTCCTTCTAAGTGCCAAGAGGTTCATCTTTAACACTTAAGAAAGAACCTCATGTTGCTGCCTCCAAAGTGACCCAGGTATCAAGTAATTACAAGGGAAAGAATCCAATGACTCGATCCCAATGGAGAAGATACCAAAGGCGGCGCAAGGCTGAGAGGGAAGCTGTCAATGAACCAAAGCCAGAATCAAGTTCAAATGTCCCCCAGCGAAAGCAGAGAAAGCCTCTAGAGAGGCAACCAGTGACCAATAGACTGGTATGGCCTAACCAAGGTGAAGTTAGTGACAAAGATGGCTCTGAGTCTGATGACACCCTAGATATCATGGTGAATATAGTCTCAGTTTTGCCAAGAGAGTTCAACCGCCAGATGGAGGTCAAATCGAACGACTGGGAAGTCGAACAAGAAATGGCCAAGCATAGGCCAGTATGCTACTTCGTCATGGATAATGGCTGCACAGAAGAGCAAAATGGTTTCTTCGAACCACCTACTGAGGCGATGAAAAGTCACCTCAAGCCTTTATTCATAAGGGCAAAACTCGAAGAAGCCACCGTAAACAAGATCTTGGTGGACTGTGGGGCAACCATCAACATAATCCCCCACTTCATGCTAAGAAAAATAGGCAAGAGTGATGAAAACATCAAGCCTCATAACATGGTCCTGTCGAATTATGAAGGCGGAATAGGGACCACTATGGGAGTGATCTAACTAGACCTCAAAGTAGGATCCATCCTTCGACCAACTATGTTTATGGTCATATCGGCTAAACCAAATTATAATCTGTTGTTGGGCCGAAAATGGATACATGGTGTTGGAGCAGTACCATCATCAACGCACCAAAGGTTAATCTTATGGCGTCCTGATGGAATTGTCGAAAATATAGAAGCTGGTCAGAGCTACTACCTGGGCAAAGTAAATCACCTAGGAAGAGTTGACTTCGACAAAAATTTGGCTCACATTGGGCCATGCCCAGCACCTGACTTCGACATGGCGCCAGCGCCAAATGCCTTTTGTTCCTTGTACCTGCACCCTGAGCATGGTTTTCAATGGGACAGAGAAGACTTGTCCCACATTGATTTCAGTGGGCTTACTGACATCCAGCCAACTGGTTGGGGAAGTGAATTCAGTGATAATGACTGAGTCACAATCACTACAGCAAATTTCGGCTTACGTAGCCGAAACAAGGATGATAGCGGCTCTCGAAGCCGAAGTAAAATATATGGCCACCCAGGCCAATGATCAAGAGCTATCTTCTGCAGGTCTTGGAAGAGATTTCGACCCAGAGCCACCAGATATAGGTCCTGGAAAGGATTTCGACCCAGAACCTCCTAATATCATGATAGAAGAAATGCAGAAGCAAAGGCTCGACGCCATCTATGACGATGAGCCTTTGGGATTCGAAAAGGACCCCCTGGCGAACAACATCAAAATGTTAACACAAGATCCTTTAGAAGAAATCAACTTGGGCGAAGGGTTAGAGAAAAGGCCAACTTACATCATCGCCAAAATAGACCCAGAGCTCAGGTTTGAAGTGATCCAATTGTTAAAGGAGTTCAAGGACTTCTTTGCATGGGATTACGACGAGATGCCTGGTGTGATCGGTGGATCTGGAACTGACTGTTTAACGTTGGTTCGCGAAATGTCGCGGAAGCAAGAGTCGCCACCGTCTTTTATTTTCTTCAAATGGAAAGGACAAAAGCACAGAAAAATTCCTTATAGAGATTGCTCTCGGTTCGGGAGGTAGGTTATAGAAAGGGAAGGTGTTAGCACCCTTTCTATCCATGGTTATCCATGGGCTCTTAGATACTTGCTCATTGTGTTTTCAAAAGTGTTTGCTTTTCAATTGTGGGTTTTAAAAAGTCTCTTTGAAAATTCCAGTTCGACTCTTGTATCGGTCCTCAAGAGTGTTTGAAAATTTGCTTTCGAAAGCTTTTTGAAAAGGTGTCGGTGTGAAAAGTATTTTTGATTTTTGTTTTGAAATTAGAGCAAGTATTTAGAGTCGTCTACCTACCCTAAGGAATTCGTCTGTGTAAATGTCCTTTAAAGTAATGCCATCCCACCATTGAGAGGTAGGTAGCACCACCGTTGGAGTTGTTCGGGTCAATTCGAAGGTTCGGGACATGGTGATCACCAGAGCAATGGGAAGACACCTTAGAAGCTACCCTCATGCCAGGTTCCCGGATCATGAGGACTTACTAAGACATCCTCTACTCGACGATCACCTTTCGAGGCAAGGCAACAGTGAGGCGTACCCTAGGGGTGGTGTGTGATTTGTGTGTCGTTTTCATTTACATTTATCTTGTTCATGTCATGGGTGATCTACGCGTTTTATTTTAACATTCATTCTTGCATGCAATTTATTAGCAGTTAAAAGTTGCGAAAAATATAAAGTTCCTAAACTATTACAAAGGCGCGGGTCCACATCGCCAAATTAAGTCCAGGACCCGATTTGATATAAAATAAAGATGCGAGAAATATAAATATTAACTTTACACGACTTTGGGAGAATTACGTTAATATTATAAGAAATAAAACAAATGCGCGAATTGAATTAAAATTGAAAGCGAGGGCGTTGGACCCTTTTTAATGAAATTAAATTATATTGACAAATTAATTAAATTAAAATGAAAAGAAATTATTTTTTGTATTTATGAATTTTTATGAGAATTAAATGAAATTAAAATATTAATTAACCCTAATTCTAGTTTCTTTTTTAATTTATTAAGAAAAGCATTAAAATTTAACCTAAAATTAAACCTAATTAATTAATGCAATTTTATTTACAAGAAAATAATACTTAATAATTAGTAATTAATATGGTGAAAAAGGAAAAAAGATAAAAAAAAATGCCTAAAACCCTAATTCTACCAATTTTTAAGTTTATTAAGAAAAATGTTTGAAATTAAGTCTAGAACTAAATTAAATGATATAATTTATTTACAAAGAAATATTAAATCAAATATATTTATTTTTTTGTCTTTTCCGTTTTTTTTTTACTATTTTTATATTTTATGAAAATAAATTAAATTAAAGAATTGAAAAAAAGAAATAATTGAAACAAATAAATAAATAAAAAGAATTGAATTGCAAAACCTTAGGGGGTTCTGTCCCCAATTGGAGGAACCATTTAGTATTTCTGGCCCAATAACTTCCTGGCCTCGTTGACCTTTTGGCTAGCGTGTATCTTCATTGACTTATGCCCATGGTATTCACCAGATCTGGGCCTTCAGATTGTCTTCAGTGGCCATGTGGTGCGTTGAGATTGTGAGTGTATGGTAGGATTTGAAGCTTGAACTGCATAGGAATAGATTGAAACAAAATATATGAATGAAGTGAGGGACCTGGGAATCGAACCCAGGTCCCTGTGGTTATAGGACAACGCACCAACCGTCTGCACCAAACGCTTACTTTGTAGGATTAGTGGAGAATAAAGAACATATATCATAAAACACGCTAGTAACATTAACTCAAAAAAATGCACGAAAATTTAAATGAACCAACCATCGCCTTACACCTCATCTTCTTCTTCCTTGTTGCGCTTTACCTGAAATAAAAATCAACTGAATAGCGGGGGTTTTAAACCCCCACTAAATGATGAATAGAAAAATAGCGAATAGGCCCTCCTGCTTCATAAATTAGGCGCGAGGTGTGTGTTCAAATCGTCCAAGTCTCCTGAGTTTAATGGTCTAGGTCTCACGTCCTAATTTTTCCATAACTGAGAAACCCCAATTCAAGGTTTTGAAAACCCTAGGCGTCGTTCATGGTGAAATCGCGTGTGGGCAAGCAAAACTTAATTGAACAATACAGTTAGCTTCAGAATGATAAGATTAACACAAAACAAGTATTAGAATTCAAAATCATGACATGAATGATGAAATACGATTTATGCAAAAGAGTTAAACAGTTGAACTGCTATATACCAATTCTGGGCGTTAGGGATGTGGAAAACTATTCAGGAAGCTTCCTTGACACTTTTGCAAGCTATTGGGATTGTTATTTTTCTCTGAATCGTGCTAGAATAGGGTTTTCAATTTTCAATTTTTTGACAAAAAACTCAAACTTTGTTTTTCTTTTCTGGCGCAGCTTGGAGATCATGAGCACTAGGGTTTGCATGAGTATAAGTATTGGAATGATTAGGGTTGAAAAATTGATCCAAAAACCCTTTGCATTCATGTAGAGAATATTTGATTTTCATGCATATAATTTTCAATCTTTTTCATGCATATTTGGTTCCAATCATGGCAAATCACATTGATTCTTTCTATATCTGATCATGCACGAAATCTTGAGCTTATTCCATGCATAAAAAGATTTAAAAAGTTTGTTTTGGTATTTTCCACATATTTATTTTAATTAAATGAATTATTAGCAATTTAAAATTCAAATAAATAAATAAAATGATGAATAACTTCCCTTTGGGCCAAATGGTCGTGCACATGCTTTGGATGATGAATCTTGGAAGAAAATGAGGCCCATTAGCAATTTTAAGGCATTTGAAGCAAAGTTGACTTTTCAAAATACCCAAAAATTTCCCAACTTCCACAAGGCATAGCTTGCTCAATTTTTGAGCTTTGATCATGTTCTTGGACATTTTGGAAAGGTCTTGAAGTCCTCTAACCAATTCCTTTGGTCCCATGTCATTTTGATTTACCAATCTCAAGTTATGGCCTTTGACTTAAAGTCCCTTTTTGTTGACTTTTGAAAATGACCTATAATGTTGAAATTGATAACTTTTTGTGAGAGCATTTGTTGGACTTGAAGTGTGAATAGGAGTTGTAGGAAATGTCTTTCTCTTCAAAATGATCTTTGGATGTAATTTTTCTGATAATCCATGTGGAAGTTATGCCTTGGTCAAGTTACAGTTGACTTTTTCAACTGTCCAAATATGGAAACTTTTGCATCTTGAGACTTTTTTAGCCAAGCTTTGAGAATCATGATCAAGCATTGATCAAATGATGTTTGTGGCTTCAAAATGAAATGTTGACCAAAAATTTGAACTTTTGACTGTCAAATGACCATTTTGCCCCTACAGTTGACTGTAGTGCAATTAAGGTTTTTGACTGTGCAATTTTGTGCTGTAAGTCTTGAAACTTGGCATGAGGATGCTTGACCATGTTTATAGGCATGTGGGACTTGATTGGACCCTTGGAAAATTCATTTTCTTTGTCAGAACCAAAACCCTAGTTCTTGACTGTTATGAGGCCCTTGAACTGTGCAACCCTTGGGGAGATTTTGAAGCTTTGACTTGGCAAATTTGGAAGAATATGGGAGGGCAAATTTTGGGGTACAACAGTTGCCCCTGTTCAATCTTCTTAGACCTGAGGATGCAGATTGGCTGACGTGCCTTTCGTAATCCGAAGGTGGAAGATGATTGAACACTAGAGTGCCCAGAAATTTGCGCTCACATAGTAGTGTGATGGTGGAATGGGCTTATAGATGCCATTTGGAGATTGATGGATAGGATGATGGGCTTATAGATGCCATGCTAAGAGGTGATGGATAAGTGGATGGGCTTGTAGATGCCATCTGGATGTCGATCGCGTAAGAGATTCCTTAGCGAGAACTTGCGTACCTGCAAAAGAAAAGGATTACCTGGCCTGTTACAGGAGCTGGTCTTCAAATTCTTTGTGTAGATGTGTCCTGACTGGTTACAGGAGCTAGTCTTTAAACTCTTTGTATGGATGTGTCCTGACTGGTTACAGGAGTTGGATCTGGAGCTTCAAAAGGTGATGAATGAACCAGGGATGGTTACTACCTCAACAGGAACGGTGAGAGAACCTTAGGCGACTTCAACCTCAACAGTATCATTGAGAGAATCTTGGACGATTACTACCTCAACAGTATCATTGAGAGAATCTGGGGACGATTACTACCTCCGCCGTAACGGGGAGAGAACCATAGGCGACTTCAACCTCAACAGTATCATTGAGAGAATCTTGGACGACTTCAACCTCAACAGTATCATTGAGAGAATCTGGGGACGATTACTACCTCCGCAGTAACGGGGAGAGAACCATAGGCGACTTCAACCTCAACAGTATCATTGAGAGAATCTTGGGGCGATTACTACCTCCGCAGTAACGGGGAGAGAACCATAGGCGACTTCAACCTCAACAGTATCATTGAGAATCTTGGGGCGATTACTACCTCCGCAGTAACGGGGAGAGAACCATAGGCGACTTCAACCTCAACAGTAATCATTGAGAGAATCTTGGATATCTTCTACTGAGTCTTCATCAGGAAAATCTGTTAGGGGTCGATTTAGCTGGACTAGAGAAGGCCTTTGACTGGATAAGAAACAGTAAAATCTTAGGGTCGATTTAACTGAACCGGTCTAGGTCTTGAAATCTTCAACTGGATAAGAAACAGGGAGATCTTAGGGTCGATCTGACTGAACCAGAGAAGGCCTTTGACTGGATAAGAAACAGAAAAATCTTAGGGTCGATTTAACTGAACCGGTCTAGGTCTTGAAATCTTCAACTGGATAAGAAACAGGGAGATCTTAGGGTCGATCTGACTGAACCAGAGAAGGCCTTTGACTGGATGAGAAACAGAATCTGGAATAGTCTTTCGAATGAATCTGGACTAGACAATAGAATAATCTCCGGGTCTGGAGCATCTCTAAGTTGCTTGAGAAGAAACTGTGAATAAGTGATAGAATAGCATCCGGTTCTGGAGTATATCTGAGCCATCTTTGAGAAGAAACTTGAACAAGCTGAAGAACAACATCCATATCTGGAGCATTTCCAATCTATATCTGAATGACTCTGGAATAAGTATCAGAAGGTAGCCATATCCGGGTCACATCTGAACCCTCTCTAGAAAGGTGATCTCTGAATAAACAATAGAACATCTTCTGTGTCCGGAGCATCTCTAAGTTATCTGAGGGGGATCTGGAATAAGTGTCAGAACGTCACCATGCCTGGGTCACATCCGAACCATATCTAGAAGGAGTGTTGAATAAGCAACAGAACAACATCCATATCTGGAGCATTTCTAAGCTATCTCTGAAAGGAAATCTGGAAGAAGTATCAGAATGTTGCCATATCTGGTTCACATCTGAACTATATCTAGAAGGAAATCTGGAAGAAGTATCGGAACGTCGCCATGCCTGGGTCACATCTGAACCATATCTAGAAAGAAATCTGGAAGAAGTATCAGAACGTTGCCATATCTGGTTCATATCTGAACTATATCTAGAAAGAGTTGCGATAGTTGATAGTAATCATCTTTGTATTGACCTTTCCTGAAAAGGTAAAGCATCAGTTGTATGCAAGATCATGATGCATGAACTGCATGATTTTAGGATGTCCTCAAAATTGATGAGATTCGTGTAGTATGATGCATATGCATGCTATAATGTATGAAGATGTGATGTTTATGAATGCATTTTCTTTTTGGGAAAATAAATCCTTGACGAATGTCAGGAGCTTATCCTGGGCTGATGTTGGAGAACAATGCTTTGTTGTTTCCGCTGGGGATGATAGTTGCAAGAATACCGGCAGGAGAAGATGACTCCATTGGGGAATAAACTTGGCGAATAGATTACTCTGCGGGGAATACTCTGTGGGGAGAGGAATACTTCGCTGAGGTTGATGATAACTCCGTTGGGGATACCATTGTTATGTTGGAAGTGCTAATAGACTCCGCTGGGGGTAAGAAGACTTTGCCGAGGACGATCTTCTCATGGCTATTGGCTGAGGATAACCCATTTATATCTTGGTAGGGAAATAACTATTTGAATAAAGGCCGGGGGACGCGTTCGTGCTCCGCAGGGATAAGCTTCCAGAATCTACTGGGGATAAGCTTACTGCTTGGGGTGATGTAAGTAACCCTGTTATGAGCCCCAATTAAGGACTGCAAACCAAAACCTGCAATAAACTTAGTGAACCTTGTTATGAGTCCCAATTAAGGACTATAAACAAAACCTGCAAGTAGTATGTGTTAGATAACAAGCATGCAAGTAGTCAAGTACGAAGGCACACAAGTCACACAAGAGAACCCTTAGAGTTTAGGCCAGCATGAGGTCTATGTATTACCCTCTTTCAGTTTGTTGGTTCATACCTGTCCTATCAAAGTAACCGGGTTCTTAGAGGATCCCAATATCATTGACTACCCTCAATCGGTCATAACTCCAGCATCGCAATCTTTTCTTGCAGCCAGAACCATCACGAGAGTTTAGCCTTAATGGGCGTAGCATACTGCTACTGTTCTAATGGCCAAGTTGTGTCATTTAAGGTTCTAAGGTTGTTGGTGCTTAATGACTCCTCAGAAGACCCATATTCTCCTCGTTGCAACACAAGGGATATCGG
The DNA here is from genome assembly GCA_948472305.1 of Vicia faba. Taxonomy (NCBI): domain Eukaryota; kingdom Viridiplantae; phylum Streptophyta; class Magnoliopsida; order Fabales; family Fabaceae; genus Vicia; species Vicia faba. The sequence continues at coordinate 754,544,370 of OX451740.1, read as the reverse complement.
TACAGACCAAGGTGCCACACCAACGTAGCCACTGCTTCACCCGTGTCGGTCTACGCCGGACAGGTCCCTCACAGCTTATGCTACCTAAAAGGGTATCCCCAGATCCGGGTTAGGATCTATGAAACTCTGATGCAACCCACAATTTAAAGCAAGCAAATCAATACAATTGAAAACACAGTGATCTTAGTCCTAAGGTACACCTCACTTTAAGTAAAATTCCCCAGCAGAGTCGCCAGTTCTGGCGATCGGTGGATCTGGAACTGACTGTTTAACGCTGGTTCGCGAAATGTCGCGGAAGCAAGAGTTGCCACCGTCTTTTATTTTCTCCAAATGGAAAGGACAAAAGCACAGAAAAATTCCTTATAGAGATTGCTCTCGGTTCGGGAGGTAGGTTATAGAAAGGGAAGGTGCTATCACCCTTTCTATCCATGGTTATCCATGGGCTCTTAGATACTTGCTCATTGTGTTTTCAAAAGTGTTTGCTTTTCAATTGTGGGTTTTAAAAAGTCTCTTTGAAAATTCAAGTTCGACTCTTGTATCGGTCCTCAAGAGTGTTTGAAAATTTGCTTTCGAAAGCTTTTTGAAAAGGTGTCGGTGTGAAAAGTATTTTTGATTTTTGTTTTGAAATTAGAGCAAGTATTTAGAGTCGTCTACCTACCCTAAGGAATTCGTCTGTGTAAATGTCCTTTAAAGTAATGCCATCCCACCATTGAAAGGTAGGTAGCACCACCGTTGGAGTTGTTCGGGTCAATTCGAAGGTTCGGGACATGGTGATCACCAGAGCAATGGGAAGACACCTTAGAAGCTACCCTCATGCCAGGTTCCCGGATCATGAGGACTTACTAAGACATCCTCTACTCGACGATCACCTTTCGAGGCAAGGCAACAGTGAGGCGTACCCTAGGGGTGGTGTGTGATTTGTGTGTCGTTTTCATTTACATTTATCTTGTTCATGTCATGGGTGATCTACGCGTTTTATTTTAACATTCATTCTTGCATGCAATTTATTAGCAGTTAAAAGTTGCGAAAAATATAAAGTTCCTAAACTATTACAAAGGCGCGGGTCCACATCGCCAAATTAAGTCCAGGACCCGATTTGATATAAAATAAAGATGCGAGAAATATAAATATTAACTTTACACGGCTTTGGGAGAATTACGTTAATATTATAAGAAATAAAACAAATGCGCGAATTGAATTAAAATTGAAAGCGAGGGCGTTGGACCCTTTTTAATGAAATTAAATTATATTGACAAATTAATTAAATTAAAATGAAAAGAAATTATTTTTTGTATTTATGAATTTTTATGAGAATTAAATGAAATTAAAATATTAATTAACCCTAATTCTAGTTTCTTTTTTAATTTATTAAGAAAAGCATTAAAATTTAACCTAAAATTAAACCTAATTAATTAATGCAATTTTATTTACAAGAAAATAATACTTAATAATTAATAATTAATATGGTGAAAAAGGAAAAAAAGATAAAAAATGCCTAAAACCCTAATTCTACCAATTTTTAAGTTTATTAAGAAAAATGTTTGAAATTAAGTCTAGAACTAAATTAAATGATATAATTTATTTACAAAGAAATATTAAATCAAATATATTTATTTTTTTGTCTTTTCCGTTTTTTTTTACTATTTTTATATTTTATGAAAATAAATTAAATTAAAGAATTGAAAAAAAGAAATAATTGAAACAAATAAAAAAAAAGAATTGAATTGCAAAACCTTAGGGGGTTCTGTCCCCAATTGGAGGAACCATTTAGTATTTCTGGCCCAATAACTTCCTGGCCTCGTTGACCTTTTGGCTAGCGTGTATCTTCATTGACTTATGCCCATGGTATTCACCAGATCTGGGCCTTCAGATTGTCTTCAGTGGCCATGTGGTGCGTTGAGATTGTGAGTGTATGGTAGGATTTGAAGCTTGAACTGCATAGGAATAGATTGAAACAAAATATATGAATGAAGTGAGGGACCTGGGAATCGAACCCAGGTCCCTGTGGTTATAGGACAACGCACCAACCGTCTGCACCAAACGCTTACTTTGTAGGATTAGTGGACAATAAAGAACATATATCATAAAACACGCTAGTAACATTAACTCAAAAAAATGCACGAAAATTTAAATGAACCAACCATCGCCTTACACCTCATCTTCTTCTTCCTTGTTGCGCTTTACCTGAAATAAAAATCAACTGAATAGCGGGGGTTTTAAACCCCCACTAAATGATGAATAGAAAAATAGCGAATAGGCCCTCCTGCTTCATAAATTAGGCGCGAGGTGTGTGTTCAAATCGTCCAAGTCTCCTGAGTTTAATGGTCTAGGTCTCACGTCCTAATTTTTCCATAACTGAGAAACCCCAATTCAAGGTTTTGAAAACCCTAGGCGTCGTTCATGGTGAAATCGCGTGTGGGCAAGCAAAACTTAATTGAACAATACAGTTAGCTTCAGAATGATAAGATTAACACAAAACAAGTATTAGAATTCAAAATCATGACATGAATGATGAAATACGATTTATGCAAAAGAGTTAAACAGTTGAACTGCTATATACCAATTCTGGGCGTTAGGGATGTGGAAAACTATTCAGGAAGCTTCCTTGACACTTTTGCAAGCTATTGGGATTGTTATTTTTCTCTGAATCGTGCTAGAATAGGGTTTTCAATTTTCAATTTTTTGACAAAAAACTCAAACTTTGTTTTTCTTTTCTGGCGCAGCTTGGAGATCATGAGCACTAGGGTTTGCATGAGTATAAGTATTGGAATGATTAGGGTTGAAAAATTGATCCAAAAACCCTTTGCATTCATGTAGAGAATATTTGATTTTCATGCATATAATTTTCAATCTTTTTCATGCATATTTGGTTCCAATCATGGCAAATCACATTGATTCTTTCTATATCTGATCATGCACGAAATCTTGAGCTTATTCCATGCATAAAAAGATTTAAAAAGTTTGTTTTGGTATTTTCCACATATTTATTTTAATTAAATGAATTATTAGCAATTTAAAATTCAAATAAATAAATAAAATGATGAATAACTTCCCTTTGGGCCAAATGGTCGTGCACATGCTTTGGATGATGAATCTTGGAAGAAAATGAGGCCCATTAGCAATTTTAAGGCATTTGAAGCAAAGTTGACTTTTCAAAATACCCAAAAATTTCCCAACTTCTACAAGGCATATCTTGCTCAATTTTTGAGCTTTGATAATGTTCTTGGACATTTTGGAAAGGTATTGAAGTCCTCTAACCAATTCCTTTGGTCCCATGTCATTTTGATTTACCAATCTCAAGTTATGGCCTTTGACTTAAAGTCCCTTTTTGTTAACTTTTGAAAATGACCTATAATGTTGAAATTGATAACTTTTTGTGAGAGCATTTGTTGGACTTGAAGTGTGAAGAGGAGTTGTAGGAAATGTCTTTATCTTCAAAATGAGCTTTGGATGGAATTTTTCTGATAATCCATGTGGAAGTTATGCCTTGGTCAAGTTACAGTTGACTTTTTCAACTGTCCAAATATGGAAACTTTTGCATCTTGAGACTTTTTGAGCCAAGCTTTGAGAATCATGATCAAGCATTGATCAAATGATGTTTGTGGCTTCAAAATGAGATGTTGACCAAAAATTTGAACTTTTGACTGTCAAATGACCATTTTGCCCCTAAGTTGACTGTAGTGCAATTAGGGTTTTTAACTGTGCAATTTTGTGCTGTAAGTCTTGAAACTTGGCATGAGGATGCTTGACCATGTTTATAGGCATGTGGGACTTGATTGGACCCTTGGAAACTTCATTTTCTTTGTCAGAACCAAAACCCTAGTTCTTGACTGTTAGGAGGCCCTTGAACTGTGCAACCCTTGGGGAGATTTTGAAGCTTTGACTTGGCAAATTTGGAAGAATATGGGAGGGCAAATTTTGGGGTACAACACCTGGTCTCGACAGAGGATTGGTAGAACTTCAGTTGCCAATCAAACCCTGAAAAAAGCCAGTCAAGCAAAGTCCAAGACGCTTCGCTCTAGAAATACTGTCGAAGATCAAAACGGAAGTCGAAAGACTATTGAAGTGAAAATTCATACGAACTACGAGGTATGTCGAATGGATTGCAAACATTGTGCCAGTAATTAAGAAAAATGGTACGTTGATGGTATGCATAGATTTCAGAGATTTGAATGCTGCAACACCCAAAGATGAATATCCTATGCCTGTGGCGGAAATGCTAGTCGATTCTGTCGCTGGCCATGAGTACCTGAGCATGCTCGATGGTTACTCAAGATACAATCAAATTTTCATTGCTGAAGAAGATGTGTCGAAAACAGCTTTCTGATGCCCTGGGGCCTTAGGCACTTACGAATGGGTAGTGATGCCTTTTGGCCTAAAAAACGCTGGGGCAACATATCAGCGAGCGATGAACTCTATCTTCCATGATTTTATTAACACTTTTATGCAAGTATATATTGATGATATTTTTGTAAAATCTGTTTCCAGGAAGAACCATATAGACCACCTTCGACAATCATTTGAAAGAATGAGAGAACATGGTCTGAAAATGAACCCTTTGAAGTGTGCATTTTGTGTGAAAGCTGGAGATTTCTTGGGCTTCGTCGTCCACAAGAAAGGCATCGAGATCAACCATAACAAGACGAAGGCAATCTTGGAAGCGAAATCGCCAACGAACAAGAAGGAACTGCAATCTCTGTTGGGCAAGATAAATTTCTTAAGGAGATTTATATCTAACCTAAGTGGAAAAGCTCAAGCCTTCTCACCCTTACTTAAATTGAATAAGGAAGGTGTGATACGGTGGGAGAACTGACTTGAGGTTTTGCGTTTGTTTTCTCAAATGTTTCGGTTTAGCAAGAGTCGCCACCGACTTTTTATTTTATCCTAAGGAAAGGTCGAAAAGCACAGGAAAGGCCTTTGAGATATTTTGTGGGTTCGGGGAGTAGATTATATAAAGGGAAGGTATTAGCACCCTTTCTATCCATGGTTATCCATGGGCTCTTAGTTACTTGCTTAGATCACTTGCTTTGCATTTTCAATTGTTTGAAATGGTGCTTTGTGTGTGGTTTTGAAAATGTTTTGAAAAAGAGGCCTTGTCTAGGCAACCTTTGTAACAATGCTTTACTCGAATGTTTTACAAAGGTGTGTGTCTTTTCGAAAAGATGTTTCAAAGTTTTTGAAAGTTGTTTTTGTGGAGTGGTTTTTGAAAAGTAGCAAGGATGTTTTCTTTGCAACTTTGATCGAGTAACTAAGAGCTATCTACTCTAAATTTCTCAAAGATCTTTCTCATGTTTTGACCCTTTTAACAGTGTTGTTTCACCATTGTATTTGGTGAACAACCTTATGTTAGGATGTAAACGGGACGGGCGCGGGTCATTGTATAGACCATGATAGCAATTTCGCAAAGTATCTTAGCATTTTTTGAGGGACTAAGATCATCTTTATAAGGCAACTTTGGATAGCGTCATCGAGGGACTATGATATTTTGATTTTGTTTGTTTTACCAAGATACTTTGCATGCGTAACATGGCCCATTTTTGAAGGCAACAAGTGGATGTAACCCTATGGGTGTTTGTATGCAAGTGTGTTTTATTGCATACAAGAGTTTATCTTTGAATTAGGATTTTCTATTTCATTGATTTTATCTTGCCATACACATCCTAATTACTAGCATTTATATTTGAAAGCAATAAAAAGCAGAAATATAAAATCCTACGCTATTACAGCAATTAGGGGGTGGGGATACATATTTGTACATGGGGTGATTCAACGAGAAAAATAGATAAGAAAAGAAAGTAACAAAAACAAGATAGAGAGAAAGAGAGAGGGAGCCAGCGCGCTGCTGAGAGGTCATCAGAAGTTCTGACTCAGGCCCGCTGCCAGATGATCAACCTTTTGGTTAAACTGTATGAGTCAGAACTTCTGACTCTGGCACCTGCAAAACAGAAACCTGTTAGTGGGGAGATCAGAAGTTCTGACCCCCATGCGCTGCAAGACAAGAGTTTGTTAGTGGGGAAATCAGAAGTTCTGATCCTGCTGGGAATACAATAATTCTCAGAAGTTCTGATATTATTGACAGCAAAACAGGCTTCAGATGTGCTAACGTCAAAGTCAGCACTTGGCTTCTCCCTGTGCTAATCAGAACATCTGCAACTTTGTTATTTTTCCACAAAACAGAAAACATATTTGGAACAGCTTCAGCAAATGTCAAAGTGTTTCAGGGGACAGAACCAACAAGGTCACAGGCAGGTTCTATGCTGACTCACTTTCTATCTAAATGTTCTGAGGTATGAAAATCCTCAGAACACAAACAGCAGCAACATGATGTTTACATTATGTTTATCTAAGCATGCAAAGCTAATGATGCTTAGCAGCGTGATGAAAGTCAGCAGGTGCTTACCTGGCTATTGGAAAAGTTTGTGAATGAAAGCTAGCTTCTGGCTCTGATGGTGTTCTGGACAGGTTCTTTTTTGAAAGGGGTAGATGAAGGGGTATGTGTATGTATGGTCAGAGGCTGAAAGTGTATTCTTTAGTCACAAAGAAAACTGGGTATTGATGAAGTTTGAAGGTAAGAAGTTCAAAGTTATGAAACACTGAAGATTTTGGCAGAGTTTCACAGTACTTTCTTGCTAAAAATTTTTGTTTCTCTTCTAGCAATTTTTCTGGTTTTTGGACGCCCCTTTTCAGTGGACAATGGTGCTCTATTTATAGGCAAAACTCTTGTGGCTTCTTAAACATTAAAGGCGCCAACAGAGGTTGAATTGTTCTTTGAAAGAAGTTCCTGAGAAGTTGTGATAACAGATAGCCTTTCAGCCTAGGCTGGAACAGCAGGCATGGATTGGGGAGAAGTGACCTCTAGGTGGACGGTGGCGCGTAGACCCATGCCTAAACCTGCATAAAGGCGTTTACCAAGCCACACGTGAAGGGACTACTTGGATGAATGTTCAGGAGTGGTTGGGAGCATTAATGAGCATTAAATAGTGATGAGACTTATCAACACCAAAATTCTGGTAATAGGAGAAAAACTTGAACCAGCAGTTCTGCTTTACCAAAAACAACGCAAACCATACTCTGGTCTTGGTCTCTTGTTGTTTTAGCAAATTTTGGGGATTCTCCTGACTTTCTGACACGTTCCTTGGATTTGCTTCTGGAAATCCTGGACTTAGAGATTTTGTATGAGTGTAACACCCACTCTTCTGACCCTTTCATCTTCTGATTTCAGCCTGTTCTGAAGGAGCCTTCAGACTTCCTTGCTTCTTTTGCATTCCTTTAGCAAACTCTAGTTGAACTTGCGTAACTGCTGAAAGAGTCATGTTCTGTCTGAGGCTTACGTGTTGAACCACGTTTGCAACTTCTGACTGAGTTGATGTAGCTGTTGAAGAGCCAACCTCTGACTGCGTTAAGCCAAGCTTGCAACTTCTGACCGTTGAGCCAAGCTTGAAACTTCTGACCATTTCTATCTTGAGTTTGGTCCAGAAGTTCTGAAGCGCTATTTTCTTCTTAAGCACCCATTTTTTAGAGAAAAATTCCAAATGTTTAGAATTTAATTTTTCTCAAGATAAAAGTGTTGCCTTTAGAGCTTGTGTGATCATTTTGCTCTTGTAAATGGTTTGCTTGGGAAGAAATGATAATTCAGGACTTGGATTTAATTCAGAGGGACTCTGAGAATCCAGGATGATTTCCTGAAGACAGAGAGAGCAAATTTTGGGGTACAACAGTTGCCCCTGTTCAATCTGCTTGAACCTGAAGAGTTAGATTGGCAGATTTGCCTTTCGCGGCTCGAAGGTAAAAGGAGATTGGACACTAGCGTGCCCTTAAATTTGTACTTGTAGAGACATGGATGCGGGAATGGGCTTAAAGATGCCATTTGTAGATGGGCTTAGAGATGCCATCTGGAGAGGTGACAAAATCTTATCGGGGATGGGCTTAAAGATGCCATCTGGAATGTTTGTTGAACTGTAGGTCGTTGATGAGTGAGTGAGTATCAGAAAGGTATCCCTGTTTTGGAACATCTCTGAACTGGGGGTCTGAATAAGCAATAGATTAATATCCGTGTTTGGAGAATCCATAAACTGTTTTCAAAAGTTGAATAATCTGAACAAGCGACAGGTTAACATTCGTGTTTGGAGAACCCGTGAACTGTTTTCAGAAGTTGAAGCGTATGAACAAGCGATAGGTTAACATCCGTTAGTGGAGAACCCATAAACTGTTTTCAGAAGTCTTGGAGTTGAATAAGCAATAGAGCAACATCCGTTGTTGGGAAGCGTCCGTAAGCTGTTTTCAAAAGTTGAGAAGAATCTGAACAAGCGATAGTTTAACATCTGTTACTGGAGAACCCGTGAACTGTTTTCAGAAGTCTTGAAGTTGAATAAGCAATAGAGCAACATCCGTTGTTGGGAAGTGTCTGTAAGCTGTTTTCAAAAGTTGAGAAGAATCTGAACAAGCGATAGGTTAACATCCGTTACTGGAGAACCCGTGAACTGTTTTCAGAAGTTGAGTCTGAACAAGCGATAGATTAACATCCGTTACTGGAGAATTCGTAAACTGTTTTCAGAAGTTGAAGAATCTGAACAAGCGATAGGTTAACATCCGTTACTGGAGAACCCGGGAACTGTTTTCAGAAGTTGAGTCTGAACAAGCGATAGATTAACATCCGTTATTGGAGAATCCGTAAACTGTTTTCAGAAGTTGAAGAATCTGCACAAGCGATAGGTTAACATCCGTTACTGGAGAACCCGGGAACTATTTTCAGAGGTTGAAGAATCTGAACAAGCGATAGGTTGACATCCGTTACTGGAGAACCCGTAAACTGTTTTCAGAAGTCTTGAAGTGGAGAAGGAACCGATGTAGGGTTTCCTGATGATGAGTCCGTGTAAAACTACATCTGAATGAATCTGGAATAAGTATCAGAATGTCTCCATGTCTGGGTCACATCTGAACTATCTCTGGGAAGAATCTCGGAAGATGATGATCTTTGTCTGTTGACTGATCTTTCCTGAAAAGGTAAAGAGTTAGTTATATGTAATGTCATGATGCATGACGCAATGTATGTTATATCAATGTTTATGATATGAATGTGATGAATGCGCATGTAAGTTGATGAGCTGTCTTGCTGAGGATAGATGAATCCTGGATGGCTGGAGATAAAAGAATCTTGACTGCTGTCAGGGAAAGTGAGTCCTTGACTATTGCAGGGGATTACAAGAATCTCTGATTGCTGAAGATGAGACATCCTCGTTGACTACTGCTGGAGAATCAGGAGCTTGGGTTGTATGCCAATCTACTGGGGATTCCTGTCCTGAGGAGATCTTCACTGGGGAATATCTGAATATCCTGTGAGGAATTGAGACTGAGAGTCTTGATTCGGCTTGGCGAATGCAAGATCTTCAATTGTTGAGGGATCTTAGGACCACTACGGGGGATCAGAACTCCTTGGTGACTTGTAGGGAAAGAGAATTCTGATGACCTCTACTGGGGAGTTCAAAACCTGATAGACTTATGCTGGAGAAGTAAGATTGAGAATCCTCAGTCTAGTGGGAAGTATCTCTGTGGGGAGAAGGTTTACTAGTCTGGTTCCGCTGGGGATTGATGGTTGGAATTTTTTAGCTCCGCTGAGGATTGGATTTTCAGATTTTTAAGGCTCCACTGGGGATACTGAAACATAACTCTGAGGGGAATTGAGTTCTGGAAGGCCCTCTGGCTGGGGAAATAAGTTTTGAGAAAGCTTTTGTTCTGCTGAAGATCCTGAAGTTTAACTCTGTTTGGGGAATGCAGTTCTAGATTTTGACTTTGTCGAGGAATTTGGAGTTTAAATATGCGGGGAATTTCTTCTGAAAGGGTATCAAGATATCTGTCTGTACCTTCATCCTATCAGCAATCATCTTTCTTGATTTGTAAGGAAATGACCATGTTCAAATGCATATGCCTATTTAACAAAACATTAGACGTTTCTCAAATAAAACATAAGTGTAAAAGAGAAAAAAGTAAGTCAAAGTAAATTTCTGTATTTGGAAAAGTATTTATATTAACTTCCTATAAGTATCTTTGTACAATGGAGACAGGCATCCTAGTAAGAGGATGTCGTCATAAAAATTGAAAAGAAAAAAAAATATACAAAAGAAAGATGGCTATGTGAAACAATTCCATGGGATTCCCATTCTGCTATAGCCTTCACAACTCTGAATATTGTCCATTCAATGCCTCGTCTGCCGGTGACTGGATTGATCAGAAGCTTGGAGCTGGTTGATGATGAGATTGTCCTCAAAGTGATCCGACGAGACATAGTCATACGCTCTAATTCCCTAACTTTTGCCTGAATTTCCCTTTTGGGTTTTTGATCCACTAGGAAACCCTTTTTTGCCGAAGTCGCCCTTTCAGGTTTTTGACTTGCCGGGTGTACAGATTTTTGTTTTATCCCTAATTTTTGCCTGAACCGCCCTTTCGGGTTTTCGGTTCACCGGGATGCCCATTTTTGCCCAAGCCGCCCTTTCGGGTTTTCGACTTGTCGAGTTATTTTATGCGTAGTATCTTTTGACTATGTCTGCGTTCGCAGGGTGCGGCAAATCATCGTCGTCCATGGTGGTAAGAATCATCGCGCCACCAGAAAATATGCTCTTGATTACAAATGGTCCTTCGTAAGTAGGAGTCCAGTTGCCCCTGGGATCACTTTGCGGCAAGATAATCCGCTTGATTACGAGATCTCTGACTTGATATACTTGACGTCTGACTTTCTTGTTAAAAGCCTTGATCATTCGTTTTTGATACGTCTGACCATGGCAAACAGCGGCAAGTCGCTTCTCGTCGATCAAATTGAGTTGATCAAGTCGTGTCTGAATCCAATCGTCTTCATTCAAACCAGCGTCTTTCATAATCCTTAAAGAATGAATCTGAACTTCCATGGGCAGGACAGCTTCCATGCCATATACCAAAGAAAATGGGGTTGCCCCGGTTGAAGTACGTGCCGTGGTACGATATCCATGCAGAGCAAAGGGTGACATCTCATGCCAGTCTTTGTAGGTGACTGTCATTTTCTGAATGATCTTCTTGATGTTTTTGTTCGCAACTTCGACAACACCGTTCATCTTCGGCCGATAGGGAGATGAATTGTGATGGTAAATCTTGAACTGTTCGCATAGAGCGGTGATCATGGTATTGTTCAGATTTGTACCGTTGTCTGTGATGATCCTGTCGGGTATACCATACCGGCATATGAGGTTCTGCTTGATGAAGCGGGCAACCACATTTTTTGTAACAGAGGTGAAGGAAGCTGCTTCGACCTATTTGGTGAAATAATCAATAGCAACCAGGATGAAGCGATGTCCATTGGACGCTGTGGGCTTGATCTCTCCAATCATGTCGATGCCCCACATTGTGAATGGCCAAGTAGCAGTCAGAATATTGAGGGGAACAGGAGGAATATGAATCTTGTCAGCGTAGACTTGACATTTGTGGCAAGTACGGGAATGCTGATGGCAATCTGCTTCCATGGTAGACCAGTAATAGCCTGCCCTTAGAATCTTCTTAGCCATTGTATGCCCGCTCAAGTGGGTGCCAAATGTACCGCTGTGTATCTCAGTCGTGATTAACTATGCTTCAGCTTTGTCTACACATCAGAGTAAAACACAATCATGGCTGCGTTTATAGAGGATGCCATTGCTTAGGAAGAACTTGGCAGCAAATTTCCTTAGGAACTTCTTGTCGTTTACAAAAGCTCCTTTGGGATATTCCCTAGTCTGGAGATACCTTTTGATTTCGTGAAACCAGGGTTGTTCCACTACTTCTTCGGTATTAATCTCATGACAATGCGCAGGTTCATCCATTCGCTCGATGGTGATTTGGGGAGTCTCGTTATCCCAGTTGAGTTTAAACATGGAAGACATTGTAGCCAGAGCATCTGCTAGCTGATTCTCTTCTCGCGGGAAATGCTCGAAGTTGATTTGCTCGAAATGAGGCAACAATGTCAAGACATGTTCTTTGTATGGGATAAGATTAGGATGCTTGGTATCCCACTCTCCTTTGATTTGACTGATAACCAAAGCCGAGTCCCCAAATACGATCAAAGATTTGATCCCCAGGTCAATAGCAGCCTTGAGACCAAAAATGCAAGCTTCATATTCAGCCATGTTGTTGGTACAGTTGAAGCAAAGTCGGGCTGTGAAAGGTGTGTGGCAACCTTCCGGGGAAATGAGTACCGCACCGATACCGTTTCCAAGCGCATTTGAAGCACCATCAAAGTACAGGGTCCATCGGGATCCATTTTCAGGTCCGTCATACGGTCCGTTACCTTCAACGTTGTCCAAATTCATGATATCCTCGTCTGGGAAATTGAATATCATGGGTTGATAATCTTCGATAGCTTGATGAGCTAGATGATCAGCTAGTACACTCCCTTTTATAGCTTTTTGGGTAGTATACTGGACGTCATACTCAGTCAGGATCATTTTCCATCTAGTTATTCTTCCAGATAAAGCAGGCTTCTCGAAGATATACTTGATAGGATCCATTTTGGAAATCAACAGAGTGGTATGAGTCAACATATACTGCCTTAGTCGGCGAGCAGCCCATACCAAAGCGCAGCAAGTTTTCTCGAGCAGTGAGTAGCGAGTCTCACAGTCGGTAAACTTTTTGCTAAGGTAATAAATGGCATACTCTTTTCGACCAGACTCGTCATGCTGGCCCAACACGCACCCCATTGAGTTATCCAAAACGGTCAGATACATGATCAGCGGCCTTCCTTCGACGGGTGGCATCAAAATAGGAGGTTCTAGCAAATACTCCTTGATTTTATCAAAAGCAGTTTGGCAATCGTCGTTCCATTTGACTACATGATCTTTCTTCAATAGTTTAAAAATTGGCTCACAGGTAGACGTCATATGAGAGATGAATCTGGCAATATAGTTCAAGGGCCCCAAGAACCTTCTAACCTCCTTTTCAGTACGGGGAGCAGGCATTTCTCGTATAGCTTTCACTTTTGCTGGATCGACTTCAATGCCTTTGTTGTTGACAATAAATCCTAGAAGTTTACCAGACCTAACTCCAAAAGTACACTTACTTGGATTCAGCCTGAGTTTGTACTCTTTCAACCTGGCAAACAGCTTCTGCAAATGCTTAAGGTGTTCCTCCTCTGTTTGTGATCGAGCTATCATGTCGTCTACGTAAACTTCGATCTCATGATGTATCATATCATGAAACAAAGCTACCATGGCGCGCTGATAAGTTGCCCATGCGTTCTTCATTCCGAACGGCATCACCTTGTAGCAGAAGGTACCCCATTGTGTAACAAAGGTTGTTTTCTCCATGTCCTCGGGGGCCATTTTAATCTGGTTTTAGCCCGAGAATCCATCCATGAAGGAAAACACCTTGTGCTGAGCGGTGTTGTCAATCAAAATGTCGATGTGCGGTAGGGGAAAATCATCTTTAGGGCTGGCCCTATTCAAATCCCGGTAGTCCACACACATTCTGACCTTGCCATCTTTTTTAGGAACTGGCACAATATTAGCAACCCATTGTGGATAGGATGTAACAGCCAGAAAGCCAGTGTTGAACTGCTTCATTACTTCTGCTTTAATCTTCTCAGACATGTCGGGCCTCATTCGGCGGACTTTTTGCTTGATCGGTGGACAATCCTTTCTTGTAGGGAGACGGTGAACCACGATATCTGTGTCTAAACCCGGCATGTCTTTATAAGACCAGGCGAAGATTTCGACGTATTCATTTAACAACTGTATCAGACGCTCCTTGACACTTGGATCTAGATTGGCACCCACTTGTATTTCCTTCTGGTCTTCCTCTGTTCCTAAGTTGACAGTTTCCAACAACTCTTCATGAGGCAAGATGGCCCTTTCTTCTTGCTGTAAAAGTCTGGCTAGCTCTCCTGGTATTTCACAATCTTCGTCATCTTCATACTCAGCCTGATTGACCAAATCTTCAGAGTTATTGAAGGACCTAGCATAATAGTCACCCATAGAATCCAGAGTGGATGGGTACCTGCATTTGTGAGTGTGGGTGTGTGTAAGGGATAGCCATCCTTAAACAAACAAAATGCAAAAGGAAAGAAAATGAACACAACAGTTTATCAATGAAAAACGTCCAATGAATCATTAAACATGGCATATGAATATGAAGATAATCAAAACCCTTACAAATGGACCTACACGCCCCGGGCAAGGCATGAGGTGAAAAAGCAGCGTGCAGATTGTTCAAAAGTAATTATTACAAACCAACATGAAATGATCGAAAGATAAGTTACTGATTAATGAAAGTAATAGGGACGAAGTATTTCGCCTCCCAGTTGTGCAGCCCCCCTTCAATGGTTGGGAAGATCCAGTCTTCAATGTTGGCCTCTTCGTCTTCGTCTTCCAAAGCATTGATTCCATGAGAAGAAATCTTGATGGGTGTCCTTTCAATTTTTGAGCGACGCGTAGCTTTTTGCCCCGCAGCGGTAAATCCCAACCCAAACTTGTCTGTTTTGTGAGGAAAGTCAGGCAACTGACCCCATGTTGAGCTCTTTCCCTCCTTCATTGCAGCCTTTGCGTCTTTTAGAGATGCCATCCTAGCCACCTGCTTGGGTATCTCGGCTACTGCCTTTTCTACAGCAACCTCGGGAGCAATTTCCTCGAAGTGTTGGAACGGTGTTTCAATGAATTCACCCTCCACTTCCACATACCGAAAGGAGTTTAGGTGACTGACCATATATTCCTCTTCACCGTGTACAATTATGATCTTTTCTTTGACAGGGTATTTCAGCATCTGATGTAGGGAGGAAGTGACTGCGCCAGCATTATGTATCCATGGTCTCCCTAGCAAGCAAGAGTATGACGGACGGATGTCCATCACATAGAAAGTTGAGTGGAATACTTCAGTGCTCACCTTGATGGGAATGTCGACCTCCCCATGCACCATTCTTTTAGACCCGTCAAAGGCCCTGACAATGATATCACTTGGTTTCAGCTCCAAGCCTTCACAATCTAATCGATCCAGAGCTTTCTTAGGTAGCACGTTCAGAGAAGAACCAGTGTCGACCAAAACATGGGCCATAGTAGTTCCTCGGCATTCTACTGACACATGTAATGCGTCATTGTGCTTTCTTCCTTTTGGGGTCAGGTCAGCATCAGAGAAACTCAGGCCGTTGTCTGTGGTAAGACTGGCTACACAATCTTGGAATTGATCGGCTGAGGTTTCTTGGGGCACATGGGCTGTCTTCAAAAAATTTATCAATGCTTTGGCGTGCGCCTCTGAATAAAGTAGTAATGCTAACATGGAGATCTTCGAGGGGGTTTGCCCCAGTTGCTCTACCACATCATAATCACTCTTCTTAATTATTTTCAGAATCTCCTCCATTTCTTTCTTGGAGGTTTCGGGGATGACCAATGGTTGAGCCCTCGTGCTGACGAGCTCATCTTGGATCCCTTTCCCCTTATCAGCAGAAGTAGGAGGGACAACCACAGGAATAACATCTTCTTCAATCAACGGGGTTCTTGCGGACAGTTTTATTGGTGCAGGAGTAATTTTGGCAGCAACTGAGGGTCCAAAGATTGCCTTTGGGGGGGCAATCTCTGGAGAAAATATTCTCCCACTTCGGGTGATCTTGCTTGTACCGGCAATGTTTCCAATACCGGCATCTTCTTCATCAGAGCTTTCCTCGGTTATCTCAACTTGTTTAACACCATGGTAGTAGATCTCTCCACCATAATTCCATGGTATTGTTTTGTCAGAAATGTAGGGGACAAGCCCTGGCATGGTTATTTTCAAGGGAACAAACTTCGTAGCGGATGTAATCTTAACATGCTTTTTAGGGACCTTGGAAAGATTGGTGGAAATGGTGATTATTGAAACATCTTCGATATGAGTTGGAGTAGCAGGAATCTTTTCGAAAAGAATTTGTCGGTTGTCCATTAGGCCTTGGATGCCTAACTTCAGCAATGGACAGTCGATTGGTAGGGAGGAACAACAGTAGCAGTCTTCTTTACATCCCGGGAAAATCCCATCCTTCAACAAATTCAACTTGATTGTCAATAGTGGAGTTACCAGATCATCAACAGCAGAAACATACAGATCTTCTTCAATAGCATGGACATTGCGACCATGCTTCGACATTGGAGCGGATATTACGTTTGGTTTCTCTGGAGCATCGAACTCAACTTCTTTTGCATCTATCAAGTCTTGAATTTTATGCTTAAGCGCCCAGCAATCGTTGGTGTCATGCCCGACGCTGTCAGAATGATAGGCACATTTAGCATTGGGATGATAATATGGGGAAGATGTGTTCACATTTTTTGGTGCCTCTTTGATAGTGGTGAGATTTAGCTTCAACAAATGGGTAAGAACCTGTGCAGGTGTCATGTTGATGCGGGTGAACTGCCATTGTGGCTGCTCTACCCGTTGCTGATTTGGTCTGGACTGATTGTTACGAGACTGATCATTTGATGAATTTTGGATCATCACGGCCGACCGGCGTTCAGTTCTTCCCGATCTTTTCTGAGAATATATAACAGCTGCTTCCTTCTTGGCCGGATATGATTTCTTAGCAGTTGTAGAGGCAGAGGCATCCCTTTGAATCTTTCCATTCTTAATACATGCTTCCACCCGTTCGCCAGTCAGAATCAACTCAGTAAACCCTGCGGACGAGCTCCCGATCAAATGGTTGAAGAACGGGCCAGATAAGGTCCCCAAGAACATATCAACTAGTTCTCTATCAGAAAGAGGTGATTGCACTCTTCCGGCCAAGTCGTGCCACTTCTGGGCGTATTCTTTGAATCCCTCATTTGAGGTCATTCCCATACTCTGAAGCTGAGTACGGGTTGGCGCCAAGTCAGCATTATATTGATACTGGCGATAAAAGGCAGCTGCCAAGTCTTCCCAGTTATGCACTTCTGGCCTCTCAAGTTGGTAAAACCAATCTAGTTGTGTACCGGACAAACTGTCCTGAAAGAAGTGTACCCATAGATTTCTGTCGGATGTATGAGGTTGAATTCTTCGGACATACGACCTCAGGTGCATTTTTGGGCAAGACAGCCCGTCATATTTCGCAAAAATTGGCACTTTAAACTTTGGAGGGATCACAATTCCAACAATCAATCCCAATTCTTCAAAATCTAACCCAGGAACCCTTTGCAGCTCCATAGCTGCCAGTCTATCCTCCAGGTTTTTGTATTTGTCGTCCGCTGGCGGGTATTGCTGCTCTGAGTAGTCTTCATCTTCCTCAACCTCTTCCTCTTCAGCTTCAGACTCAGAAGGTAGTGCAGCTCCTTTTCCTTTACTGGTTCCCTCATCAGATGCGGAGGGAAATTCAATAACTCTTCTAGCTTCATTCTCAAACCTTCTTCCCAGTGTAGCTACCCCCACTCTTTTCTTCTTCTTTTTCACCTTTTCTTGCTCTTTGTTCCCAAGCAGTGCTTTTAGATCCTCCTGACCCTTTGCCAAGGTCATTAGGAGTTGTTGAAACTGTGAGTTTTGTGACTGCAGATCTTTGACTGTCTGTTCGAGATCCATCTGGCTGAAATAAACAGCAGAAAGATAAGGAAACCTGGTGTGGAGACCTGCTTATGCATATGATGAATGATATGTTTATTCATGCAATGCATTCAAGGATTTAGAAATTCAAAATTGCTGCAAACAAAAAGAACACACGTCATATTAATAAGAAGAAAATTTGTCAGTACATAAAAGCCCCATGGGCCAAATATTACAAAAACTTCTTAAGGAAAAAAGACGTTGCGCATCCTCTTTGGTGCGATGTAGGTGTTGAGGGTCTCCTCCTCGTGAAGTAAGCGGGTAAGCTCCAAAACCTTCTTCTCACTGGCGTAGAAGTTGGCTTCAAAAGTATTCCTCTCTTCCTTGAGTTGGATCCAACTCTTCTGCATCTCCTCCCATGATGTTGGCATGTCATGATGTAGGATGGTGTAGGGAACCTCTCCTTCCTTAACAAGCTCTTTAATCAAAGGGAGA
The DNA here is from genome assembly GCA_948472305.1 of Vicia faba. NCBI lineage: Eukaryota > Viridiplantae > Streptophyta > Magnoliopsida > Fabales > Fabaceae > Vicia > Vicia faba. Next base: position 754,526,424 of record OX451740.1, on the reverse strand, counting down.
ATGTGAGGGTAAGGCATCATTAGACTCTGGGCTCGGGTTTGCACCCACTTGAGATAAGGCTCAAGAGGGATGGAGTTCTTGTGCCCCAGTGTCTTGCTATCTACCTTGTTAGGCATCCTCTAAGCTCTGATGAATCTTTGGCGAAGTCCTTGCGCATCATTGTCGAAGTCAAAAACTAGGTCAGGAATCAGCATGTCATGAGGGCCATCCCTCCGTGCATATCCAAATTGTCTCAAAGCTAGACAAGGGTTGTAGGTAATGCCTCCTCTAATGCCAAGTAATGGGACATTAGGGAACTCTCCACAATGATCGACGATGATGACATTTTCTCTGGACCGAGAACACCAATGTACATCAGAGTGTGTGAGGGTCATCAACCGTTGTGACCACCTTAAGCCTTGGTCATTCTTCAAAACAGATTGTGGAAGGTGCGAAATAAACCACCTTGCAAGGAGAGGAGTACAACACATGAGAACACCTCTCTTTCTCATTGTTTGTGTGTAAAATGAGTGGAGGATGTCCCCAAGCAATGTAGGTATGGGATTCTTGGATAGGAAAATCTTGACAGCATTGACATCTACAAGTTGGTCAGGGTTTGGGAACAAGACCAACCCATAAATAAGGAGTGCCACAATCTCTTCAAAGGCTTGCAGATCCAAAGAATTCCAACACTCTTGTGCCTTCTCAAACAAGAATTTTGCCAAGAAGCCTTTGACACCACTGCCCCTTGATGTCAGATGGTTGCATGCGTAGTGCTTGAGCAACATCTTCAGGCTTTGGTTCTTTTTCCGTACCGTTGTAGGGTAGTTGATTAAGAATAGGAGTTCTCAGGAGTTGAGAAAATTCCTCCAAAGTGGGCACCAATTGATAGTCGGGGAATGTGAAACAGTGGTGAAGGGGGTCAAAGAACTGGAACAACACTTTCACCATGTCTTCTTCAATGCTGGTGTTGACTAGGCTGAGCAGTCTACCATGTCTTTCACTGAAGAGAGAGCTTTCTGGAATTCTGGATGTGAGCTCCTTGAGTTGAGGAGGGATTCTCATAAGGTTGACTTGGATAGTTTTCCTGCGAAGAATTTCCATGACCTACAAAACAAGAACAAAGATGAAGATCCAAACCCTTGAAATGGTTAGTGGATGCATATGATGCTTTATGATGTTCATGATGTATGCACAAACATATGTACAAGCAAGTCACACAGAGCCCTAGTTTCAGGCTTGCATGGGGTTTCATAGGTAAGTACCCTCTTGAGTGAAGTTGGCTTAAAACCTGTCCTAAATAGTAATCGGGTTCTAAGGAACTCAATATCATTGGATTGTTTTCCATGTTCATTGTTTTGGTTTAGCCACTTAACTAGCGACCAAAATATTCTAAGAAAACAACCCTCAATGAGTGTAGTATCGAGTATCTACCAACTTCGGACTGCACCAAAGTCGGTCATCTCACTACCCCTAATGAAAGGCCAAGATGGTCAAGTAAGGTTCTAGGTCATTAGTGCTTAGTGACATCACTCAGCGTCATCGTACTCTCCTTGATTGAACTCAAGGGTTACCGGTACTCACAAATATGTCGCACTAATATAGCTATTGCTTCAACCGTGTCGGTATACCCTGCACAGTTTCCACAACGTATTGCTATCTATGAATGTTTCCCCAAATCCGGGTGTAGGATTTCAAGCCCAAACAAGAGAACCAAAATATAAAGCAATCAAAGCAAACAATTAGTCATGCAAGAGGGTGATCTAGGCCCTAAGGTTACTCCACTCAGAAGGAATCCCCAGCAGAGTCGCCAGTTCTGTGATACGATGGGAGAACTGACTTGAGGTTTTGCGTTTGTTTTCGCAAATGTTTCGGTTTAGCAAGAGTCGCCACCGACTTTTTATTTTATCCTAAGGAAAGGTCGAAAAGCACAGGAAAGACCTTTGATATATTTTGTGGGTTCGGGGAGTAGATTATAGAAAGGGAAGGTATTAGCACTCTTTCTATCCATGGTTATCCATGGGCTCTTAGTTACTTGCTTAGATCACTTGCTTTGCATTTTCAATTGTTTGAAATGGTGCTTTGTGTGTGGTTTTGAAAATGTTTTGAAAAAGAGGCCTTGTCTAGGCAACCTTTGTAACAATGCTTTACTCGAATGTTTTACAAAGGTGTGTTTCTTTTCGAAAATATGTTTCAAAGTTTTTGAAAGTTGTTTTTGTGGAGTGGTTTTTGAAAAGTAGCAAGGATGTTTTCTTTGCAAGTTTGATCGAGTAACTAAGAGCTATCTACTCTAAATTTCTCAAAGATATTTCTCATGTTTTGACCCTTTTAACAGTGTTGTTTCACCATTGTATTTGGTGAACAACCTTGTGTTAGGATGTAAACGGGACGGGCGCGGGTCATCGTATAGATCATGATAGCAATTTCGCAAAGTATCTTAGCATTTTTTTAGGGACTAAGATCATCTTTATAAGGCAACTTTGGATAGCGTCATCGAGGGACTATGATCTTTTGATTTTGTTTGTTTTACCAAGATACTTTGCATGCGTAACATGGCCCATTTTTTAAGGCAACAAGTGGATGTAACCCTAGGGGTGTTTGTGTGCAAGTGTGTTTTATTGCATACAAGATTTTATCTTTGAATTAGGATTTTCTATTTCATTGATTTTATCTTGCCATACACATCCTAATTACTAGCATTTATATTTGAAAGCAATAAAAAGCATAAATATAAAATCCTACGGTATTACAGCAATTAGGGGGTGGGGATACATATTTGTACATGGGGTGGTTCAACGAGAAAAATAGATAAGAAAAGAAAGTAACAAAAACAAGATAGAGAGAAAGAGAGAGGGAGCCAGCGCGCTGCCGAGAGGTCATCAGAAGTTCTGACTCAGGCCCGCTGCCAGATGATCGACCTTTTGGTTAAACTGTATGAGTCAGAACTTTTGACTCTGGCACCTGCAAAACAGAAACCTATTAGTGGGGAGATCAGAAGTTCTGACCCCCATGTGTTGCAAGACAAGAGTTTGTTAGTGGGGAAATCAGAAGTTCTGATCCTGCTGGGAATACAATAATTCTCAAAAGTTCTGATATTATTGACAGCAAAACATGATTCAGATGTGCTAACGTCAAAGTCAGCACTTGGCTTCTCCCTGTGCTAATCAGAACATCTGCAACTTTGTTATTTTCCCACAAAACAGAAAACATATTTGGAACAACTTCAGCAAATGTCAAAGTGTTTCAGGGGACAGAACCAACAAGGTCACAGGCAGGTTCTATGCTGACTCACTTTCTATCTAAACGTTCTGAGGTATGAAAATCCTCAGAACACAAACATCAGCAACATGATGTTTACATTATGTTTATCTGAGCATGCAAAGCTGATGATGCTTGGCAGCATGATGAAAGTCAGCAGGTGCTTACCTGGCTGTTGGAAAAGTTTGTGAATGAGAGCTAGCTTCTGGCTCTGATGGTGTTCTAGACGGGTTCTTTTTTGAAAGGGGTAGATGAAGGGGTATGTGTATGTATGGTCAGAGGCCGAAAGTGTATTCTTTAGTCACAAAGAAAACTGAGTATTGATGAAGTTTGAAGGTAAGAAGTTCAAAGTTATGAAACACTGGAGATTTTGGCAGAGTTTCACAGTACTTTCTTGCTAAAAATTTCTGTTTCTCTTCTAGCAATTTTTCTGGTTTTTGGACGCCCCTTTTCAGTGGACAATGGTGCTCTATTTATAGGCAAAACTCTTGTGGCTTCTTGAACATTAAAGGCGCCAACAGAGGTTGAATTGTTCTTTGAAAGAAGTTCCCGGGAAGTTGTGATAACAGATAGCCTTTCAGCCTAGGCTGGAACAACAGGCATGGATCGGGGAGAAGTGACCTCTAGGTGGACGGTGGCGCGTAGACCCATGCCTAAACCTGCATAAAGGCGTTTACCAAGCCACACGTGAAGGGACTACTTGGATGAATGTTCAGGAGTGGTTGGGAGCATTAATGAGCATTAAATATTGATGAGACTTATCAACACCAAAATTCTGGTAATAAGAGAAAAACTTGAACCAGCAGTTCTGCTTTACCAAAAACAACGCAAACCATACTCTGGTCTTGGTCTCTTGTTGTTTTAGCAAATTCTGGGGATTCTCCTGACTTTCTGACACGTTCCTTGGATTTGCTTCTGGAAATCCTGGACTTAGAGATTCTGTATGAGTGTAACACCCACTCTTCTGACCCTTTCATCTTCTGATTTCAGCCTGTTCTGAAGGAGCCTTCAGACTTCCTTGCTTCTTTTGCATTCCTTTAGCAAACTCTGGCTGAACTTGCATAACTGCTGAAAGAGTCATGTTCTGTCTGAGGCTTACGTGTTGAACCACGTTTGCAACTTCTGACTGAGTTGATGTAGCTGCTGAAGAGCCAACCTCTGACTGCGTTGAGCCAAGCTTGCAACTTCTGACCGTTGAGCCAAGCTTGCAACTTCAGACCATTTCTATCTGGAGTTTGGTCCAGAAGTTCTGAAGCGCTATTTTCTTCTTAAGCACCCATTTTTTAGAGAAAAATTCCAAATGTTTAGAATTTAATTTTTCTCAAGATAAAAGCGTTGCCTTTAGAGCTTGTGTGATCATTTTGCTCTTGTAAATGGTTTGATTGGGAAGAAATGATAATTCATGACTTGGATTTAATTCATAGGGACTCTGAGAATCCAGGATGATTTCCTGAAGACAGAGAGAGCAAATTTTGGGATACAACAGAAGGATTCAAGTGGGGGCAAAAGCAACAGGAAACCTTCGACAAGATCAAAGGGTACCTCACCAAGCCGCCTATTTTGGTGCCTCCTTGTAGCAATAGGAGTATGAGATTGTACATAGCTGCATCCGACAAAACTTTGGGAAGCATGTTAGCCCAAGAAGATGAAAATGGAGTCGAAAGACCCATTTACTATCTTAGCAGAGTTTTGAACGATGCAGAAACTAGATATAGCGAAGTTGAAAAATTATGTCTGTCTTTATTTCTATTGTACAAAACTCAAACAATATATAAAACCAGTTGATGTGTATGTTTCGTCTCATTTTGATGTTTTCAAATACATGTTGTCGAAACCCATCTTGCACAACCGAATTGGCAAGTGGGCGCTAGCATTAACTGAGTATTCACTGACCTTTATGCCTCTTAAGGCAGTAAAAGGGCAAGTGGTAGCAGACTTTATAGTCGACCACTCAATTAAGGTTGAAAATATAAATTATGTGGAGATAGAGCCCTGGAAATTCTACTTCGATGGTTCCAGCCATAAAGATGGAACATGAGTAGGGGTCTTAATTATTTCTCCAGAAAAAATTCCAACAACATTCAAGTACAAGATAAAAGGTACTTGTTCGAACAATGAGGCTGAGTACGAAGCTCTAATTACTGGCCTTGAGATATTGTTGGAATTGGGGGCAACTCGAGTCGAAATAATGGGAGACTCAGAGTTAGTCATCAAGCAAGTCACAAAAGAGTACAAATGCATAAGAGAAAATCTTATTATGTACTTTGTGATAGCAAATCGTTTATTGAAAAAATTCGAAATGGTTAACATTCGACACATACCTAGATTGGAAAATCAAGTAGCCAATGATTTGGCACAGATTGCATCTGGGTACAAAATTTCAAAAACGAGATTACAAAGAGCAATCGAAGTTCGAGAAAAAATAAAAGCAATCAGCCTGTCTCCAACAGATTTGGAATCGACAAGACTGGGGTATACTGATCAAAGGAACTTTGAAATTTCGTTCATAGATAACTTGTCAGAGTAAGATTGGAGAAAACCCATTGTAGATTATCTACAAAATCCAGCAGCTTTGACAGAATGAAAAATAAAATATAGGGCGTTGAGTTACGTACTCATGGGTAATGAGTTATTCAAAAAGACTCCTGAAGGGGTATTGCTAAAGTGCTTAAGCGAAACTGAAGCATACATAGCCCTTTCGACTATGCATGCTGGAGCATGTGGGGCTCACCACGTAGGCCATAAGATGAAATGGTTGTTGTTTCGACAAGGACTATACTGACCCACTATCTTGAAAGATTGTGTTGAGTTCGCGAAGGGTTACCAGGAATGTCAAGTCCATACAAGCATCCAACATGTACCAGCAAGCGAACTTCACTCAATAGTGAAACCTTGGCCTTTTAGAGGATGGGCGTTGGATCTTATTGGAGAGATTCGACCAGCATCATCAAAGAGCCAAAAGTATATACTGGTAGGCATTGATTATTTCACCAAATGGATCGAAGTTATCCCTTTAGTCAATGCAGACCAAGATAATGTCATTGAATTTATTCAAAAGAACATTATCTACAGATTTAGAATCCCTGAGACTATAACAACCAATCAAGGATCAGTGTTTATTGGTCGAAAGATGCAAGAATTCGCTCAAGAAACAGGCTTTAGACTCCTAACATCAACGCCTTATTATGCACAGGCAAATGGTCAAGTTGAAGCAGCAAATAAAATAGTGATTGGCCTGATAAAAAAGCATGTGGGAAAGAAGCCAAAAAATTGGCACAAAACATTAGACCAGATCTTGTGGGCCTGTCGAACGTCCTCAAAAGAAGCCACAGGTATAACACCATATCGGCTAACTTTCGGTCATGACGCAGTACTGCCAGCAGAAATTTGTCTTCAATCAGCAAGGGTTCAGAGACATCAAGATATTCCCTCTGAAGTTTATTGGGATATGATGTTAGACGAACTAGTGGATGTAGACGAAGAAAGACTATGAGCTCTCGACCTACTGAGAATTCAGAAGAAAAGAGTGGAAGACTCTTACAATAAAAAAGTAAAACCTAAGGCATTCTCGCCTGGAGAATTAGTTTGGAAGGTGATTCTCCCCATGGATCGAAGAGATCGAAGCATGGGAAAATGGTCACCCAAGTGGGAAGGACCGTTCAGAATTATTCAAATTTTTTCTGGTGGAGCTTATGAGGTCGAAGAGTTAAGCGAAGATAAAAGACTCTTGAGGGTAAACGACAAATATTTGAAAAAATATAAACATATGCTCCAAGAGATCAAAATAAATAATAGTTAATGACTAAGTTAACTATAAAAAGCCAAAATGGAAGGACAGGTGTCGACTGGAAATATCAAAGAATGCCTTTTTCTTTTAGCGTCGAAATAAGACATTCTTGGGGGGCAATTTGTTGGCTCCTAAATGCGACACCCTTGTTTTTATCATACATAGACCATTAATTATGAGTCAAAAGTGTTTCCTACATAAGAAGGCTTCGACCAACTGATCCTGTCGAGGGCTCATCAAAGAATGACAAGATACTTAGAGAAATTCCTTTAAGCGGGAATCTTGTTGTCTTCGATGTCGAAGGAAACTCTCGACGAAGGTACCTGATGCCCAAGGTCGAATGGTTTGAGATTTGAATTGTTGGAGGGAAAACGGTTCCCAGCAGTTACCAAGTGCAACGTGCCGAAGACAGAAGCGTCGAAGGCTGTGAGCGTGCCATGTGGCGTCATCTCGAAGCAGCGTAACTGCCCAGCGGTTACTTAGGATTTGTTTTAGTATAAATACTAGTTGTTCATGTAGTTTTCGCGTGTGTTCATCATCTTATACAAGTCACTCATCTAGATTCAAGTACCCAGCGTGAGCGAAAGAATCGTTGAGAATGTATGTGTGAAACACCATTTAAATTAATCAAAGTCTTTTATATTCAAGCAATTTATCGCTTTTCATTTACTTATCTCCGTCGAAGCCTTTACTTAACGCTTTTATTTATTCTATCAAGCTTTTCTTCATGCAATTTGCTTAAAGTGTCTTTACTTTACTGGCATTAATCACCATTAGGATTAGTCAAACTCCAGAAAATCAACCATGTCTTAGAATCAATCTGATCGATCCTACGAGTCACCAAATAAGTAACCTTTTGGAAGATCAGCGGTTGTTTACCAATTTCCACGGTAAACTGTGTGTGTGTGTGTGTGTGTGAGCGCACGCGCGTGTGTGTGAGTGAAAATATTACATCCTTAATCAATTTTATCATGAAGGAATGTATAATATTTATGTGTCTTGACTTTCCATTATACCTTTTGTTGTATACTCTAACCAAAGTGGTTTGACTATTGCAATGTATCAACACCTTTGAAGCATTATCTTTAGCCAATGAAACTTCCAACATAAGGTCCCTCAACCTTTCAACTTCTCGACCAGTGAAAGCAAGATCCACGAACTCTGATTCCATGGTCAAGAGGCTGATACACGTTTGTTTCTTGCTCTTCCAAGAAATATAATCACCAACTAGTATAAATATTACCCAATTATAGATTTATGATCTATGACACTCAATATCCAACATGTATCAGTTATATTTCTAATATGGTAGGAAGCCTACCATAATGGAGGCCAATATATTTGTTTTTCAAAAGATAACCGAAATTCTTTGTGGTGGCCTTCTTATGATTTCCATTTGGATTACTAGTAAATCTACTCATTTTACTAACTACAAATGTTATGTAGGGCCTAGTATATTGTATCAAATACATTAGACAATCAATTGTACTTGCATATTACAATTGAGTCACACCTCTTCCATCATTCTTTTAAAGTTTGACACTGGGATCAAATAAATTACTCACTTCTTTGAAACATCAGTGTTTGAATGCGTCAAGTACTTTCTCAACATAACGTGTTTGATTAAGTTCATAACCCCACTGTTTTGTTTTACTTTGATCCCCAAAATAATGTCAACTTGTCCAAGTTCTTTCATCTTAAATATGGAAGTTAGAAACCTCTATTTCTAAAAATCCATTCAACTTGTTGCAAATGATTAACATGTAATCAACATAAAAACAAAGGAATATCATAATGTGCTTCAACTTTGTGTACAAACACTTGTAACAACATATAATTCGTAAACCTCATCAATTTATTTAAGGTCGAAAAACAAATAAAAGTGTGTAAATTCAATAGGAAATATACGATATTTGTGGTGAGAAACTACGTAACATCAGTATATGAATCCGTAGAAGAAGTTAAAGGTGTTGACTTTGGACCACAAAGATGTAAAATTTCATCTGCACACATACCAAATTTTTTAGGTATAGCTGAAATTTTCGGTATTTCAGAAATTTCAAATTTCCGATTTTATGCTACCTACCAGAAATTTATGTAATTCCCACTTTATGTAATGACTTTTGGAAATCGTCCAGAAAATTTTGAAATTTCCGATGAATTTAGATAATGCAAAGAATTTCCAGTTTACGCAAAAATTCGGCACCATAAATTTGCTCAGCGTACCAGAAATTTCATTTTTACCAACTTTGACCAATAGTAATTTTTTTGAAAAATGTAGAAATTTTAGAAGTAGATAATAAAAGGAGTATTTTGGGAATATTTAAATATGTGGGGTGCCATGTATAATTTGGGGGGGGGGGGGGGGGGGGTGCCATGTTAAATGCTCCATTTTTTGGCGAGTGCGCGAGTCGGATCGATGGGCCATGACCCGTTTTACCACCCCTAATATATATAGATTTAGATAATTTCTTTCCCTACCTCTATGTTTTCTTGGAGGCCCCTGGTGAAAAACCCAAAACACCCCCAAACTTCAGATGTGCATATCCGAACTCACTGTATTTGTCAAGAATAGGTAGGTTCGTATATGCATATCCAAAGTCATTCTATTTTGTCAAGAAAAGGTGATTTCGCATGTGTATATCCGAATTAACCCCACAATTTAGTATTTCAGATGTGCATATCCGAAGTCATTTAATTGTTTTCACCAGCGTAGACAAAATATTTCCACGCTTCAGAACCCATTTGTTTACAAACCCAAAACCAACCCCACATAATTTCTACCCAAACTTGGAATTTCTACTCATTTCAACTCATTCCAACTATGCATTATAACGTAGCGGGTCGGGAACGATTTTTATTTCCCCCAAACTCAAACTCAAACCCAAACCCGAGTTCCTAAACAATTCTCGTTCCTCGCCCTAAACTCAAACGGGAATGAAGAATTAAAACCCAAACCCGTCTGAAATGGATTCGGGTTGGGTTCAGGTATGCCCGTCCCGCCACCATCCGTTTAGTAAAATTAATTTTTTTTAATAAAAATGTTTATTTTTTCCAAAATTAAATTACATTATAAATAATAAAATAATAAAAAAAATTCCGTACATACATTTCAAATATTTTAAATAATAAATACAAATCAAATTATCAAATATTGGCCACATATTTAATATTCTAAATGATAAAAAATGAATAATAATGTACATATAAAATAAATGTGACATGTTCGGGGTGGATACTAGTGTCTCCGTTCCCCGACCCATCCCCATATTTTGTAATTGAGAAAACCCAAATCCAAACCCAGTCAAAACATATTTTTCCCATCAACTTTGGGGCGGGCTCGGGTGGATACTCGCAGATACGAGTTTTGATGCCATGCCTAATTACAACTCATCTCCAAAGCTCTAAATTTGTGTAAGTTTTCTGCATTTCCATTTGATCCACTTTGCAATGCTATAATAGGTTATTAGGTTAGTTAGAATCAATTACGTTGTGTAGATTAGTGTTAGAGTAGTTAAATGTTGGTGTTGATGCCGATCTGTCATCGAATACACATTCTTGGGCATACGACATTGGATTTCGAAATCTTTGAGAGGGGCGATCCTGAGGCAGTTGCCATCATTTGGAGGATGGTTAGGGAGGCATCCAGTGTGACGCAATATAAGAGGAAGAGGAGGTCACATGTGGTTAGGATTAGGCATACGCAGTAACCTATGTTATATTATTTTTTTTACCGATATAATATTTTGACATTACACACTTTCTGAACAATTTATGTATTATATTATGTTTCCCTATTTCTTAACATCTAATCTAATTGTTACTACGTGTGTTTCATTTTTCGTCCAAATCATATCATTTTTGCTCGTCTGTCCCTTTATTAGATAATGGTAATGATGATGTTTTAAACAAAAATAACACAAACAAATAATATTTCAGATATATATCGGAAACATCTATTGACATATTTAAAGGGTGACTTTGAATATACATATCCGAAATAATATTTTAGGATTTTCAAGAATTTATTCAACATATAGAAATAAACAAAGAAATTCTTTAAATTTAAGTGATGACACGTGTATAAGTTTCTAATGCCCTAAATATATATGAAAAAAAAAGTTTTGGCATTAAAAAAAAAAGACTTTCAATAAAAAACAAATTATAAAAAGAAGAGCACACAAATGGGTTCAGGCGACGTGAGTTTACTGCTACTGCTGCTACCTGCTACCTGCATTTCGCTAACGTTCATTCCCCCCTCTCTCTGGTACGGTAGCAATGGAGAGAGGAGCGACAAAGAAGAAATCACCACCTCTCTCTTTGGAGCAATTCATCTCTATCACTGCCCCTCTTCTCGATTTGGAAAAGGTACACACTTTCTTTCTCTCTTTTCCAATCCAATTCACTTCTCAAACGCTGCGGTTTCAACTTTCATTTACCCTAATTTTCCGTCTAGTTTCAATTTTCATTGGATTGTGTTTTAATCCATCAGAACACTGAAAAAAACTTCAACTTTCAAACAATGCTTAATAGTCTCGCTTCAGAATGATCTATCTTTTCAATTTTATCCTTTTGTTTTTGTTTCAGGAGGCTGAGATATCAAGTTCAATCGCCACTGGTGCGTCCAGAAATTTGGATACTGCTCAAAAGAGAGGATCAACAATCCTCAATTTGAAGTGTGTCGATGTTCAGGTTACCTCATTTTCAGTTTTTCTCTTGTTTTCACAATACCTTTTCACAAGTGTTTTTGGAAAAAGGGTGTTTTTTTTTCTTTTTTTCTTTCAATGTGTGTAATTTGATGGTTTGATAATGGAGGCAGAGTTGAAAGACAAAGAAAGATGGAATTTGAAAATATGAAAATAGCAATGAAAGTGGAAGTTTGATTTTATATTTCACTTATTTCATGAATGAATGCTAATATCTTTTATAAGGTTATGAAGCAAAAGGTGCTAGGTTTATAGTTCATTTTTTCCCTTCATGTTTTCCTGTGCCTTCAAGTAGTAAGTTTTGAGGCACTGGCACCTCTAAAAAAAGGTTTGTCCGTGTCAGTGTCCGAAGCCGACACTGACATTTGTGATTATGTTTGACTTATTCATTTTTCAAATTACTACTGGTATGGTATGTTTCTGGTGTTCGTGCTTCCTTGGTAGCAAGTAAGTGGAGCTTCAATTCATATGATATTCTTATATTGTGACTCTTCTTTTGCTGTTTACTCTGAAAATAGACAGGGCTTATGGGAAAGTCTCTGATCGAGCTCCAATCTACAAAAACAGACGTTCTTCCTGCACACAAGGTAAAGGGGATATATCTTTTATCTGTGTCTTCTGTCACTTGTTCTGGATAAAAGATTATGGCGGGAGTTGATTCATGTAGCCAACCCTACTTAATGGGATAAGACTTGGTTTGTTGTTTGTTGTTTGTTGTGTCCACCAATTTCTGTAGGGTTTATTTAATGATCAGTGTATTTATTTTATAAGCCTACTTTTATTGTATGCATAGTTTCTCTTTCCTTTTGCCTTTTTGTTATGCCATAAAACAAAAACATCTTGTGGCATTGATAAGGATTAAGGCCATTTCCAATGCATTAAATCAATATTGTATTACTTTGATGAATTTATGAGTTTTTTTTTTGTGCAGTTTGGTACTCATGATGTTGTTGTTTTAAAACTCAACAAGGCTGATTTAGGTTCTCCCGCCCTTGGGCAAGGTGTAGTTTACAGATTGAAGGTATCTGATTGGCTTGCTTTGGGAAAAGAAAAAATAATTACCCATGCCATTGGCTGTGGACGGTCTTGTCTTACTTTAATTTGCTCCTTTGATGCAATTTCTAACAGGACTCATCAATTACTGTTGCTTTTGATGATATACCAGAAGATGGCTTAAACAGTCCCCTAAGGCTGGAAAAAGTCGCAAATGAGGTATGCCGATAAGCTCATGCTCCCTAGGTACTTATTATTTCTTTTTGTTTAGAATAGTTCTGTGGTTTGATTATAGACAATTCAATTACTAAAATGATATTCAGCATGTTTTGTTATACACTATAATTGTATGTTTTTGTGAAATATATGAACTGCACTAAATAGGAACTTATTGTGATGCTTTGAATCTTGCTTTTGATTAGTTATTTGACTGTCTTCTAGTGTGTTTTTGTAAACATACATGTTAGCTCCTTGCTTGGGATTTTTATCCATTTTTTTACTCAATTACTTGCTCCTGGGTTCTTATATACAGAAAATGTTTATGGTTCATCCAGGTGACATATCACAGGATGAAAGATGCATTAGTACAGTTGAGTAAAGGTGTGCATAAGGGTCCTGCTTCTGATCTAATCCCTGTCTTGTTTGGGGAGAGGCAACCAACAGTGTCCAAGAAGGATGTATCCTTCACATCCGTTAATAGAAATCTTGATCATTCTCAGGTGTGTAATCTAATTTCTTGCTGGTCGTTTTACTTTTCATTTTTTTTTCCAAACAGTTGTCTATTTTATGTAATCTATTATCATACGATGTGTTATTTCATCTGAGGTTGTCTTTGGCTATGTAATTAGTAATACTATCAATCATATTTCACAATCTGTTGGACAAATATGTCTAACTCCTATTGCTGTCTATAAGTCCTCTTCTTTAAGGGAAATTTAAAGAATTGTAATTTAGGGACTCCATAAAAGTATCTTTTCAATTCAGAATCATTAACCACTCTCAGTGTCATCGAATATCCGTCATGGCGGATAACAGTGGTGGTTTTTGGGTTAATCCACTATGGCAGCGCCATAAAACAGTTGTTATGGCTATATTTTGGTTCTCCACCATGGACCACCATCTGCCAACGACAACAACACTCACCGTCTACTATTGTTTGATAACATTCAAAGTGTGTTTAGTGTGTGCACCATGTACTTGAACACATGTATTGAATTAACTAATTGAGTGGTGTTCCAATTTTAGTTATTGATTTTTCCAGGCATTATCTTATAATAATTGTTTTGCGTTTTCATACTGCTCTTGATTTTTAAGTTATTCATTACAATTAAGGCCTTAATTGGTTTGTTTTTAAAACATATGTTAATCGTCTCGAGGGTTAAGCTAATATGAGGTTATTGAGAGCCGGTTTGGATAAACAACTTAATTAACCGTTTATAGCATAAGTGTGCATCCTATAAGTACTTATGTATTAGCTATTTATACAACAATATATAGAATGAAGTCAACATATTTTCATATAAGCTATAAGTTCTTTTTTATAAGTTATCCTAGAGAGCTTAGGGAAATAAGTTATTTTCAACATATTTTCGTATGAGCTATAAGTTCTTTTCATATTTGTCATATCAAAAGCTATTTTCATTAGCTCTCCCAAATAGTCTCATTAGTGCTTATGCTATAGGTATTAGGTAAGCTCAAATAAGCCAATCCAAACAGACCCTAATTGTCCAAGCATAACTAGAAAGATACAATTGAACTGAGATTACATGAACTTTATCAATTACTTGCGAGATAACTTCAAATATTGAACGTGCTCTACATGTAGTTGGTTGGAAATAAGTGGACTTATTATTAATCAACTAAGAGTTTTGATATAATCGTTAGTTGATTATTAGAGCACTCAAAATTATGGATACAATAGTGGTTTGCCACTTTAATGACCTGAGCAGTAAACTGTCCCTTCCTGTTTGTTACTGCATGGTTAGGGGACTGGGTATGTAGCATTGTTCTTGGGAAAATTCTTGTTAATTAAGCCAAATCAAATTCAAGTGGTTTAATTGTGTTGTGATCTTATTTTTAGTTGGTTTTAGGATAGCAACTAAACAATATATCCCTATTTTCACGGTAATGGTGTTTCTGCACGAGTGTTCATAATTTTGTTCTTTGCACATAAGGGCTCTGGCCTATGATTCTAAAATCATGTATTTACATTTTCTTATCTCCAAAGAAAGATGCAATTTCAAAAGCCCTATCCTCGAAGAATGTTTTTTTGCTACACGGACCTCCTGGAACGGGAAAAACCACAACAGTTGTGGAAATTATATTACAAGAAGTAAAACGTGGATCTAAGATTCTCGTTTGTGCTGCCTCAAATATTGCTGTTGACAACATCGTTGAGCGGCTAGTTCCACACAGGTATAGTCATTTTAGCATCTCTTTGGCACTATAATAGTTGGCTAATTTTTCTGATTGGCATATTTTACATCGGATAGCACAGATAAACAATGTCTACCTCCTGCAGAAAATTGTCTAAAGAACCAGTAATATTGGAATGAAATGACTTCTCCTTGACAAAATAACAATGGTGTGCAAATTATAAATTTTATAATTTGCAAGCCTTTTTTAAAGCTTATATTTATTTTGTTATTTTCCTTATTCTGTGGAGAGATGTTTTCTCACTTGGTTTCGTTTCATCAAGAGTGTAAAACCACATGTCAATTCTCATTCATGGTATCTAACATTTATGTTAGAGTTAAGCTGGTGAGGATTGGTCATCCTGCACGTTTATTGCCCCAAATACTGGACAGTGCACTGGATGCTCAGGTACACAGTGACCACCTGTTTAAATGATAAAATTTTAATATTTGTCTTCATGGTTTCTTTCACCTCTTTTTATTACTATTCGCAATAGCATCAGTAAAATGGCCAAATTTATGTCAGTGTTGTGTATTTATCCTCTGTTAACCTGTTATTATTTGTTAATAAAAGAAGATTTCACAAAAGAAATTAACAGAAGAACAATTAAGGAAAGGTAAGATTCTCCTAGGGCTACAAAAGAAAACAATAAAAAACTGAAGAAAAGGAAATACCATCCAGCTCAAAAGAGCTCGCACTGCAATCTATTTGGATATCCTCTCTCATATTGAAGCTTCAAAGGAACTGTTAAATCTGTCGTGTATCATACTTGTTTTCACCCTCTCATATTGAGTTTCTCTGAATTTAGGTACTGCGAGGAGATAATAGTGGCCTTGCAAATGACATTCGGAAAGAAATGAAGGTAAGGTTTTACTGCCTCTATCCCGACGTGTACTCGAGTTTTTTCTTTGTTCCTTTTTATAAAACCCCTTTCAAATTTTCAGCTACATTAATTATTTCTTTACCACCATATCCTTATGTTACATCTTTTTATGCGATACTTCTCTATGAAAGTATTAACTAATTCTCTCTCATGAAGGATAAACTTGTAAAACAACACCAATTATAAAAAATTAATACGGCAACCAACTTTTTTAATTCTCTTGATTTTCTCGCAGAGCTAAATCTCAATTCTAAGTATGAATTAATTATCATTTTCCAAGATTATTAGTGTCATCTACTTGCTGTTCTGTTGTGTCATATGATAGTTATCATTGATGATTGATGTCGGCATTAACTTCATGTTAGCATAATGTTAGCAACATTAGTTTTCAGTTTTCACAGGATATAACATTTTTTTCCAGGTATTGAATGGAAAGCTGTTAAAAACCAAAGAAAAAAATACAAGGAGGGAAATACAGAAGGAACTTAGGACTCTATCGAGAGAAGAGCGGAAAAGGCAGCAGCTTGCTGTTACAGACGTAATTAAAACTGCAGATGTAATATTAACTACCCTGATTGGGGCTTTCACTAAGAAACTTGAGCGCACTTCATTTGATTTGGTGATTATCGACGAAGCTGCTCAAGCGCTTGAGATAGCATGTTGGATACCCCTGCTAAAGGTAATGTTGATGCCTAAACACTACATTCAATGATATTCATTACAATGTTGCATTCAAAATTTGTTTTCATCTTCTCTTGATTGCATGCCTTTGTTAGGTTATGTTTTATTGCTGCTGTCATCTATTACTATAACTACAACCACTAATAATCACAATCTCCGACAGCATCTTTCATTCCTCCAATAATGTTTGAAAGAGAAATTGCTTTGAACTGGCAAAACTAACAGACTAATACTAAACCTGCACTTGATTCCGAATTAAAATTTAAAATACATAGCTTTCTAATCATTATTTTAAATTTCACTTTGACTATAATGAATTAAGTGGAATTCATTGTTTTAGGGTACAAGATGTATACTTGCTGGAGATCATCTTCAACTTCCTCCAACCATTCAAAGTGTTGAAGCTGAGAAGAAGGGCTTAGGAAGAACCCTCTTCGAACGACTTGCAGAACTGTATGGAGAGGAAGTCACATCTATGCTCACCGTCCAGTATCGTATGCATCAACTTATCATGGATTGGTCTTCTAAAGAGCTTTACAACAGTAAGGTGCTCCTAATTTTCAAAGCACTCGTCTTGACATTTGCATTGCAATAAAATATATATCTTTCCCCCTGTTAAACCACTAATACAAAGGCAGAATTTATCAATCCTGAACTGATTAGTCAGATTATATTGGGGGATAAACTTTTTGTTAGATCTTCATACATGGGATTATGTGATAACAGGTTAAGGCTCATCCAAGTGTTGCTGCACATACGCTATATGATCTTGAGAATGTGAAGAGGACATCTTCAACTGAACCAACCATTCTTCTCATAGACACAACTGGGTATGTTGGATGATGTCATTAGTTGAAATATCTATAATCTCAGAACTGATTTTGATTAGTATGGATATGTGGAATAAAGACACGACAATCTCTTTCTAATGAAAACTGTTGAACCATCGTTTTGTACACAATGATTTGGCATTTTGATTAATCAATATCCAGTGACCAGTATTAGAATTTTAACAAACATCTGAACTGATGTGGAAGCTGGAGAGAGAAAGTCATAGTATTTCATTTGAAAGAAATATAGGTTGTTGGTAGGAGCATTCAAACTGAATATAATCCAGCTGATTATATTGATTGCTTCAGATGTGATATGGAAGAAAAGAAAGATGAAGAAGACAGCACCCTTAATGAAGGAGAATCTGAAGTTGCTATAGCTCATGCAAAGCGATTAGTGCAAAGCGGGGTGCTTCCTTCTGATATTGGAATCATTACCCCATATGCTGCTCAGGTATGGAATTGTTCTGTGGGAACTTTTAGTATGAAGTATCGTGTAGGAGTGTTATAGCATAGGGGAATTTGAGCAAATTGTCATTGCTCTGTGAAATAGCAGTTATAGGCTTATAGCGATGGTAAAGCACTGTTAATTAGCAGAATTTGAACAACCCGCTATTTTTCTGCGATCTGCGTATGACAACATTGTTAATATAAATGTTAGGTGGCCTAAAACTTCATGTTTAAATAGTTTTATGAAAGATGACAGTATGGTCAATATTGTTTTTGGCAGGTTGTTTTACTCAAGATGTTGAAGAACAAGGAGAACTCGCTGAAGGATATTGAAATCTCAACAGTTGATGGTTTCCAGGGAAGGGAGAAGGAAGCCATTATTATATCAATGGTTCGATCAAATTCAAAAAAAGAGGTATTTTAAACAAGTCTGCTAGTTTTTAATTTGCATCATATAGGTCATACATGGCAAATATGTTAAAATGGCATGGAGATTAAAAGAAGAGACTTGAAATATATGTTTCAGGTGGGTTTTCTGAGTGATCGCAGGCGAATGAATGTGGCCGTGACACGAGCAAGAAGACAATGCTGTATTGTCTGTGACACTGAGACAGTCAGTAAGGATGGATTTCTAAAGCGCTTGGTTGAGTATTTTGAAGAGCACGGCGAATATCAGAGTGCATCCGAGTACCAGAATTAGTAGGCGAAATTCCCCAAGGTGAAGATTGCCATTATTGCTCTCATGTGATCAATTTGTTGATTTTGGTGATGTAGATCTCTGAAGGTTTCTAAAATCTTTCTTTTGCTAGGAGGTTGATGTTTTATAGAAGAAAGAAGGCAAAGCCATTTTATTTAGAAGAGAAAATTTATTGGCTTCCATCCATATTATTACTTTTAGAATCATCTGGAATTAGAATATTTAGTCTCTTGTTATTTAGCTTTTTTATGCTTAGTATATGATGCTTATAAACATCACTTTTAATTTAAAGTTCTTCTGTCAAAATCTTAAAATTTGTTCCATTATTGCATGAATGTGACATGTTCTGTGCCACTACAACTACTAAAATAAGCACCTTCCTAGCTACTACTTTCCTACTCTTAAATTGCAGTCAATAGATTGAAATGCAGCACACATAAGACAAAAGGCAATTGAGTACTAGCAGAACCAAAACAGTCTGATCTAAAGCTTAGGCTGAGTTACTAAGTAGAGTACCATATCTAACTAGATTTCAACTCCAATAAGCTATAGCTAAGGTAGTTCCTCTTTTCTTGACAAACCAGCTAAGTTTCTTAAAAATTCCAAATGGAAGTTGAGAAATTAAGCTGGTCATTCGGGTCAAATGCTTCGAACGGCGTGGCTTCTGATTCCTGAATATCTTCAATTCCATGCATGTCAATCAATGCCTCCCAATTAATATTCATGTCTGAAAATATTCCCAAATGATCATTGTCATCTCTTGACACAGCTTCATGCACTGTTGAACTTCCTGAACTCTCAGTTTGTTCCGAGGAGTGTGTTTCTTCTTTCAGTATTCCCAGCTGTTGAAGAAACTCATGTAGGTCTATCTGTGGTTTCTCCTCCTGCAGATTGCCAACCATCTTATTCACCGAAGTCTCAACATCATTTTTCTTTGGCGGATCATCTGCATGATTCTTCTTGCTGTCTAGTACATTCTGAGTTGCATGATTCTTCTTGCTGTCTAGTACATTCTGAGTTTCTTCTTTCTTTGGATCGTCCGACGAACTAGAAAGTGATTGAGTTGCAGCAACTGCATTCTGCTTAAACTCCTGTAGCCTCTGATGGATTAAATGAACACTAGGCTGAGCGTTTATGTTGAGTAATCCACAAGAAGGAAACATTGAAATGAAATTCTTTGAAGGCAGCCACTTGAACTTCCCAGTTTTGATAGTTGAAACAGAATGAGGTTGCAGGTGAGGAAGATTTAGGTATGCATCTGGTCCATAGAGTCTCCTTGCAGCCTCATCATAAGCCATAGCAGCTTGTTCTGCTGTGGCGAAAGAACCAAGCCATAGCCTAGTTCTCTTCTTTGGTTCTCTTATCTCGGCAACCCATTTTCCCCATGTTCGTTGCCGAACACCTCGATACTCGCACGAAGCATTTTGGGGGCCACCTTTGCCCCTTGTTGGCCCTTTCTTCCATGGCTTCAAAGGAGATTTCTTGCATGATGTATCCATAATGTATATTGAGGATATAGTATAACAGAACAAGTGATGAGTGATACTTGGAATTGCATGTTGTTGGAGCGGATTATGTAGTAGCAAAGAGTGGTGGTTGGTGTAAATGTTTTCACGGTTTGGAGATATAGCAAAACCCATGTGACCGTTACTGAGTACACACTACATACATACTCATACTCACCTTGTTTCAAATCATGTTTTTCTTTTCTTTTCTTCATTTTCATTTTTTTAAATCTTTCTACAATTACTAAGAATGCTGTAGGCTTTATTATTATTTTGAACAGCCTTAGTGCTGCCAGCATCTCTTTGGATATTATAAAACAAACGAGTGAATGAAATAAAAATGTCTCGAGTATTTCATCACATCACAGAATAAAACAATTTTATTCTGTCCAAATCAAGGAATACTATAAAAATAATGGAAAGCGGTGGAATGAGATGAATTCCATCTTGTTTTGTTCTATTCTATCAATTTTTTAATTAAAACAAACAATGGAACATAAACTTATACCATTTCATTCAATCAATTCAAAACAAATGCACTCAAGGGCACGGTCTTAACACATGATAGATGGTTTACATATATTTATTATTTGATCTTTGTTATTTTTATATACAAAATTAGCATTAAACCTCAACAACATATCAAATAGCTAAGGTAGTTTAAATATGCTGCTAATTGCGTCCAATAGAAGATTAATAAATACTCTCTCCGTCTCTAATTATTAAACTCACTTTATATTGTAGTTTTTTTTTAAATACTCTAAAATTTTACATTTGCCAACATTATTCATATTTGAACTATATTTACTATCTAATCTGTTATTGAATTTAATGTCAATTGTGTTAAAATATCATTTTCCTCATTATTTATTTGCTAAGATAAGTCTAATAGCTTTTTGAGTCAACTTCATTTTAAAGAATTTTTTTTTTTTTGCAAAATTATCACATTGCCAGCAATATTGCTTACCTCTGAGAACACTGCATCAATTTAAGGAAAGGAAGGGTGAACATATTTACATTCCATTGATTATTCTATTACAAGAAAAAAGAAAGAAAGATACATTCCATTGTTTGACTATTTCTCTCTACATATTCTTTATGGTTGTTGTGGTGTTCACGGGTCACACAGATTTCCTTGAGCTCCAAATAGCATCATGAGTTGGTCACGATAATTCATTCAATATCATTCACCTTTTAATTTAAGACAATAAAACAAAATGCATACATGATATAGGCAAATCTCAAAATTAATATTAGTTAGTCCAATAATGATTGATACTGAGTTGGATAGAGAGAATTATGATTCGATTCCTTGCAATTGTAATCGAGAAGGAGCTGAAACCACGTAGAATAATCAAAGTTAGTAATTATATTGAATGGTGATTGAATTTGAGATTGAGAAGAAGAATATTTGGCAATGAAGACTTGTTGGAAGTGATGTAGTGATTGTCTTGAATGAAGTACGTCTTGTCTGACACACTCATCCTTGGATTCTTTTTTGATGATACGATATTGAATTTGTCCTCGGGGGAGAATATCAGTGATTACTAGTGCTAGATAAGAATAAGACTCACCTCAACATTTTTCCAAATCACGTGTTGTCCTGCTATACACACTCCTGATTCTCGAGACTCAATTTCACCTTTATCCCATGTACGTTTTCTCTCTATCAATGCATCACATTCTTGCCCGTTATCATTCACACATATACATATATGGTTAATAATATACTAATTATTTGAAAACATTCCAAATGAAAAATCATTAAAAAAAAACTAGGGTACATGTAGAAAATATCATGAAAATATTTTTAACTATAATAAAAAACGATAAAAATATAATCGTGCATACATTTGTGTAAACATGTTGGTATAAAATTGTTAAATTATTTCTCATATCATGGCATCAACTTAAGTTTCATGAGATATTTGAGTCTCCAAAATTAGGTGTATATGATATATGTTAACATGGGAACAAGGTTATAAAAATAACCATTATATATTCACAATATTTTATTTTGTATATATAATGCATGATATATTATTATAAAATTTTCAATATATACCAAAGGGTGATAATTGCTTGGATCGGATCAATTTTACAATTTTCAATCGAAAAATTTAATTCAATCCTATTATTGATGTAATAAAAAAAATAGAGAAATTCACATTTTAAGGACTTCAAAATTTTAGTATTGACTATTTTTAAATGATCCTTTCACTTGAGAGAAATAATTTTTCTATAATATTTTGCACCGACCAAAGACTCAATATGGAGAGGCTCAAGCGTTGTGTTCAAATAGAATAAAGTCCATTAAAAATGATCTAACGTATATAACGGGCATGTGTAAAATGCAAAGTATACACACTCTTTTCATATTTTCATTCTACTCCATTTTGGATTCTGTGACTGATTTAGATGTTGGAGTGTTAACTTTGAAGGTTTATCCTGCGTTGCTGCACCGAAGACCTGCACCATCATATTCAGAGTCAATCAGGACCAATCACAATTCTGGTTTCACATCGGAACAACAATGCCGTTTGTGGGGATCGATGATTGATTCTTGCAAAAATTTCAGGATCAGACCTCGTTTGATCTAAAGTTAGTTCGCGGGGAACTTACGTTGGAAAGGAGAAATTCACTTTTAACTTAGTGATCCAGTGAAAACTAATATACTGTCGGGATCCATAAGCCCTTTATTGGGAAGTCTAACCGTCATCTCTCCTAGTTGCTTGACGAGGGAGGTTACACTAATTCCATGGCCTTTTTCATGTCCTTTTCTCTATGATTCTGTTATAGGGTCTTGTGTATCCTTTGTACTCCAAACATGTTAGTGAGTATTGTCATCGGCTTGTCATGCACATCGTGATACTTAAACTTGAGGTGTAATGGAGAAGCCACCATATCCAATGTTGTTGCAAAAGGCTTACCCACAATGCAGTTGTAGACGCTTATGCACAAAGTGTGATTCGAGTCATGAACCCTATGATTCGAATCATATTCAAAATTGATTTGAATCAAATAAATTAGAGCAAACTTGAAAATGCAGCAAAAGTGTGTGATTCAAATCATGTATAAAGTTTGATTCAAATAAAATAGAGGAGAAGGTGACCAGAAGAGTGTGGTTCGAATCATATGTAAAAAATGATTCGAATCAAATATTTGAAAAATTCCTGGTATATTTATGTCTAATTTGATTTGAATCATAAAATGTGTTTGATTCGAATGATTCGAATGATTCAAATGAAATATGTAAAATCTCAATTTTCATGTTTTCAAAAGTACTTTGAGATTTTACATTTCATTTACTTCAAATAAAAAACATGTAATGTTATTATTTCACCAACTCATGCAAATGACTAAAAACCTTATTCACGCTAAAAAGATTTAGGAATCAATTTCGAACTTGATTCAACGTGTACAATTTATGAGGGAGACTCAATAACTTAAAGTAAACAAAAGCGATAAGACAAGCAACAAAACAATCGTGTTAGTATGTTCCTCCTGAGTTTGTTAGGGACATGCAACAATCTTCCCTTAGGGATATGCAACTACAATTTCCCATTTTTTATGCTTGACAAGCATTCCCTTGTAATTGAGTCAACTTTAAGCGAAAAGCAAAAATACTTGTGCCCCATGAAACATTGCACATAAACTACAACATAAAACACATAAAACCATTTATAGACTCATTACAACTTCTCCCCCCTTTGACAACATCAAAAAGAGATACTAATTGCTATGAGTCTAAACCAAAAACAAACAATCTTCAATAAATAATTCTAGAAGAACAAGTGAGCTTAAACAAACTAAGAAGAATATACAACACCTAAGATCAGATACAAATATGAAGATAAATATGCTATATGCAATAAAATGCAACATAGACATGTAACTACAATGTTCAACAGCAACATATGATAGTAATCAAAATACAATGTGTAAAGAAATGAATTAGAAGGATAAATAATGATGATCAGTTATACAAATGATCAAATGCTCATAATTAGTAATACACATTTAAAAGAGTTACATGCAAAGAAGAACAATAAAAAATATATTTGAGAAATGAATAAAGAAAAATTAAGGTAAAGAAATAGTAAGCAAACCAATGAATATATAGAACAAACACACACAATGATAGAGTTTAAAGACATACCAATGTAATCGACAGAGTAATATTTGCTATAAAATATTGAAGTGAAAAATAGAATATATGTCACTTCTTGAGAAGCTCTAAGTAGTATGTCGTCTGATTTATGAAAGTGACTTCTTCGACTTAATTAATTTGCAATCCCAAGAAATATGTCAGCTCTCCCGTAAGAGACATCTTAAATTTTTCCTGCATCAAACTTGAAAACTCTCGACAAAGAGACTTATTAGTAGAACCGAATATGATATCATATACATATATTTGAACTAAAAATATGCTTTGCTGTACATCTAAAAAATAAAGTGTTGTCAACTTTACCATGATTTAATCCTTGTTTGATTAAAAATCCACTCAATCTCTCATACCAAGCTCTAGAAGCTTATTTGAGATCATATAGGGTTCTTTTTAGATAAAAACACGATTAGGATTCTCATGATCTTTAAAACCCGGGGATTGTGAGACACACACCTCTTCGTTTATATGACCGTTAAAAAAAGCATATTTAACATCCATTTGATAAAGTTTAAAATCCAGACAACAAGTAAAAGTAAAAAAGGAGTCTAATAGCTTCTAGACGAGATACATGAGTATAAGTCTCCTCATAGTCCATTCCTTATGCTTGAGTATATCCTTTTGCCACCAAACTTGCTTTATTTCTAGTAATTTGCCACTTTCATCCATTTTGTTCCTAAATATCCATCTAGTTCCAATGATAGTTTTATCTACTGGACGCAGAACAAGGTCCTAAACATCGTTACGTTTAAATTGGATAAATTCTTCTTGAATAGAAAGTAATCATCCCTCGTAAAGTAAAGCAACATATATCGATTTAGGTTCAATTTGGGAAATGAAAGCAGAGTACTTACAAAAATTGTTAACTCGTAATCTAGTGTTTACTCCCCTTTTGATGTCTCAAAGGATTTGATCTAACAAATGATCCTTTGTAATTGTCCAATCATTAGGCAGCTGGTTCGAGGTCTCTTATTTTTCATACTCATGTAAGTTATCCTCTTTATCTTTATTAATGTCCTCATCTTCTTTTGATGAAGAATCCTCTTTGGAACGCTCTTCGTTAATCAATTTTTCTGTTATCACACTTGAAACATCAGAACAAATACCTTTCCCCTACTTTTGGGATGAACTTTCATCAAATGCAACATGAATAAATTCTTCTACAGAAGCGGTTCTATGATTATAAACTCTATAATTCTTACTAGTATATGAGTATCCTAAGAATATCCCTTCGTTAGACTTAGCATCAAATTTATCAAGCTTGTCCTTTCTGTTATTTAAAATAAAGCATTTGCAACCGAAAACACAAATAATGAAATATTTGGTTTTCTACCTCTAAGTAACTCATATTGTGTCTTATCTAGGATGGGTCGTATGATCACCCTATTTAAGACATGACATGCGGTGTTAATCGCATCCGTCCAAAATTACTTAGGTAAGCTCATCTCACTTATCATAGTCCTTGCTAATTCTTCCAAAACACGATTTTTATGCTCAATAAAACCATTTTGTTATGGAGTCCTTGAACATAAAAAGTTATGAGCAATCTCATTTTCGCTGCAAAAGTTTTGAAGTTGATGGTTAACAAATTCACCACCATGATCACTACGGAGTGTGATAATTTTCAAACTAAAAATATTTTAGACAAGCTTAACAAAATTAACGAAGGCTTAAAAGTTTCATCATTATGGGATAAAAATAACATCCAAGTGAATCTAGAATGCTCATCAACAATCACAAATCCGTAATAGTGGCCTCCTAAACTTCTTGTCTGCAAAGGGCCAAATAAGTCTAGATAGAGAAGCTTGAGAGGTTTTGATGTCGGAAAAACCTTTTTCTATTTAAACGAATCTCTCGTTTTATTTTCCATTTGGCAAGTATCATACAATTTTACTTTTAAAATTTTCATTTTAGGAAGACCAACTACTATATTCTTGGATTCTATTTTATTTAGCAAGTCAAAATGCACGTGACTTAAACGTCTATGCTATAACCAAGAATCTTCATCCTAGGCTATTAAACACTTAGTTCCATGCGTCGACACGTCATCTACATCAATCATATAAATGTTATAAATCTTAGAACCCTTAAACACATGATATTTATTTTCCTCATGCTCAATTAAAAAACTAAGAGTATCAAAACTAACGATGTACCCTTTGTCGCATAATTGGCTAACACTAAGAAGGTTGTGTTTAAGCCCTTTAACTAAAGTATATTTTCAATGGTAATTGTGGAGGGGTTTCCCACACTATCTTCTCTTAGTATTTTACCTCTTGTGTTGTCTCCATACGTGACACGAGGTTTTTTTATATGAAAAGAATACCTCTATCACTTGAAGAACTAGAACAACAACAGGATAGTGAAGTAGTATGAGTTAATTGTCCTTTGAGATTTTCAATTTCAAGTTTTAGAATTTTACATTCAACACATTCTACTTTTTCCATTTTTTTAACTAAAGTATTAGAATCATTATAATGCTCATCAATTAGAGATGTATGCACGTCTTTAAGAAAATCTAAAGCAATATTAAGATTATTTATCTCCAGTTCATGTGTCATGATAATTTCTTTTTGGATAGAAATCTTCTTAAAAACATTTATAGAATCATCATACATGTCATTCAAAGCTTTAGACAACTCACTATAAGAATATTCATTATCGGAGTCAGAATTATATACCTTTGACGTCTACCTTTCTTACGTGCCATCAAACATAAATTGGCACACTCATCATTTAAACTTGAGAAAGAAGCTTGAGGATGAGCTCTCATCCTCTTCTTCCCACGCGATATATGCTCTACGACCTTTGGAACTTCTTCCCCCCGTCTTGTAGAATTCCTTATCTTTATTTTTATAATGTTTGGCGAGACTCAAGCGAGTTGTTCTATAGTGACTCGATTTACCAAACTTGTAACAAGTAATATAATCATCATTCTTCTTGTGTTCTTTCTTAGGCGGGTGAGTATTTATGAATTTTATTAAACCTTTGTCGGAATGCTTGAGCTTATTCCTTTTTCAAGTATCTATTGTAGAGTTTGATAAATAAACCTATCTCCTCCATTCTAGGAGTTTCTACGTTAGAATTTTCATTTTCTTCCTTTGATTTATTAGATTTAGATGATGAATCTTTCAAATAAATATCCCATTTCTCTTCTTTTCCTTTCTCTTTCTTTTTCAACTTTACTTCTCTTTCGGCGAGTCATTTCAATTCATTTTCATGCTCGGCTAACTTTCCAAATAGTTTTGTAATATCCAAAGTACTAAGATCATTTGATTCTTTTATAGAGGTAACCTTTGGCTGTCACTCCCTACACATAAATCAATATTTTTTAGCACAATCTTTGTTGGAATATGTTTTACCTAAGTTGCTTAATTTGTTGATTAAGTAGAGGAATCTAGTTTGCATGTAATCCAAAAATTCTATGGGTTCCATACGAGACAATTAAAACTCCTCTATAAACATATTGGTTTTAGAATCCTTGACATCTTTCGTTCCCTCATAGAAGGTTTGGAGAGCGTCTCACACATACCTTTAGCACTCGTATGATGTGAAATTGAGTAAAATACTTTCATGCTTAAAGCGAAGATAAGTATGTTTCTCGATTTCAAATCATATGAAACCCTTTTATTTTCATCATCCATCCAATCCTTTAGATGTTTTACAACTCCACCCTCACCCGTGGGAATACAAGGTCTCCCAGTGACAACATACCATAAATTTTTGTCAACTGATAGTAAGTGTAGGTACATAATTAATTTTCAATAAGTATAATTTTCACCTTTAAAAATTGGAGCTCTATTGTATGCTCCCTTTGGATCGTTATCGTCCTCCATATTCTCAAAACTTTTGGAGTTGATTAGACTTAAAAGATCAAATCTTAATACCAATTGTTGGGTGAGAATATATAACACGAGGTTTTTCAGAATTTGTGCACAGAAGTTTATAGAGCAAAAATGTGAAATCATACTCACTTGACAATTATTTACATAACAGCTCAAACCACTTTACAAATATCGCAATGTCTAGATGAAGAAACACAAAATATGCAATTGAATTAATTAGATAAGTCATGAGGGTATATTTAAGCAATTAATCAACAAAACAAATTCTAAAAGTATGATGTTTCTCAGATTTTAATCACCACTAAAGCTCTTGTTAAGTCTCCAATTCTAACAAAACTTAAGCTTATCAAATAAATCGCTATGACCGAATTTAAACCTAAACATGCATGTTCTATAAAATTTAAATTTAAGAGTAAGGGATAGAGATATGACACAAGGATTTATAGTGGTTCGACCCTGTCGTCATCACGTGAGTCTACATCCACTTCTTCCAATAGTTTCCTTTTATTTTGAAAAATATCTCAAGAGTATATAAAATCACTAATCCAAAATAATGCTGAAGAAAAATAACAAATAAAATCTTCAATTTGGATCTTGACTTGTATATGGATTAATGTCAAACTCTTCTGTGTAATCTTTACTCGATCAACGCTTCAAATCTTCCAATGTCACGAATCTACTCTAAGCCTTTGTATGTAGCAATCAACCCCTTGATACAATCGATTCCTTGAGTTATGAATTGTTTGAAGATGTAAAAAGAACTCCTCCTTATCTGTAGCCTTCCACACATTCATTACTAAGGCAATTCCTAAGAGAAGACCTTCTTCTTTTTACTGGAATTTGTCAGCACCGATGACAACAACCCCAATCTTGCAAAAACATGCAAATATTTAACCCAATCTTCAAGAAACAATTAGTTTCAAGACATCATCTCCCTCAATCAATTACAAATATCTCGTTATCAAGATATGAAATTGAAACTAAGGGTGTATTTGTTTCAAGGATTAAAATTCGATTATTGGGAATGTGATCATCCCAGGAATGTTGTTTACACATAACTTTTTTCATGATTATTTCAATGGTTATAGCGTAGGAATCCAACATTCCCATGGAATAAATAAACTCAACTATATGTAACTTCCCACTACTACTCACAAGTTATTATTATTTTTATTTTTTATAATTTTTAAATTAAATAAATTTGTAAACATTCCAAGGAAATATATTTTTTGTCCAAACACATAAGTGGGAATATTATTCATAGGAATAATAATCGAAGGAATATGATTCCAAGGAACATAATTTCATAACTTGAAACAAAGACACACTAAGGTTGAAGATGAAACAATTTCTAATGCAATGGTTTCAAAAAAGGAAGTTAATTTTTCACAGAATCACAAAAGTTCATGAGATTCACACAAACGATTATGAAATTCACTTATGAAAAAGTATTGATAAAAGGTTTTATATGAGCTTGAGATTAAACAAAAAAAGACTAAAAGAAGGTGGTTAGATTCGAACCAAAGAAAATTCAGTTTTGAGTTAAGTGATCAAGTGAAGTGGAATAAATGAAAATCAAATTTTTGACCCATTTTTTAGTTGATTTGAATCAAGTACAAAGTGTAATTTGAGTCATGAACCCCATGATTTAAATCTTGTTCAAAAATTGATTCGAATCAAATCAAGCAGAGCAAACTGAAAAATATAGCAAAAGTGTGTGATTCAAATTGTGTATAAAGTTTGATATGAATCAAACTGAGCAGAAGGTGACTTGAAGAGTGTGATTCGAATTATGTGTAAAAAATTATTCATATCAAATATTTGAAAAATTTCTGGTATGTTTCTGTCCAATTTGATTTGAATCATAAAATGTGTTTGATTCTCATGATTCGAATCAAATATGTAAAATTCCAATTTTAATATGTTTTCAAAAGTACTTTGAGATTTTACATTTCACTTGCTTCAAATAAAAAACATTTAATGTTCTTATTCCACCAACTAAAGAAAATGACTAAAAACCTTATGATAAAGTTTGAATATAACCAATGATTTATGCATGCTAAAAGTGTTTACCAATCAATTTCAAACTTAATTCAAGGTGTGTAATTTTAGAGGGAGACTCAATAACCGAAAGTAAACAAAAGAGATAAGACAAGCAACAAAATAATTCTGTTAGGGTTCTCCCCCTGAGTTTGTTAGGGACATGCAACAATCTCCTCTAGGTATATGCAACTACAATTCCTTCCCAGACAGAGGGTTTTGATCTTGGCTTCCTTGAAGTCAGTGTTAACGCACTCCTGCCAGATTTCTCCCTTGAAGTGGTCAAAGGAGTGTAGAAGGGACATTATGTATAATATCTTCATTCTCTATCATTCCTACAACAATTATTGTCCTTTGTTGAAGCTCAATGATATACGGGGTTCCCTACTGCACAACCTTTCTCATCCTCTTCAACTAAGAGTTCCTCATCCCAATTCATATAAGGTCGTGCCATGTCCACTAACTCAATTAAGCTACAAGCTCCCTTGAGCCATAGATTTTCTAAAAACATGCAATATGGTATCAACCATTTTTGCCCGTCCTCCGTGCCTCCCGCTACTGCCACTTTCATGAAACGATCTATGTATTTGCTCACAGTTTCTTTCTTTCCGTTAGTGATTCCACTGAGTACTTCCATTGGACGATAAAGGTGTCACTTAGGTCTTTTATGAGTCAATCCTCCATTAAGGGAAGGTTTTATACCATGTCATTGTAGCTTCTATGAGGATTGGTGCAAATAGCTTACACTTCCTATCCTTATGAGCATGGTAGTAGTCTAATATGTTATCCATGTGTTTAACACATCAGAGTCTTTGGTACCATTGTAATCAACTAGCTCCGGAGGCTTCTTTAGGGATCTCGAAATTCTAATATCATGGATGCACATAAACAACATATTTCTTTTTCATTCTGCAACTGATGCTTCTACATCATGCCGTTCTCTCCTCTGGGAATGACATACTGGTAAGCGAGGAGGATGATGAGCTTTAGGTGAGACATGACTCTCCCTCTTTCCTCCAGAAGAGAGGAGGAGTATGATGTCTCATAATTTAGTGGTGGTTAGGAGATCATTGAGCTTCCTCACATGGTGTCATTATTCAGGCCAGGACCAACTCTGGTACCACAATATGATTGTCGTACAAAGGTGACTTCCGTATAGTGTTGTCTCTGGGAGGAACATACATTAGATTTTCTTTAATTTTCAAGATCTGATATGACAGGAGTTAAGAGGCACGCTGGTGTACCAAGTTGTACACGCTCTTTAGCTGGTTAATTTCTCATTACAAGTTGCATGCATAGATTAGCTTGCAGCAATTGAAGGCTAGGGATAATCTTTTGTTTGGGTATCAAAGATTGTAAGGGAGGACAGTTTGACCATTTATCTTAGCAAGGTTGTTATTAGAGGTGACAAAATGGGTCCGACCCGTTGGGCATGTTCGTTTTTTCCGCAGTTCAGTGTAGGGAGGACCAAAAATTTAGGCCCTCACCCTCTAACGTGACCACCCACCCCGCCCCATTTTTTTCACGGGCTTTTGCGACCATGAGCATTAACATAAAATTTTGTATTTTTAGCCTTAAAATATGCAGTGTCCGCGAGTTTCCCCGCCCCACACTCACTTTTTTGCGGGGCGAGCCTAAGTTTTAGGTCCTCATTCTCAACTATGTCCGTCCCACCCCATTTTTTTGCGGGGCAGACCTAAACGGGGTGGGCATGCCCGATTGCGACCCCTAGTTGTTACAAAGGTCGAGAGGTTGGAATATCTTGGAATGCTTCTTGGATGATTTTGGAGGAGCTTGATCTCACAGATTTGGAACACACAAAGAGATCACTAGGACTGAATCTTGTTATGGATAACTGCAACGTGTCAAGTAATTGAGTGATACTCTTCTTTTGCAAAAGTTTTTTAAAAGCACATATTTTTATGTTTCTGAAATATATATAAATAAATACTAATTTAGAGTTTAAGGTGTTACATTATTCATCCTTTTTTTTAATTTGTACGCCGAATCCTAAATTTTTTTAAAAAATTTTTAATTTAGGAAATGTAATATTTTTACTATTTTAAAACTACATTAGAAATAAAACTACATTTTTTTTTATAATATATGATATTTAATTTTATATTTGCATATAAAATTATCTTGTAGGTCATTTAGATTATGTTTTTAATTATACTATTAAATTTTTAATGTGAAAAATAACAAATTAAAAAGATATTTACTATGATAATTTAAAATGTATAAATTTAAAGAAAAAAATATTAATTAACTAAAGAATATTATTAAATACTTCTTTGTAAACTACCGTTGAAGTTGTATCTATATCTTCACATTCATCGGTCACAAATATCTTCAACCATTCTTAAATATAACTCTTGATACGGCAACATATAATTGTCGAAATTGATTGTGGTAGATATACTCAACATATTTGAGTGACTGCCTTGACTTTTATTGATAGTAAGAATGCACTGTTTTAGATTATTACCTTAAACAAAATATATTATCAACTCTTAGACATAACTATAAAACTAATAATTTTATAATTATACATTAAAAATCATATAAATAGTAATTCAAATTATAACGTCGATGATAAAGATTTATAATAATATTGTTCATATATAATGTTAGAATCACCCAACTACTTTCTACAACATAACTCATTTTAAAAGAGTAAGAAAATGAATATAAAATATATGGCATAAAGACAATAGAAAATTTCCACATAAGAATACATCTTTCAATTAAATTCTCAAATATATTTTCAAAACTTGCAAATAATATTTTAGAAAATAAATGATTAGGAAAATGAAAAATAAAATAAAAGGAGAATTGAATTTTAGTGATACAAAATAAGCATATAAATATATAAAAATTGGAGAGTCACTCTATGTCTCTTAAGTCTCTCTTAAATAACATAATAAGTCAATAAAAATGCAACTATAAATATGAATTAAAATGAAAATATAATATTGAATAAATTTTACTTTAAATAACATAATATTAAATATACTATTATAAATCGAAATCAAATAAAAATGGTCATAAAGAAATATTGAAACTTTAAAAAAATTATTATTGAAATATAATAATAATTATTTTAATAAAATGGATAATTATCAAATTCGTCGGTCATAAATGAAATTTCAAAATATTTATATTAATATATTATTTAATTTATAATTAACTTTATTTTATTAAACAATTAATTTTAAATAATTTCTTGCATTTACTGGCCCTTTTATTTCTAATAAGTTTAATTTTAAAATTATTTTACACTTTCACTTAATTCTATTAATTTTTTTAATAGTATATTAATAAATTTAGAAGTTACAATATATTAACATAGTTATGACATCTAAATCAACTATAATAGTATAATATATTAATAAATTTAGAAGTTACAATATATTAATTTATTAATCACTCAAGTGTACTAAAAAATCAACCATAAATAAAAAATTGAGAGAAACTTTAAAGGTGACAATTAGAAAAAATTAAGATTTTTGTATATATTAGTTAAATACTTATTTTAAAATAAAATAAATATTTTATTTAAATCTATTTTATTATACTATGATTTGATAATGCTCGATAAAAAAAAAGTTAAAAGTTATCCAACTTCTTGTATTTGTTAATAGATAATATTATTTAATAATATTTAAACATTACTTTTCATTTTTAACTATAAACAATTCATTTGCATTTATTATAATTTTTATAAATGGTTAGAAATTTCAAACAATAATTTAATTGTCAAATTAAATGAGAGTAACCGATTAAATTTAAATGAATTGTATATTAAACGAAATTGAAAATCTCTATTAGACTTTATCAATCCAAAAAATAATGAAAATGTAATTGTTCAAATCACATATATGATATAATAAGATATGACATAATAATAATGAAGAATCAAAAATATAGGAAGAAAAAAAATCTTCAAAATTACATACTTTTCTTGTTCTTCTGAAATCAAAATCTTGATTTTTTTTTATAAAATAATCACATTTTTCAAATTTTTCTCTCAAATAATCATATTTTTAAATTTTTATAAAATTAACTATTTTTCAAATAAAAAAAAAATCGTCATACAGAGGAGTAGTCACTCTATGTGGCGCATGCATGCTATTTAGAGAGGAGACGCCATACTGTATGACTCGTCCTCCTCTATAAAGCTATACAATGTGGCGCATGCATGTAATATAAGAGACGCCATCTACTTTGACTTGACAATTGTATTTATTACATGCATGCGCCACACTAGATGACGCATCCTCCCTGACATTACATGCATGCACCATACTGCATGGTTTTACAAAAGAGGACAAATCATGGAGTGACGCCTCTTCTCTAAATAGCATGCATGCGCCACACAGAGTGACTCCTCCTCTGTGTGACGGGTTTTTTTTGTTTTAAAAGTGGTTAGTTTGATAAATTTTTTGAAAATATAATTATTTGAGAATTTTTTTTGAAAAATATAATTATTTGAAAAAAATAATCCAAAATCTTATAAACAAAACTTAAAATTAAGATCTTTTATATATATATTACAAATGTTTGACGGTTATATATATATTACAGATGTTTGAAAATACAAAGATAAAAATAAATATATCATAAAAAGACAGTTATGATCAACGTATTAGTGCAATTTAATTTTATAATTTAAAATAAGATTTAATTTAACTATATATAGCATCATCTCTTATATTTAAAAATTATAAAATCAAACACTACGCCAAAAAAGACCTACGAAAGCGCTTTTTTTGGCCTTTAAAAGCGCTTTCTAAGGTGGCGCTGCTATAGGTTTTAGCAGCGCTTTTTATTTAATGAAAAGCGCTTTCGTAGGTCTACTTATGACAGCGCTTTTTCTAAAAAGCGCTCTCTTAAGTACCCTTATGGCAGCGCTTTTTCTAAAAAGCGCTCTCTTAAGTAGGCTTTTGGCAGCGCTTTTTCTAAAAAGCGCTCTCTTAAGTAGGCTTTTGGCAGCGTTTTTTTATGAAAAAGCGCTTTCATTGGTGGCACTTTTTTTGGAAAAAAGCTTTCATAGGTTGTCTTTTAGCAGCACTTTTTCTTGGAAAAGCGCTGTCATATGTTTACCTTAGACAGCGCTTTATGTGAAAAAGCGCTGTCATAGGTCTACCTATGAAAGCGCTTTTCTCCAAAAAGCGCTTTCATAGGGTGTTTTTTTTAGAGGTATAATTTATATAATTCATATACCTGCATTGTTTGCAGCATATTATTTATATAAACCAGTTGCCATAACCTGTAATTCATAAATAGCGGTAATGCATTGTAATTCCGATACCCCGTTCTCGTACTCTTTCGACAATCGATTGGAATACATCCATGTCTTATCCATGGTTTACGGTTTCTGAGTCAATCTGAGCTAAATGATAAATTAGAAAACAAAACCAATACTCAAAACTTGCACTTGCTCTTGCACAACCATATAACAAAACCAATACTCAATACTTTTCACTAAATTCATTTTATTCTATCAACTACTTTAGTACA
This sequence comes from Vicia faba, assembly GCA_948472305.1. Taxonomy (NCBI): domain Eukaryota; kingdom Viridiplantae; phylum Streptophyta; class Magnoliopsida; order Fabales; family Fabaceae; genus Vicia; species Vicia faba. Next base: position 754,490,667 of record OX451740.1, on the reverse strand, counting down.
CAAGTATAACATAAGAAACCATAAACAAGAAACTATCATTGCTCAAAATCAATCATAAATTATGTTTGTATCTCAAATTATATATAAACCATTGTTATCGGTATTGTAACTCAAAATCAGTCTTACAAAATCAACCCTAACAACAACTAAACCAGTCCTTATATGATTCTCTGCTCAATAAAATATTGACACAACTCCTCTTTGGTTTCTTCCAACTGAAGTTTCGTATAATATGCACATTTGTACTCATCGAAGTACTACATAACAAAACATAATATGCATGATTTAGTTAAAAGTAAAAAATTATATGAAATATCCGAGAAATAATAAAACAAATCCTAAGTTATAAATTCATACCGTGACTGGAATCTCTATTTGATTTAGTTGAATGATTTCTTTGATAAACCGCATAACGAAGTATCCGCAATCTATACCGTTTTGCTGTTGAGGACACTACATAGAAAAACAAATAATAATATATAGTTGTATTGTTTTATCAAATAGCGTAAATATTATAAGCAAAATAGTGGAAATTAATATACCTGCACTTTGATCCAATTAATGTTGTTTGATTTAGACCGTCGTACCCGAGCTTCTCTTTGACACCGGAATACTTGTATCGCTCTAACAAAATAAAAATATATATTTAGAATAATGTCACAAAAATAATTAAATACATAAATACACACAAATATTTAGAATAATCTCACTTACGTATCAATCATTAACTTCATATCCGGATAATTTTTCCAATCACCGTCAACCGAATTTAGATAATATACCACTTCTTTTATAGGATCGATAGCAACCAACAACCAGTGACGTCTATAAATTAAAACAACAGTTTAGAAGAAATTTTTCTATGCAAAAATTACAAATATTAAAATGAACTTAGAATGAAAATCTAACCCTGTAGGAATAGTATTATACGCCCAAAGATATAAGCTTTCTGTACTGCCAGTTGCCATGAATCTTTCGACTAAGTGCTCTCTTACTGATTCCGGTTCCCCACCAATTGTCGCTCCGCTGACACGGGAGGAAGACACAAAATGGAATCTGTTTGACAATTGATTCCCGCGCATCAATTTGTCATATAACAGCCTTAAATAAAAACATAATTAATATTAGAGTATATTCATTGGAAATGTTTAAAAAAGATTTCAGCTAATTACATAATATAAAGACGGGGTTACCGGATGTATGCGTGCATAATACTGACGCCCAATTCTTTATGACGGAAAATCTGTTCCACGTCCTCATGTCCAATTATTTCGGTGCAAGGAAAACCAAAGATACATTGATCCATATCCATTTGACGAATACCACCATCCATCAAATTTGTTGTTCCCACTATTGTTTCAAGACACTGCCAGTATCGAGGGAAAAATATAGTAGGCACCCTTTTCTTGGGTGGTACGCCAACGATTTTCTGGCTCACTTGTTGTGACCCATGAAAAGGTACCTAAAAATCATATAAACTCAGTTAAATTATAAAATTATGCAGTTTTTTATTCGGATCATATAATTAACACTTTAAACGTACCTCTTTTGGTGATACGTCAGACTCGTCGTGCCGCAAAATCCCTTTACCCTTAGATGCGGGTGTTGTAGGAGTCTATAATTACCGTGGAAATAACTGAGGTCAGAACTGACAGTTGAAGACTTAAAGATTCATAATTGTTTTCAACATACCTGATCATCTATGAAAATGAGGTCTGATGGCCATGCAACAAAAGATCCTATTGCATCTCGCAGCAATGTGGTCTCAGCAACAATGTCAGGTACCGGCAGCAACGCATCCATATCTAAAGCAATGTCAACCGATACTTTTATGTGTCCATCCGGAAGCAGTCTATTATGAAGTAAATCTCCCGAGCTGTTATGGACTTTTCCCTTGCCAACTAGTCGATAAGTCGGTGACGATAGGTATAGCTGGCAAGATGAAATGCCCTAAACCAATAATAACCATTAGAAGTGACTAAAAATATTCTATAATAATAACGGATATATATTGAAAATTACCTCGGGAAATTTATGCTGACAGTTGATACTAGCTTTGTCACTAGTTTCTTTCAATTGTGAACTGCTCTTTTCCGCCATATCTCTCTCTTTATCCTTCTGCAATTCACGAACTTGAGCTTGTAAATCCTGCAATGTTTGCATCACTTCTGCATTGCTAGGATTTCTTCTCCTTAGATGCTTATACAAAGAGGTTGGAGTCACACCATGACCTTTACCCCTCACCCGACTCGGATACTCAGCAATATTTAGTGCTCGACTAAGTACGCTCCTGATATCCTGATGATCCTCACCTGGGGATACCGATTGCGACAAGGTCTCCTGTAATTCAATTACATATAAAAAATTATTAGTGGAGATAAAAAATTACTTAAATATTAATAAACATTAATTGATTTAACTAAAGACACAATCTTATACTTACACATTCATCATACACATGTTGAATATCGGGATTAACAGCTTGATCCTTGCCCACACGAGCTTCCTTCCACAACAAATATGCCGGTAGTGATGTTGCGTCACTTTTCGTCTCTTCTAACTACGCAATGACGGAAGTCTTAAGATCATCAACTATAACACATTGAGAGAATTAATAAGATCGTAGAGTTTATATTTACTTACAATTTTTTTCTCTAAGCGAGCATATCCCAAACGCCCTTTTTTGTATGGATATGCGGGTTTTGACGCTCTCTCGCGATTGATAGCACTCACTTTCTTGAAATTCTCGTCTCTTCTTTGGCCTACAAAACCAACCCATTCTTCAGGTGTAATGAAGTTCTCATATTTCTTTAGACGTTCCGGATCCTCTTCAAGAAAATTTCCTTCATCATCTTTAAGATACTTGTTTGTTAAAAATGTTCTCCACCCTCTGTGTCTTTTTCCAGCCAAACCATTATATACTTTTTACGGGTATCTTCAATGTTAAAAGACCTCTACAAAAAAACATACGCATAAAGTGTGTTAGTAAAAGAAATTTAAACACATATTATCGTCAAGATAAAGCAAATAACAAAAACCATATATGTACCTTTATCTCAGTCCAAACTTTCTCCTTAGCCTCATCCAACTCTCCTCTTTTCCATCTAGGAGTGGTGATCGGAATGTGTATACGAACAAGCGTACCAATGTAGCTTGTCAATTTTGCAGCATTAGACCCAATTAATTGGTCATTATCATTCCATTCTACATTATATGTTACTCCTCTATCTCTATCACGGATGATTCCCCTCATAATAGTTATACCTCGTGTAATATCTTTTTCTGAATTCTTTTCTGAAGTATTTTCTGGAGTATTTTCAGGAGCATTTGCATCTTTTGAGTTTTCTTGATTACTAGCCATTTGACCTGTAATAATGAAAAAAAATAAAAATGAAATGGCAAATAAAAATGAAATGACAAATATAAAAATGAAATGACAAATAAAAATGAAATGGAAAATTAAAATGAAATGACAAATATAAAGGAAATGGCAAATAAAAATGAAATGACAAATATAAAAATGAAATGACAAATAAAAATGAAATGGCAAATTAAAATGAAATGACAAATATAAAAATGAAATGACAAATAAAAATGAAGTGACAAATAAAAATGAAATGACAAATTAAATTTTATTGAATGATATAGGCTATAATTATATATACTATTACCCTTTTCACTAAGGTCTCTTTCTTTTCTTGGTAGGAATGTGTTCTACTCGTCTCTTAACAACGCGGACAGTTGGATTGATCCAAATACCCTCATTATGATCATTTCTAATACATGATTCATTATCATTTTGATCAGTTATGGTTAAAGATTCAATGTCAACACCAATATCACTTTGATCTCCAATGTTTTCATCAATTACTTTGTTAGATAATAGCACTATAAACCATTTCGTACTTGTCGGATCATTGACATAGAACACTTGTTTAGCTTGAGAGGCTAGAATGAAAGGCTCATCTTTGTACCCCACCCTATTAAGATCCACTTGCAAAAAACCTGACTTATCCATTCGTATGCCATTATTATTTTTAACCCACTTGCAACCAAATATAGGAATCTGAAACTTCTCGTAATCAAACATCCAAATGCGCTCGATAACCCCAAAATATGACAGGTTTGCAAATTTTGGGTTTAAGTCCTTCACACTTGATATATGCATTGCTTCAGCGATCAAGGTGACACCACTATTTTGCATAGTACTTTTGTCATCCTGTTCTTTGGTATAAAATGTGTATCCATTAATTGCATATGCGCTTGTTTACCTGGGGATTTGGTAAACAACCGCTGATCCTCCAAATGGTTACTTATTTGGTTACTCGCAGGATCGATCAGATTGATCCTATGGACATAGGTTGATTTTGAAGTTTAATTAGTGTGGATAAGGCTTTAAGTAAATTGGTTAAAGTAAATTGCATAAAGGATAAGGCTTGGTAAAATAAACAAGGCTGGAATGTAAAGGTTCGACAGGAATCTTAAAGGGAAAAGCATGTAAAATACTGGAAAAGTAAATGACTTGAATTGATTAAATTGGTGTTTCACACATACATTTCTCAACAATTCGTTCGCTCACACTGGGTACTTGAATCTAAATGAGTGACTATGTATCTATTGTGAACACACGCGAGAAACTACACGTCTACTCCTATTTATACAAAAACATTCCAAGTAACCGTCGGGCAGTTACACTGCTTCGAGATCGAGCCACTTGTCACGTTCTCCATGCTCGACGCTCCAGATCCTTGCACGTTCGCACGTAGTAACTGCTGGAAACCGTTTTCCCTCCAAAGCTTTGAATTTCAAACTGCTCCACTCTGGACCATCGAACACGTTCGTCAAGAGACGTCTTCGACGAAAACTCCTTCGACGTCGAAGGCAATCAGCCTTCTTCCTTGGAAGAAATCTTCTAAGTATTTGGCCATCTTTCGACGGGCACTTCGACAGGCTTAACCAGTCGAAAGCATCTTTTAGCTTTTAATGGCTGTCATCAATTTAAACAAAGGTGTCGAATTTAGGAGCCAACAAATTGCCCCCCAAGAATGCCTTATTTCGACTCTTGAAAGAAAAAAGACATTCTTTGAAAACGCCATTCGACACCCATTTGTCCACGCTTAGTCACAAGTTAACTTGTGCACTTTTTGTTGCTTTTTACCAACTATTGGCAATCCCAAGAAACCATCATTGATTTGATCCTAGGACGTCACTGTCAGTACGGCGTGCAGAACCAAAACATCACTTCATAATTTGTCATTATGACAAATTCAAAAAACGAGGACGCACGCTGCGTCTCTCTGTTTCTGCAGAAACGGCCAAAACAACAGGATGCTGCCACGTGTCCCACTACTCCCTGCAGCATTAAATGACATTTAATGCCCTCGTTATTGGGAATTTCTCCCACTACTTTAAATAGTAGTGAATATCCCATTGTGGGACTTTTCACGCAAACAATCTCTCAAACTCCCTTGCTTTCTTGCAAACTTGTTTCTCTTTGCAGAAAAACTCTTCCCTTTCCAACTTCATCTTCATCCTCAACAATGGCTTCTGCTTCAACTGCCCCCAAGACTAACGCACCAACTGAACAGCTTGCTAAACCCAAGGTTTTTGTAACCGCTCCGGTAGTGAACGCTACAGGGAAACGAAGGGTCCCTGAACCATCTGATATCTCCGTTCGCGACGCTTACTCGCGTCACTTGATGATTCCGGTTGGATACTCCAACCAAATCTTCGCAATGGCTGGACCCATGAACCCCAGCATCTCTGAAGCTCTGAAGATCAAGAGCTACTTTCCCATTGTCGAGAAACTCAAGCCAGTAGCTTGTGCTAAGAAGGATCCGGAAGACAACGAAGACCCCACACACGAGAAGATTGACCTTCGTTTCTTCAACAGAAGTGTTAGAGTTTTTAGGTCTTGCCCTAATCTCACCCAGGACTACGTTGCTTGGCTAACAAAGCTGGAAAAACATCAAACTCCAGTCTGGAAGGAGATGGGCATCTTTGACCTAATAATGCTGTCGAAGACAGGTTTAAACTACTCCCCAGAGATGCTTATAGCTTCGATGCTGTTCTGGGATAACTCTCACTTCACCTTTCACCTCCCATGTGGGATGTTAACTCCCACACTTTTCGACGTAGCAGCCATCACTGGCCTTCGACCAACCGGAGATTACTTCGACCCGGAAGAGATGTCGGAGGACCAAATTGGCTTTTCTGAGACGAAGCCAACATTCACCACCTTTATCAACCACTTTCATGACAAGTCGACAGACACAGTGTCCGACGTTGAACACATAGCGTTTCTAGCCTTATGGCTAACTCGCTTCGTGTTCTGTTCGAAGTCCCTGCAAGTGACAAAAAAGATGGTCACCCTGGCCACCCAACTGCATCACCGTCAGAACATCTGTCTGGCAGAACTAATTCTGGCCAGTCTTTATGACTCCATCAGCAATGGGGTTACTCTTTTGAAGCATATCGAAGATAGGAACAGTCTGCTACTCGCTGGGCCTTTCTGGTTACTTCAACTGTGGCTTAACGCCACTTTCGAGTCTTTCTTACCCAAGAAGACTCCGATAAATGAACAAGCCTCAGCGATAGCTAACAGACGTATCGAAGGGATTAGGCTGGCTCTACTGACACCTGTGGAAGATGGGCTAGAGTTCCAACAAACCTTCACTAACTTCGTGCTGATGTTCGCTCGAAGGAAGGAATTTGTTTCGACTATGGCTCCATTCGCTCAGCGAAAGGTGGGGCCAGCTTGGTTCACAAGGCCACATCCCAAGGAGTCGAGTGGTCCCAATGTTGATGAGCACACCATACTGTGGGAGGCATTCCTTACTCCAAGGATTATGCCTCTTCGATTTAAAAGTTCTAAGACTCATCTGAGTCTGCTGGCCTATCAACCAAACCTGGTATCTCGCCAGTTTGGTATCATCCAAACCTTGCCTTCTCCCATTTTTCCAAGAGAGAAGTCAATGTTGTACTTCTGCAACGATTATACAGAAGAAGCTGCTACCAAGCATATTGGGAGATATGCTGGTCGAACCATCCTCTCGCTGTTCAACTACCAGCTTAACTTCCTTTGTTCGCCATCTTTTGAAGAATGGTGGAGAAGCTATTACGCTTCTCTCTCTTTTTCCTCCTCCTCCGGTTGTTGTTGTTTGAGAGAGA